>QJPP01001624.1:0-320029 GCA_003996215.1 Jaltomata sinuosa | reverse complement strand
ACAGGTATATGTAGCGGGAGCTCAACCTTTCCCTCCCCCAATGCCAACCATGATAGAAGTTGATCCATATGAGGAGATGGAGAGGGAAGCAAGGTCTAAAGTAGATGAGAATGTAGCAAAGGAGATCCGCAGTCTGAAAGAAGCATTCAAAAGCATCCAAGTCCACAGGGGATGTGAAGGGCTTGAGTATGAGGATTTATGTGTTCATCCTGATGTGGAGTTGCCTGCAGGGTATAAGGTGCCAAAATTTGATATATTTGATGGAAAAGGAAACCCTAGAGCTCATTTGAGGTCGTACTGTGACAAGCTAGTTGGAGTGGGTAAAGATGAAGCCATTAGGATGAAGCTGTTTATAAGGAGTTTGACAGGAGAAGCCCTTGATTGGTACACAAGTCAAAATCCACAGAAATGGCGAAGTTGGAGTGCTTTGGCGCAAGAATTCATGGACAGGTTCAAGTTTAATACTGAGGTCATCCCAGATAGGTTCTATTTATCAAAGTTAGATAAGAGGTCGGCAGAGACTTTCAAAGAGTACGCCATGCGTTGGAGAGCAGAAGCCGCAAAAGTTCAACCTCCGATGGCAGAAAGTGAGATGACTTCTGTCTTTGTACAATCTCAACAAGATGCAACATATTATGACAAGTTGATAAGTGTGGTGGGACAGAAGTTTTCTGAAGTCGTAAGGATATGAGAATTTGTTGAAGAAGGTATTAAAACTGGAAGGATCACTAATTTGGCAGCATTACAAGCAACGAGTAAGGCAATTCAGTCGGATTTAATTGGAGGAGTGAACAAGAAGAAGAAAGATGGAGTGTCTTCTGTCATGACCATCCAGGAGCGTAGGCCAGACCAGATGCTAACATATCAAAACCCATTACCCCATCCTCTACCTTATAGCCAATACACCCAAATTCCTCAGCCTTATTACCAACCTCCACCTTCTTCATATCCAGTTTACACCACCCAACCAGCATATTGTCCACCTCGAGCACCTGCCTATCAAAATCCACCACAATACCAGCCTACCTATCCACCTCAACCCCACTACCAACAACAAATTCGTCCTTCAAATGCACCCAGACCACGCCCAAACTATGAAAGAAGGCCAGTTAAAACTTATACACCTCTAGCCAAAACCTTATCCCAACTATATGAAAGGTTGAGAGCCGCAGGAGTTCTCCAACCAATCCAAGGAAGAATTCCCAACCCCCTCCCTGGATGGTATGACGAGACTAAACATTGTGCCTACCACTCTGGAGTTGCTGGCCATGACACTGAGAATTGCCTTACTCTCAAAGACAAGATTGAAGCGTTGATCAAAGAAGGAGTTATTCAGCTCAAGGGAGCTCCCCCTAATGTGACCAACAATCCTCTGCCAAATCACGGCAATGTCAATGTGAACATGATTACCATTGATGAAGAATGCAATTTGGAAGGGACTATTGTACCAGTCAAAGATGAAGGGAAAATCGTAACATCAGCCTTCATTGCTCCCATAATCACAGTTGAGGTGCGAGCACCCGTTGAAGTAGAAGTTCTCACTCCCAAGCCCAAGATCACAGCCTTAGTTGCTCAAGCGCCTTCTTTTGACACCAAAGCAGTTCCTTGGGATTATCCGATTGGTGCAAGGGACAAAGGAAAAGGAAAGATGGTGGTAGAAACTGCTGCTGCTGGCATGACAAGATCTGGACGTTGTTATATTCCTGAAGAAGTTATACGAGGAGCACCAAACAACCAAAAGAGGGTTGTGATAGAAGCTGAAGTAGAAGAGTTTTGGAGGAAAATGCCGACTAAAGAGTATTCTGTGGTAGAGAAGCTGAAGAAAACTCCCGCTCAAATCTCTTTATTATCTCTGTTATTGAATTCTGCAACTCATAGGAGTGCTTTGGTGAAAGTACTAAATGAAGCTTATGTATCAGCTGAGACCACTAGCGAGAATTTTTCAGCTATGGTGGGGCAAGTTCTGGAAGCTAACAAAGTCTCCTTTCATGAAGATGAGTTGCCTCCTGAAGGCTTGGGGCATAATAGAGCATTGAACATTACCGTCAAGTGCAGAGATAAGTTTGTTTCTAAAGTTTTGATTGATAATGGATCAGCTGTTAACATTTGTCCTTTCACTACACTTCGGGCCTTGGGAATTGACATTGGAAAAGTTCGTGAAAGTCATGTGAGGGTTAGAGGCTTTGATGGGACCCAAAGAGGAGTCATGGGAGAAATTGACTTGGCGCTACAAATTGGACCTGTGGAGTTCACGGTGGAATTCCAAGTGTTGGACATATCTGCTAGCTACAATTTGTTACTAGGAAGGCCATGGATTCATATGGCTGGTGCAGTTCCTTCTACCCTGCATCAGACTTTGAAATTTGTTTGGGATTATCATGAAGTTGTGATTCATGGAGAGTGCAATAATTCGATCTACCACGAAAACTCAGTTCCTGTTATTGAGCGCATGAAAAAGCTGGATGGATCTGTTTTTCATGTTAGAGAAATTATGTGTACTACTCAAGTTGAAAGGGTAAAATTGCCACGTGTGCTTATAATGGTGGCTTGGGAAATGTTGAAGAATGGTTTTATGCCTGGTCGAGGTCTTGGAGTGAACTTAGATGGAATAGTGGAGCCAATTCAACTGCGTGGTCAGAAGGATACTTTTAGTCTTGGATACGTGCCTGCTCTTAATGAAGTCTTATCGGCTAGTCTTAAAAGAAAAGGTGACATTCCCTTGCCAAAGCCTATCCCACTCTTGGATCAGTCATTTTCCAAGGCGATTGTTGCTCAGGTATCAGAGGAAGCTGTTGAAGACGACCTCGTGGAAGGACTCCAAAACCTGTTCATTACTGAGGAAGAAGCTGAATGCAATGTGATTCTGGAGGATTGCACCGAGACCCCAACCATCTGGGATGCTGAACCTGGAGCTGCTTTGAACAATTGGACTTGTACCCCATCCCCGGTTCTCCGGGAGTCTTGGTAGATGATTGTATTAATATTAATGAACGACACGATTCAAAATTGAGGCCTGAATCGTGTTTATAAACTTAATATGTTTTGCCTCCCTTTTTGAAAGCTTAAATGCCAAATCCAAACTATGGTTTTTCTATTTCTTAAAATATTTTCAACCTTGTCTTCATTAATTAATTTGTCCTTTCTCTTTTTCAGCAAGCAAACTAACAAATCTGTCAATACTCTAAATGTGATATGTAATGAAACAAGCGAACAAATTCCAAATAGCGAACAAGACTTTGAAGAATATGAAGAGGATATGCAGCCTGAAGAGTTGACTGAAGAATTGAAACACTTTGAGAATAAGGCAAAGCCAAATCTGGATGAAACTGAGACGATAAACTTGGGAGATTCAGAATTGGTGAGGGAAACAAGAATCAACGTCCATTTGACTCCATCCCAAAGGAAAGAATTGATTGATCTTTTGAGACAATACATAGACGTGTTCGCATGGTCATATGATGATATGTCGGGTCTGAGCACAGACATTGTTTCACATAGGCTGCCAATTGATCCATCTTGTCCTCCGGTAAAGCAAAATCCAAGAAAGATCAAGCCTGATTTGAGTTTGAAAGTTAAGGAAGAAGTCTCCAAGCAATTTGACGCCAATGTCATTCGAGCCACAAAATATCCCACTTGGTTAGCCAACATAGTACCGGTGCCAAAGAAAGACGGGAAAATCAGAGTATGTGTGGATTATCGGGATCTCAACAAGGCTAGCCCGAAGGATGATTTCCCTCTCCCAAACATTCACATTCTTATCGATAATTGTGCAAAGCACGAGTTGCAGTCATTTGTTGATTGCTTCGCAGGCTACCACCAGATCTTGATGGACGAGGAAGACGCTGAGAAAACAACATTCATCACGCCCTGGGGAATATATTGTTATCGGGTAATGCCTTTTGGACTCAAGAATGCGGGAGCTACATACATGAGAGCTATGACTACCATTTTCCATGACATGATCCATAAAGAGATTGAAGTCTATGTGGATGATGTCATTATCAAGTCACGGAAGAGCTCGGATCACTTGACAGATTTGAAGAAGTTCTTTGACAGATTGAGAAGATACAATCTGAAACTAAATCCTGCTAAATGTGCATTCGGTGTCCCTGCCGGGAAGTTGCTAGGTTTCATTGTGAGTGGGAAAGGCATAGAATTGGATCCTTCAAAAATAAAGGCTATTCAAGACTTCCCTCCTCCTAAAAGTCGAAAGGATGTGATGAGTTTCCTTGGTAGGCTCAATTATATTAGTCGGTTTATTGCACAATCTACTGTGATTTGTGAACCGATATTCAAACTATTGAGGAAAGATGCTGCTACCAAATGGACGGAAGATTGCCAACAAGCTTTTGATAGAATCAAAGAGTATCTGTCCAGTCCGCCTGTCTTGGTGCCCCCAGAACCTGGAAGACCATTGCTGCTATATTTATCTGTATCTGACAATGCATTTGGATGCATATTGGGACAACATGATGAAACTGGAAAGAAGGAGCAGGCTATATACTACTTGAGCAAGAAGTTCACGCCCTATGAAGCCCGATATACTTTGTTGGAACGCACTTGTTGTGCCTTAACTTGGGTTGCACAAAAGTTGAGGCATTACTTGTGTGCATATACCACTTTTCTCATCTCAAGGATGGATCCGCTCAAGTACATCTTTCAGAAGCCCATGCCCACCGGAAAGCTAGCGAAATGGCAAATTTTGCTAAGTGAGTTCGACATTATTTATGTTACTCAAAAGGCAGTCAAGGGACAAGCGTTAGCTGATCATCTTGCTGAAAACCCTATAGATGAAGAGTACAAGCCTCTTAAAACTTACTTCCCGGATGAAGAGGTTTTGTTTATTGGGGAGGACATTTCAGAAGATTATCCAGGATGGAGAATATTCTTTGATGGGGCTGCGAACTTCAAAGGAGTCGGTGTTGGGGCTGTTCTAGTTTCAGAATCAGGCCAACATTATCCAATCTCGGCAAAGCTCAGGTTTCCATGTACCAACAATATGGCAGAATATGAAGCTTGTATTCTGGGACTTAGATTGGCCGTTGATATGAACATACAAGAATTGTTGGTTATGGGGGACTCAGATTTAGTAATTCATCAAGTACAAGGTGAATGGAATGTCAAGAATGCAAAGTTACTTCCATATCTTGAGTGCGTGAAAGAGTTGCGGAAAAAGTTCATCAAGATTGAATTCAAACATGTCCCAAGAGCTCAAAACGAGTTCGCAGATGCATTGGCAACCCTGTCTTCTATGATTCAACATACAGATAAGAACCACATAGATCCTATCAAGGTGAATGTACAAGCTCAACCAGCCTATTGTTTCCATGTAGATGAAGAACTAGATGGAGAACCTTGGTACTATGACATTAAGAGATATCTCAAGAAGGGAGATTATTCGGAAGGCATAACCAGTATTCAGAAGAAGACACTTCGGAGATTGGCAAACCACTTTTTCCTAAATGGAGAAATATTTTATAGGAGGACCCCAGATTTAGGATTGTTAAGGTGTGTTGACGCTCAAGAGGCAATCAAGTTGGTTGAAGAAATACACGGCGGCACATGTGGGCCACACATGAAGGTTTTGTTCTGGCAAAGAAGATTTTACGAGCTGGCTATTTTTGGATGACCATGGAAACAGACTGCATTCGCTTTATGCGAAAATGTCATCAATGTCAGATTCATGGTGACTTGATTCGAGTTCCACCAAATGAACTCAATGTGACAAGCTCTCCTTGGCCATTTGCAGCTTGGGGCATGGACGTCATTGGCCCTATTGAGCCTGCCGCGTCAAATGGGCATCGATTTATTTTGGTAGCTATTGATTACTTCACAAAATGGGTAGAAGCATCTTCATACAAGTCTGTGACAAAAAAGGTGGTGACGGATTTTGTTCGCAATAACATCATCTGTCGATTTGGAATTCCTGAGTCGATTATAACTGATAATGGAGCTAATCTCAATAGTAATTTGATGCGTGAGATATGCGAGAAGTTTAAGATTACCCATCGTAATTCCACTCCCTATCAACCTCAGATGAATGGAGCAGTTGAGGCAGCCAATAAGAACATCAAAAGGATATTGCGGAAGATGATTGATAACTACAAGCATTGGCACGAGAATTTGCCATTTGCCCTCCTTGGCTATCGCACCACGATCAGGACTTCAACTGGGGCAACGCCTTATCTTTTGGTCTATGGAACGGAAGCAGTGTTACCGGCAGAAGTGGAGATACCGTCTCTGAGAATTATACAAGAAGCTGAGTTGAGTGATGCCAAATGGGTACATAATCGGTATGAACAGTTGATGCTAATTGATGAAAAGAGAATGAATGCAGTTTGTCACGGACAACTTTATCAGAATAGGATGGCCAAGGCTTTCAACAAGAAGGTAAGACCGAGGCAATTTACACCGGGGCAATTGGTTTTGAAGCGCATATTTCCACACCAACACGAAGCTAAAGGAAAATTTGCACCTAATTGGCAAGGGCCTTACATGGTTCACCGAGTACTGACCGGAGGAGCATTGATTCTAGCTGAAATGGATGGTGAAGTTTGGCCGAAAGCCATCAATGCAGATGCCGTTAAGAGATATTATGTCTAGAAGCTTTTTATTTTTGTTTTGTTTATGTAATGTCTTTCTATGTAATCAAAACTACGTATGACCTAATTCCCTTGGCGGGACACGTAGGAAACCCACATCGGGTTTGGTCTCTTAAGTAGAAATCTCCAAAGATCCCATTTTGCTTGTAATGGAACTACGTTGCGACCTGATTCCCTCGGTGGGATACGTAGGCGGTCCGCATTGGCCTCGGTCACTTTATTAAAGAAAATCCCAATTCCATTTTTTTTATATGTAACGAACTACGTCTGGCCTGATTCCTTTGGATACGTAGGCAACTCGTGGAGGGTTCGGCCCCTTAGTTAAAAACTTTTCAGAAATGTATTTTATGAACTACGCTTGGCCTGATTCCCTTGGTGGGATACGTAGGCAGCCTATATAAGGCTCGGTCTCATCATGATGGAGCTTTAGTACTTCTCCTATGTCAGAAACTGGGACAATTTTAAGGGCATCATTGCGAGCAGGAATCAAAGGATATCAAAGAGTATTCGATCAACCTAGTCATCCGACAAAAGAAAAGACATTCGCTTTGGATAAAGGACGTTTGCGTTGTTTCACGACATGTCACAATTTAAAATTTGGCAGAATTTATTTACAATTATATGTATATGCATACTTTATATATCTATTTATTTTTACTTATATTTTATTCTAAAATAATTTTCAATCAAATGTTTTATATTATTCATTGGCCAAGATTTACGATAAATGGGGGTTGCAAGTCCAAACAAAGCGGAAGCAAGAAGTATCAAGACCCAGAGTTTCAAAGTCAACGCAAATCAACCTCCCCCAAAACTTATAATTTTTCTGTGAGTGCAGGTTTTTCAGATTACCAGAAGTTGAATAGTCAATAGCGATTACATCTTCGCGGGAATTATATCTCGAACGGTTTGCTTATAATATTTAGGAAATATTATGCCTCTTATGTGATGGTGATTTTCAAATTCATTACTAAATCTTTACAAAAGATTTCAAATACATTGATTGCTCTACACAAATAATTTCAAATGCACTGCACAAATGCTTTCAAACGCTTTAAAATGCATTATGCATGGCTTTAATTGTCTTTCAAATGCACTGCACATGCACTGCACAAATGCTTTCAAACGCTTTAAAATGCATTATGCATGGCTTTAATTGTCTTTCAAATGCGCTGCACACGCACTGCACACATGGCTTTAATTACTTTGCAAAATTACTACACAAATGCTTTGCATAAATGCTTTAAATACACTGCACATGACTTTCAATTATTGTCTAATGCATTGCACAAATGCTTTAAAATGCATTGCACAATTGCTTTAAATACACCGCACAATTGCTTTAAATATATTGCACAACTATTTTTTAATATATCGCACAAATGCTTTTCATAATGTATTGCTTTCATACACATTATTGGCTTAAAATGCCTCATTTTCATAAATCATTGGCTTGAAAAGCCTCATCTTCATAAAATATTTGGGTTAAGGCCTCATTTCATTAATCATCGCCAAAAGGCATCATTCTCATGAATCATTGGCCTAAAACCCCATTTTCATAAGCTTTGTTAAAAAATTTATTTCATTAAATCATTTCAGCCTGCAAGGCCGCATTTTCATAAATTAACGCCCAAAAGGTGTTATTTGTTCATGAATTTATTATACACGCTTTACATTTAATATTTACTTCCTAATTGTTTTGTCTAGTTTAAGTTTCGCAGGAGCATTAGCACAACGTGGAACTATTTCTAAGCAGCGAACTGGGGCAATTTGTGGGGAATGGCGCTCAGACTCCCAACAAAGATCAAGTATCTACCTCGAACTTCGCTCGACTTTACTCTCAAATAATCTACTTACATCGACAGCTCGATGATTAAGTTCGCTCATTTCATTTTCTAAATTCTAAGATCTGGAATATGTTCCCTAAATCATAATACCCAGTGTCATCATAATCCGACACTGGGACAACATTTTTTGCATTCATTGTGATTCCTTGTTCATAGGGTATCATAATCTTTCAGAACAACAGACGGCTTGATTCTCATGCAACCCGAGATATGTAGGCAACTCGAAAACCAGAGTTCAGCCACAACTCTCTCAAATTTCCTTCATACTTATTTTTTTCAAAATTCTATCCATTGGGACAAAATTAGGTTACTAAGTCAACTTCTTTGCCCAAAAACTCTTACATCATCCTCGGTCAAAGAGGGACAAGCTGTTGACACCCAATTTTGTCCCATCTTTCTTCCCGATTAATTCTTTATGCTTCAAATAATTTTGATAATTTCAGAATGCGTACAAGTTTTTATTTATTATAATTAGAGATCTATGTAATGCTATCGTCCTTATTTTTGTGAAACTATCAATGTAGTTCTACTACTATTATTATTATTACTTTATTATTGTTATTATTTTATAAATCTAGCAGCACGCTCGTTATCTTAATTTAGCAAAAAGCGCCATTTTGTTGTATTTAATAGAGTAAAATACTTCTTTATTCCTTTATAAATATTATCTCATAATTCTTAAGATGTTAATTTTTATCTAATCTTTTTATAATTATCTCTTAATCATAAATAGCTTATTTAATTGAATATGTATTAATGCATAAGTTATTTAGAGTCTTTAATCTTGATTTATGAAGCCCAAAGAAATACAAGGAAGAATGTATTCTACTCAACCCATTTTTATAAACTTTGATCCATAAATTCATCCATTTTAGCCCAACAATTAAGCCCAGTCTGCAACCCATCCTTTTCCACTCATCTTTTCCACGTAAGCGCCGCGTGGATGCCACCTAAGGCCACGTAAGCGTCCAACGGACACAAACACACTCCCTGCACACTCTCTCCACACTTTCCACATGCCTAGCCTCTCCTCCGCCATATGTCGCTCTCTTATTGGTTGGTCAAACTCATCCCAAAATCCAACTCACCCCATTTTGCTTGAACTACCTAATTTACCCCCACTTAATCTACCTAAAATACCTAACATACCCTTTGAAACCCTAAAAATGTGGTAAGTTGCACTCAGCCGCATGTGACTCTCCCTCTCTTCCCTCCATCGCCTCTCTCTTCCTCTCTGCCATGGCAGAGGAGTTCCTTTGGATTTTTCCTCCATTTTTGACAAAATTTGAACTCCATTTAGCGTAGTCAGATTAAGGCCTGACCAATTTCGCGCAAGTTCATCTCTCTACGTTGGTTTATTTATTGAAAACCTTCCATTCTTATCTTGAAAACACACCAAATCCTAATGTTGCAGTCGAAGATCTACCATTTTGAGCAAGTTTTTTTTGCAGAATCATGTGAAGGCTGCGAAGAGGTAAGCCCCCCAACGTTTGAGTTTCAAACGTTCAAACTTGCCCCTCAAAATCCCGTCCAAAAATCCCCTCGTAAACCCTAAATGTTTCTCTATAAATACTAGCCTTTGGTCTTCAATCAAAGGCAGGCTTTTGATATCAGTTCAAAACCAAGAACATACAGCAAAAACTTCTCTTTTCTAATCTCTTCATCTCTTTTGTTGTTTGGATTTCTTTGTGCGTTTTTTTAAGTTCGGTTTCGTCGAGTTTGAAACGTAGATCCGTGGTCAAAAACTCCCAAGTTCGCTGCTCCGAAACAGGTGAGAATACAACCTTATTCTCCAATTTTTAGTATTTCTCTTTCCTTTCTTTGCTGTCAAAATTTGTGTAGAAATCATGTTAAAAAAATTTTCTTTTTCCCTCTTGATCGTATGAAGTAGTTTTCTTTTTGGGTATAGCAAACATTCTTTTATCTTCTTTCAAATTTGTTCTTTCAAGATGGATCTCTTTTTAAAAAATATATATAGTGGTATCAATAATAGTAATCTGCCGAGTATGTATTCATTCAAGTTTATAACAAGCTTATTTGGATCATAATGATTTATCAAAGTTATATAATTTCTCTCTGTTTACAGTAATCTTTTTTTGATTTTTGTCGTTTAGATATCTCGTCTATAGGAAGCGTTATGGCATAACAAACAACTGCATCATGATCAATATGCTGTTCATTTGAAGTCGTTTAAAAAAATATATTTTTTTTAAGAACTAATGCTCCGCTCTAAAAATCAGATTTTCCTCGAAAGGTTTATTTGAACTACATGATGAGTCTTAATTTAGAATGAATATAATTTTGGGACGTGATTTCTTTTATTTTGGATAAACAACTAGAAAAACAGTAAATTTATACCATTTGCATCTCGTTGTCTTGCATATGTGCATTATTGGGCACCTGCATTCCTTTTATGTTACTATACTCTCTTGTATGCTTGTATGTGTAACTCATGTCTATTTTTTGGTATATTTGTTCTCTGCCACAGTTGTATCAATTTACTAAGATATGATAAGGAATTGTTTAGACCACATGATTCTTAAGAATATAGTATGTATAGTTAAATGTTCGAATGTTCTCTTCCTCATCTTTGCTCTGTTATGTTCGTTTACTTTTTATTATAAACTATGTCTCTTTCTAATATTATTCTTTTCCTCTTATTTCACATGGTTCGTCGGAGTTGCGAGGAGTCTCTAGAGACTCCACAATATCGTAGATAAAGTGAACTTGCATTTACCTGTCAAGCATATCTCTCGTCTTCTCATTTTGTGTCCGAACAAAGAATAGAGGGAGAAGAGAAGGACTTGGAATATCACATCTATTTTCATCCATCTCTCCTTAGCAAAAAATGAGAGCGGGGAGATGCTTCTTTCGTTTTCTCCTTATTTTACTTGTTATTGATTCTATTATGAATTTTATTGTGCTTATTTAATTGTTCTAACTCTTGTTTTATTTTTATTTCGGTTTCATCGATAAAGAATTAGGCCTAGAACACTTGAACCTTAGAAAGGGTAGTTTGTTATATATAATAATGGAAGCTCGTAGTTAGCTCTTCTCCTTATATATATGCGTGTCTATAAAATTTTGAAGTACTAGAATCGAGTCTACTTATAACTTTTCTTTTCCTCGTTTTTTTTAGCTTTGCAAGACAAATAAAAAGAGTGTTAAACTGCTTTGTTCCCTAAAAGGACTCTTCTAAGCTAAAATAGAACTAGCGTTAATAAAAGGCAAATTTGCTAACTTGATAAGAAATTCCCTCTATAACTTTTAAAAGCCATGTCCTTTACTTTTTTGCTGGTAGTTTTACCCAAAAGAGGTTATGATTTGCTTTTGATTTGTGATGAAGTAATATTTAGAGCCAAAGTATCATTTTAACATTACTAAGATCGTACTTTTAAGGAGATAAAAATATAGCTCACATCTTTTCTACAATGTTTAAAAGTAAAGCTAGATTTAAAGTCACCAACTTTTCTATATATTTTCACCTCACGTTTTAATTTTTCAAGCTTCCTTTTAAATCAACCATTTTAAATGTATTAATCTTTTGTGAATTCTTCTTAAAAAATAATGTAAAGTGTTCTAGTCTACAATGTGATTTTGGAAAAAAGCTTTTTGATTTGCTATTTTGCTAAAATATGGTTACAATTTTTATTTCCCTCACTGTTAACTTTGCAAAATAAATAATAAGAGAATCCCTTTTATTATGATAAACTATTTTGCTTCCTAAAAATCTCTTCTTTTTAGTTAAGTATAAAAACGCAGCTCTTTAGCATTAAAGTGCAGATTCTTAAAAGGCAAAAAATGACTTTTGGAAGGATCAAAATGCATCTTCATGAAAGGCGGGATTAATGTTTTACGTCGTTGAAATTCTCTTTTATTTGTTTTAAGAAATATTTTTATTAATAATAAGATTTTAAAATCTCTTTCAAAGTTTCTATTTTTAAATCAAGCATAGGCCTATATATTTAACCCAAAGGAAGTTTTCCTTAGTAATTTATTTATTTTTACAATTATATTAGTTAAGTTGCATATCTTTTAAATATTTTTGGTCAACTTAATTGATACTTAATCCTTAGTTATTTTGATTCGACGCATTTTTCTAAGTATAAATAAAATTATTATCTACACATTTTTTGCCTTCATCACTATTAAATCATTTACTTAATTTTCTTGCATTTTTATTTTTTCAAAGAATTTTCACAAGTTATTTCTTCTTATCACATTTAAGGTGTTATAGGTATGTTTTAGATAAAAAGGGATTTTTCTCAAAAAGATTAGAAAGTACTTTAGAAAATTTACTTGTTATTTATTCATTTCTTTTTAACCATGTCAAGTTATTTAATTAGTTATGGCAAAATTTGATTGAAAATAACTAAACCTTTTCCTTATAAGAATTAAGTAGATATATAATTTTGAAAAACTTTGAAGTGCCAACATCTTTCAAGCTTTCTTTGAGTTTAAAATTTGATTATTTTAATTTGTTGATTTTAATTAGATTAACCTAAGTTTGGCCGGTTAACCGTAATTTTGCGGATTTTAAAGAATGCTTAATACCTTCTCTTTAGAATAGTTAGAATCCTTACTTAGAATCTTAAGTTTAGTAGACCAACGATCCATCACAGGTCAATTGGCTCAAAAGCAACGTGATTTTGGACCTATTTTTCATCCAAGACGCGAAGCCATGCACCTTTGACTTCATGTGTACGTCAATTTCTACTTTCTAATAATTTTTCTCTTTCGTATATAATTTTATTGATCGCGACTCTCGGTTCTATTAGCGTTATTATCATTCTTTATTACTAATATCATAATATTCAAATTGCTAATAACTGAATCTAACAAGTTAAGCTAAGACATATATTTTTTTATCTCATACTAATTTAACTGTATCATATCATTCTTCCGGTAAACAAATGGTACAATGACAACTAAAGCAAGAACTATAAAAATAAAAGTTAAATATATTATCGGGTAAATTCTGTTATTTGGTGTGTTTCAACTAACTATAACAGACTATTATAGTCATCATATCAGTTAGAGTAACCTATTAGGCTATTACTATAAAATAATAACCAAGTATTTTAGTCCCAAATAAATTGAAGTAGACTATATAAATTTTCATTTTTTCATTTCCTATTACTATAAGAGTACTTAATTTGATGATGTAAAAAAATTAAACTTTCCAGAAAATTGAAACTATTATTAACAAAAAATCAATATTGGTACGTTTTTTAATTTGGCGAAAGGACACTTCACACTTGCACGTTAAGTAGAAACAACCATAATTTTGGTGAAAATGAATGGACTATTATTACAATTTTATTATTAATTTCTTTATATCATGCTTATTCTGTAAATTAATTCCACATGAAAGAAGTCAATCGGATAACTACTGTAATTGGATGCAAAGCCTAAAGTTACAATAAGGTATCTAAGGTATGTTTCTTTGTTAAGCAAGCAAAATCAAATTAACATTTATCATTTTTAGGAAATTTTACTTTTTCCTTTGATATTTATTTATTTATTATACAATTTAAATATATTATTTGTGACGTAGTTTTAAAAGTTGTGTATTCAATGGTATGGAGTAAACTATAACAATTAGTGTTTTTTATATATATTTTTATTAACTGACGTGATATACATATATCTATCTATATCTATATTTATTTATATTATATTAAAAGTGTGACGAACTTTATAATATGATTTGAATTTTTTATCCTTCATTAAAAGATTATGCAATAGATAAATCGTCATTTCCTATTTTTTTTAAATATATGGTAAGATTTTAAATAATTAAATAATATTAAATAATTTAATTGTCATTAAAGACTCCATATAGGACATGTATATGAAATAATATTTAGTTAATTAAATTGTCATTAAATCCCACGATGTGGGAATACACTGGGTATGTTGTTGTTATTGTAAATTGTCATTAAAAACTAAGTCCTATACGACACTATTTTTAATTTCACATGTATATAAAATAATACTAAATGATTGAATTGCCATAAAGACTAAGTCCTACGGCCAATTTTAATTAGTTATATTTTTTATGTTTAGAGTCTTTTTTGTAGAGTTGTACTAATATTTTCCATAATTAGAATTATATTTCTTGATGAAAAGGCTTCCTTGATAAAAAAAAATTCCTTCCGTATTTAGTTAATCTTTTCTCGAAGTAAAAGTTTTAGACTTATATAAATTGAGAATTCGTTCCTTCCACAAACAATGTAATAGTTAAAAGTTTTGTTTAGGGGAGATTATTCTCTCAATAAGTTTTATGTTTTTAATATTAATTTTTTCAATATATAAGTCATTTGACCGAATCAAAGTTGTGAAAGTTTACAATTGTTAGCTTTAACATGATATTATATTATTTCAATTGTGAAAGTGAAAATTAACTTGTATTTCTTAGGGTTGCAATTGGTGTGGATGATGCGATTATTGAAGAACAGCTGCTCCTACTTAGTATTATGATGTTGCTTTAACTAATGTTGTTAATGTATGTATTCTAATTTAGAGGTTCAAGTTTTAATTACCATTCTACCACCTTATTGATTTTAATGCCTTTTTTTTTGTTTGTGCGTAATCCTTAGCCATTGATTCATTATTTTTATTTAACTTGAAAAGTTAAAAATAATGATAAATTGATTATCATTAAAAAAAATTCTTCTATCCTTTCTTTTATATATAATTATTTTTATATAATAACGCGTAAAATTGATGTATTGTTGATATATATATAGCAGCCTTGTGATAGAAATTATATATAGTGCTTTGTGATAGAAATTAATTAGAATTATCAAAGAATATTGAATAGTGTCCAAATTTGAAGAGGTTTGGAGAGCTTGATTGTCATAGGGAGCTAAGGTTGAAGAAAGATGAGTTTAAATTTCTGTATGTTAAAGATATTAAGGCACTAAACTATTATGTGAATGATGATAGTAATAGTTTATTAATCACAACTAATAAAGAGTATATTTGAAAAGCTCGGTATATTTGTTTAACAAGATAAACAATTAAGATTGTCTTATATTAATTGTTCTAATATTTAGATGTTAGCTTATAGTCACATCTATTAAATTAGAAGAACACACATTTTTATGCTTTAAATGAATATCATATTGCATATATTATAATTTTAATTGCAACGTTATAATTTTTTTTCTTTTTCTTATATAATTTTTTTATATTAACGAGACACAAACGTGCAACGCACTTGTGCTAAACTAGTCTACTTTAATAGGTTAGTAAAGGTTATTTCTAAACTATTCTTTGAACAAGTTAAATAATGTTGTGTGTTTTCTAAGTTTGATTTAGAAAAATTAATAAACAATGTTGTGTTTTCTAAGTTTGTTTAAGAAAAATAAAGCTATGTAACCTTATAAGTTTTCCATATATTGGGAAACTACCTACTCTAATAGGTTACTAAGGGTTATTTCGAAACTATCCTTCGAGTGAGTTATATAATGTTGTGTTTTCTAAGTTTTTATAAGAAAAATAAATATATAACATTATAAGTTTTTCATATATTGAAAAATTACCTATTTTAATAGGTTACTGGTGAAGGTTATTTCGGAACTATCCTTCGAGTGAATTATATAATGTTGTGTTTTCTAAATTTTTGTAAGAAAAATAAATATATAACCTTATAAGTTTTTCATATATTGAGAAACTACCTACTTTAATATAAAGTTATTGGTAAAGATTATTTCAAGATTATTTTTGAACAAATTAAATAATATTGTATTTTTCAAATTTGATGTAAGAAAGAATAAATATGAAAGTTTTTCATATATTGAAAAACTATCTACTCTACTGGGTAGGTGAGTAGGTTACCAATAATCCTTACTTCCATGAGCAAATGGCAAAGAAATACTCCCTTCGATTTTAAAAAGAATGATTTATTTTAATTTGGTATGAAATTTAAAAAAAAAAATAATTGAATTTTGTGGTCTTAAATTAAAATTAAGTTAAATGTTTTAAAATGTCTTTTAATCTTGTGGTTTTAAACATGCCATGTGAAAAGTCAGAATTAAAATGTTACAAAAAAAAAGTCATTTTTTAAACGAATTAAAAAAAAGTAGATCATTCTTTTTAAAAAGAAAACGGGAGGGTATAATACTAACAAAAAGCCAAAGGAGGTGAAAGACTATAATGCCCTTGCATGCAATCGATGTGTTGGACTTGGACACGTAAATGGTAGTGACTACAAGGTGTTAAACACCTACAACCTAGAATGACTATAATGCCCTTGCATGCAATCGATGTAGTGGACACGTAAATGGTAGTGACTACCAAATGTTCAACACCTACAACCTAGAATGACTATAATGCCCTTATACCAAAGCTTTTCTATACTATAAAATACCAGCTTCCATGAGACAAAGAAAACATCACTTCAATTTATCTCTTGAGTCAAATTAATTAAAGATGGCCTCCTTTAAGCAAGTTTTTCTCTTCATTGCTCTCTTTGTTGCAATTTCAGGTTATAAACCTCTCTTTGTAATTGTGTTACTCCCTCCGTTTCTTTTTTTTAGTTTGAGCATACCCCTAAGAAACTATCCATTCTACTTTGAAAAGAAAAGAAAATCATTAATGTGTAAGGCTGAACAATCACTTAGAGAGTAATTAATTTGTGTGTATTCACTTGTGTTCATTCCATATACAATTTATGAAACTACATAGAGTATGTTGTTATTGTTATATACAATTTGTGTAATACTTATAATTTTTACAATTAATGTGCAGGTAATCTGTCTTGGGGTCCAAAAGTGATGGCTTCAAGAGACTTACTAGTTGATGTTGGAGAGATGAAAGAAATATTACGATATACTCACTGCCAAGTAGATAGCGATTGCGCTCCTGGTCAAAGATGTGTTTATTGGGGGGTTCGGCAGATGCATTGGGGGTGTTCATCTTGGGTAACAAGTGTTGGCGTTATCCTTTGAGCAGATTATTGTTGCACGCAATGAATGAACTAATATCTTGATGTTTATTATTCAAGCATTTTAAATAAATAAAAAGGGTCTGATGAACTCATGATGTTTATTATTCCCTCTACTTTTATTTATTAATTTGTCTTTCATTATATCTTCACCAAAGTGGCCAAAACACCATCGTCTACACTGACGAACTCATGTTGTCCGCCAATTAAAAAAATGTATCGATTTTAAACGGGTAATTTGGGTTAAAGTTGGGGATTTGGGGGAAATCGTTAAATTGGAGGGTATATTCGTTAAGTTTTATTATGGCGAGGATAAAAATAGTCATATAGTATAATTAAGGATAAAATTAATTAATAAATAAAAGTAAAAGGGTAATTTTAACCTTTTTAATGTTATGTTTTCAAGTTTGAGTATGGAAATAAATATATAAACTTCCAAACCTATTATATCTTGGCCATGCAAATCCAACAAAGTTATCATCTTCTTCCTAAAAAAAGACTGAGAAATAATGGGGGATTGTAAATACTGTTTCAATATTTTTGGTGGACAAATGGCTCACTTAAAGAAAAGGTGACAAGTGAAAGATTGCTTGGCATGCATGATAATTTTTTGACAACTAAGCTTGATGGTATATTAATCTCTATTTTCAACAACATAGAGAAAGTATGAGAAATTGTCTCACCTTTATTGTTGTCATTGTTTCATTGATCACTATGAAAGAAGTTATACATGACAGCGAATTGCATCAAAAGTAAAATTGAAAATCACGGATTACAGAAATAGGGATATGTATTAAGAGTGTCAACTGGGCCGGTCTGACCCGGACCGAACCGGTAAGACCGGCCCAAATAGCAGCATCGGACCGATTGGCCCAAAACCGGATAAAGGAGTCGGGTTCGTGGACTGGGCCGGCCAGGCCTGGCACCGGGAGACCGGCCCAGTTCTGAGACTGGACCTGGCCCACCGGTGCACCGGACCGGACCAACCCAGTTATTAAAAAAAAAAAAAAAATTATTTGAATGGCATTTGGGCTTTGGGACTTGGGCTGCTGACAGCCCACGTGGGCCGCTGTCACTAGGCCTGCTGTGGGCTGCTGCAGGCCCTAGCCCCTAGGCCCTATGATAGCCTTTTCAGGCTATGTTGTGGCAGCCTTTTTTCACTTTTCAGCATTTGTTGAACGTTGGTCCAACGGTTACAATGCCGTTTGGGCCAACGTTCCATTCTCCTCCATTTTAAAAATTCACTCATTTTTCATATATAAATACCTTCTAAATTTCATCATTTTTATTACAAAATACTTCTCATTCTCTCTCAATTTTCTGATTTTTTCTATTGATTTCTAGCAATATCTACTTTATTATTTTGCTATCAACAACATCAAGTTGGAGAAAGTTCAAGCGTTCAATTCATCAATTTACGGTTGCTTAATTACTTGTTTGTCTCCGATAATTTGGTATAATCGTTCTATCTCTTACTTTTAATTAGTATATTGTTTGTTGAATATCTTTTTGTATTAATTTTTTCGTATTTAATATTTATTAATTTAATTTATAAAATGGATAAAGTAAGACGACTTGGTAAAAGTGTTAAAAATTTATGTCCCGGAAGTAGTAGTGGTAGTAAAAAAAAAATCACTTCTGGTAGAGGTAGTACAAGCGGTAGAAATAATTATTCTCGTGTGCCTCCACCATCACCTAGTGAGATAGGAGAACGAGATATGCCTGTGGGTGCACATGATATGAATTATTTTGAGGCACAAGAAAATTATGGAATTGAAGAAGAAAATGAAGTTGACGTAAGTGTACATAATAATAATAATGATGATGATGATGGTGATGATGATGATGAACCCACTAGTCCCGTTATTGATAATGCTCAATCTCGTACTCCTAATCTTCCTCCACGGCCTAGAAAGCCCCGTAAATTAACTAGTGTTGCATGACATTTTTATACTAAATTAGAAGGAACAACTCTTGTTGAATGCAATCTTTGTCAAAAACAATATCAGCATAAGACCGGGGGTAATGCTGGGGAACGGGTCAATTGATGAGACATTTGAGAACCGATCATATAGACTGGGAAGAACTTTTAAAATAAGGTGGGGCTGGTGGAACACATAGACAAACTAAAATGAACCCACATACCGGTAAATTAGTTGGGACGTATAATAAAAAGAAAGACCGTGAAGAGTTAGCGAAAATGATAGCATTGAGTTGTTTGCCTTTCACATTTGCTTCTTCTAATGCTTTTGTTCATTACATACAATCTATTTATAACCCAATGTTTACCAGTATTCCGAGAAGTACTTGTCGATCAGATATTTTTAGACTACATGGACAATATGCATTTTATTTATGTTGGTTATTAACAAATCTTCCATGTAGAGTTTCTCTCACTTCTGATCTTGGTCGTGCGGTTAATAAAAATGATTATTTAACAATTACTTGTCATTGGATAGATAGTAATTTTGTCATGCAAAAATGTATTTTGGCATTTCGATATGATGAAGATCGTAGGCATATTGCATATTTTATTTCTAAATCTATCTCAGTAGTTACAGATTATTATGGTCTTAATGAAAAAGTTTTATGTATGGCTTTTGATAATTCATCTAACAACACCGCTGCTATTGATGATTTAAAAATTATGCTTACTCCTCCGTGTGTAGAAATTTTTCATGTTAGGTGTGCTTATCATATATATAATCTAATTGTAAAAGATGATCTTGATTTCTTTGAACCTGTGATTGAAAAAATTAGGCATGCAGTTGGCTTTATTCAAAGAAATAATAGAAAGATTAGACTTACTGAATTTAAAAGAAAATGTAAAGACAATAATCTTAGACCAAGATTAATACCTGAAGAAATAGACACTAGGTGAAATTCTACTTTTAATTTTTTAAATACTTGCTATATTTATAAAGTTCCTATTACTACGACTTTTAACCAATATGCTAGCGAATTGTCTGAACTTATGTTACAAGAAGCCGATTGGAAGAAAATTAAAGATGTTATTAATTTTTTACAGTCATTTTATTTGGCTACTGTTGAATTTTTCGGTGCTTATTATCCTACTGCTTCTAATATTTTAGCTTATATAGTTGATCTCTCTATATTGCTTAGCGAATATAAGCTTAAAAGAGGTTACTCGGAAGCTATCACTAAAATGATCAAAAAATTTAAAAAATATTTTTTTCAATTTCACCTATTTACTTAGTTGGTGCTATTTTAAATTCATGTATGAAATTTGTTAATATGTGTGAATTTGTTGCTATGATTTATAAAAATTTAGAAATTAAGAATGATGAAGTACCTATTATATCTGATGCTACCATTAATGCGAATATTTACATGAAAATTTTATGTAATCATTATGTTACCTTAGTTAATAATGCTACACCGACTCATAATGCTCCTTTATCTCATCCTTCAGACGAACCATCATCTTCCAACAGACAGGCACAAGGTGTGCCTGCTTATGATGTAATTAATTTATCTGTTTGGTCAAGATTACAGCCTACAGCGCAAGGAAGCATAAATCGCGATGAGCTTAATTTATATTTGAGATCACCCGTGGAGGACTATAAAAATTAAATTTCAACACTGGAGTGGTGGAAGAACAATCAAAAACAATATCCCGTACTTTCAACATTGGCTAGAGATGTGCTAAATGTTCCAATGTCAACCGTTGCATCAGAGAGAACATTTAGTCAAAGAAGGCAGCAGCTCGAAGACAATCGACAGTCATTAGAAAGCAATGCCATGAATATTTTAGTTTGCCCCAGAGATTGAATTAGAGCGGAGCGAAGAAATCAAGGAATGACAATTGAACCGGATGAAGAAGAACCACTTGAAGAAATAATGTCAATTGGAGATCCTTCAACACAATCAAGTCCAGCGTATGGAGTTGTTGATTTTAAAAATTATGATCAGATTCCTGCCCATGTTAATACGGAGGAATCAGAGAAAATAATTCAAAATACGTAGATTTCTCAATTTATCTATTAAATTTTCATTTTTCTAGTTTTAGTTTATGAAGTTGGAGAAAATTATTTGTAACCTTTGAATTTCAACTTCATTTTTCAATCAATATATTATTAATAAAGTCAAAGGCTCATTGAGTCTTTGCATTTTTAATTTTTTTCTCTCATAAAATTTTAATTTTAATTCTTGTCTATCATCTATTTTATATATTTTTTTATATATACTTGTATAGTTAGTATATATTGTGAATATTTAACATATATATTATATGTATATTATTTGAATTTCAAAGTTCAAGTTTCAATGTGAAATTTCAAATTTCAACTTTGAAAATTAAAATTTCAACTTTCAATACATTGAAGTTTGAACTTTAACTTTGAAGTTTGGATTTTAAAATTTTAATATATCTCTAGCCATATATATATATGTGTGTGTGTATCGTGTATATCATCTGTTATATATATATATTTTATATATATCATATGTATATCATATTGTGAATATTCTGTATATATCATATGTATATCATATTATCATGTATATCAATTATTATGTATATATGTTATGTATATTCATATAGTATATATTGTGAATATTTTATATATATTTTATGTATATCATGGATATTATCTATTTCATATATATTTTATATATACTTATATAGGATATATTGTGAATATGCTATTATATATATATATATATATATATATAGCATATTTTATGAATATTATACTATTATCAAATTCAAATTTTAAATTTTAAAATTAGTAATATTACACTATAATTTCTTTTAATTTTTTAATTCATTTAGATATTTGTCAACAACTAATATTTTTGAAATTCAAATTCACAAGGTATAGAAGTTAGATTGATAGCATACAAAGTTATAACTTAAATTTCAATTAAAACATACAAACTTACATAAATTGATAAAATTATATGATTAGAAATTAAAAACATAGAAACTTAAATTGCTAACATTACATGATTAGAAATTAAAAATATACAAACTAAATACATTCAAATTTCATCCATGTGCTCGCGATTCAAATGTCTAAACATAATACCGGTGCTCATTATACTGAAAAAATTAAATGTTTTACCACAAATTTCAAATTGAACTTGATTATCTTGTTTGTGAAAATATTTCCATAGCAAAATTGGTCTTTTTCTTCTTTGACGAGGTGGAGGTGGAGGTGGAGGTGGATTATTATCCATGAAAATTTCGAAAGATGAAAGAAATCAAGTTGAAACTTAAAATTTAAAATAAAATGATAGACATGAACTAAGTAGAAAGTAGAAAATGTGTGAGAATTGTGTGAAAAATGAAGAGGAATGTAGTATTATTTATAGATGGAGAATATTTTGAGAAGATAGAAAGATTTGAAATTTGAATTTCAAAATGAATTTTAAATTTCAAATTTCAAATTTCAACTTTGAAAATTGAAATTTCAACTTTCAATGCATTGAAGTTTGAACTTTAACTTTGAAATTTGAAGTTTGGAGTGTTTGGATTTAGAAATTTAAATTTTAAATTTTTGAATTTCAAATTTCATATTTTCAAATTACATGATTATAAAATATAAAATATTACTACACTAGTACACTACATTATTATAAAATATAAATATATAATTCAAATTTTAAATTTTAAATTTAAAACGATTAAAATTATATCACACTTTAAAATTGATAACACTACATTACATGATTAGAACTCAATTTTTAAATTTAAAATTTTAAAAAAAAGAAGGTGAAACCCATGGACCGGCCCCCAAACCCGGCCCATGAAGGCCCACTTAATTGGACCGGACCGGCCCGTGAAACCCGGTCCAAAAATGGGTGACGGGCCTGGGCTGGGCTGGCTGAGCATTTTGCTCAACACAGCCCGGACCGGACCGGCCCATTTATTTTGGACCCGGACCGGCCCAGTCCGTGAACCCGGTGGGCTGCAAGTTTAGTGGGCCGGTCTGACCCGGCCCGGCCCGTTTGACAGTCTTAATATGTATAACTTTTTTTTATAATTTTTTTTTTTTTTTTTACAATATATAAGAAATTTTATTTTACACATCAGAGATCGAAATTTCAAATGGTAAGTATTTTTTTTCCTCATTTCCTCAACTACTTCACTATAGTTATACATATGATCAAAGTTTGAACCATTAAAGCTTATACTTTAGACTTTTGTATTCAATAAATATTTATCTAATATTGTAGCCGCAGTGATATGCGTTAATTAAGATTCCCCCCCTAATAAATTAAATCATGATAAAGAGTAAGGGTGAACAAATTAAAATCAAACTAAAAATTAAATTAAACCACAAAAAAAATCATTAATGTGTAAGGCTGAACAATCACTTATTTAAAAATGGAGAGAGTAATTAATTTGTGTGTATTCACTTGTGTTCATTCCATATACAATTTATGGAACTACATAGAGTATGTTGTTATTGTCATATATTGAAAAACTATCTACTCTACTGGGTAGGTGAGTAGGTTACCAATAATCCTTACTTCCATGAGCAAATGGCAAAGAAATACTCCCTTCGATTTTAAAAAGAATTGATTTATTTTAATTTGGTATGAAATTTAAAAAAAATAAATAAATTTTGTGGTCTTAAATTAAAATTAAGTTAAATGTTTTAAAATGTCTTTTAATCTTGTGGTCTTAAACATGCCATGTGAAAAGTCAGAATTAAAATGTTACAAAAAAAAGTCATTTTTTAAACGAATTAAAAAAAAAGTAGATCATTCTTTTTAAAAAGAAAACGGGAGGGTATAATACTAACAAAAAGCCAAAGGAGGTGAAAGACTATAATGCCCTTGCATGCAATCGGTGTGTTGGACTTGGACACGTAAATGGTAGTGACTACAAGGTGTTAAACACCTACAACCTAGAATGACTATAATGCCCTTGCATGCAATCGATGTAGTGGACACGTAAATGGTAGTGATCACTACCAGGTGTTCAACACCTACAACCTAGAATGACTATAATGCCCTTGTACCAAAGCTTGGTCTATACTATAAAATACCAGCTTCCATGGAGCAAAGAAAACATCACTTTTTATATCTTTGAACCAAATTAATTAAAGATGGCCTCCTTTAAGCAAGTTTTTCTCTTCATTGCTCTCTTTGTTGCAATTTCAGGTTATAAGCTTTTTAGTATTCTTCTTTCTTAAATAAGTGATTGTTTTTAGTTTGAGCACATTCCTTAAAAAAATACTAATTCTTAAAAAATAAAAACTATTTTTACTAATTTATCCTTACTAAATACTTTAAATAGAAGGTAACTCTTTAGTAGTTTCTTGATTTTATAAAACTTTCTTTATTTAATGAAGGGTAAAATTGAAAGAACATTATTAATGTCTTTTTGAAAAGGTTAAACAATCACTTATTTAGGAACAAAATAATAAAAAGAAAAATTAACTCATATAGCCGCCCATATAAGTTTTAAACTTAAAATAGTCATACTTTATTTTGATAACCTCATTATAACCAACTTCTACATGTTTATTTTTTTATTTTAATTTTATCCACGTATTTGTAGGGATAAAGATAGGTATAAATTTTAATTATATTTATATCTCTTTAAACAAGGTAAATTAAATAAATTATTTTATTAAATAGTTACGGGACTATATTTAGTGTATAATTAATGTATCGATGTTGCTTGTAAAAATTATACATAGATATATAGTGTATAACTGACGAATAATCACTACATAATCTATGTATAATCTATATGTATGCCTTATATAATAATTATACACTTATTATATACACTAAATATAAACATATAACCATTTAATTTATCTTTTTTAAAAGAATATAATATATAAATAAGATTTGTATTTATCCTTATCCCTACAAATACGTGAATAGAGTCAAAATTCTACAATTATTAAAATTATATAAACTGGCTAATAAAAGTAAACAACATGAAAAAATTGGTCATAATGAGATTGTCAAAATAAAATATGGCTATTTTGAGTTTATAACTTATATGGGCGGCTATTTGAGTTGTTCTCCCAAATAAAAATGCTAAATTAAATAATCGTTCCTTATTTAGGAACGGAGAGAATAATTAATTTGTGTACATTCACTTGTCTTCATTCCATATACAATTTATTGTTTATTGAGATATCGGTTAAAAATACATGTGAATTATCATGAATTTTTCACACTAACTATATATCACTTGTTCCCTTCTCCGCCGATTGCCTTTGTAATTCACGTGTCTTTAAATTATACTTACAAATTTAACTGTATTTTTTTTAAAGGGTAAACAATGGATAAAATAGAAACAAAAAAATAGCATTCCAATGTAGGAGTAAGAAAGAAGGTGTAGAATGGTTTAACAAATATCTATATATATATATAGCACTCTCTTCGTTTCAAAAAACGAAGATTAATTGATCTGTTTTGACTTGGTTCAGAGTTTATGAAAATAAAGAAAGACTTTTGAATCTTGTAGTCTTAAATTAAAGATATGTCAAATGTACTAAAATATTTTTTAATCTTGTGATCATAAACATGCCATGTAGAAAGTTATAATTAAAGAGTTCCTAAAAAAAGAAAGGATCATTCTTTTATAGGTCAAATAAATTGAAATGGAGGGAGTAATCATAGTTATACATATAAGGCCAGGATATCCTAATGGATATTAGGTAGCCGAGTGTTTTCTCATTGTATTGTATGGAGGAGAGAGGGGGCTAACCTCATCCCCTATTAGTAATAGTAGTTAGTAATCACTTAGCCTCTTATAATTATTCTTCAATATGTGGTACTATCTGGTGTTTCATTTATTTTGTATCTTATTATTTTGCTATTGCTTTGTAGTTTGTATCATACTATTCTTTTATATATTTTCCTTGTTTGGAAAACCTTTTTCTTTTTTATGTCGAGGGTTTATCATAAATAGTCTTTCTCTATTTCTTTACTCGACAAAAATAGAGATAACATTTGCATGCATCCTATTTTCGCAAGATCCTCATTTATTATTGTGTATTAATTATTCTAATTTTTACAATTAATGTGTAGTTAATCTCTCTTGTGGTCCTAATAAGATGCAAGTGATGGCTTTAAGAGACTTACGAGTTGATGTTGGAGAAACATTACTTTCATTTGGTGAAATTATTACTGGCATAAGTAATTGCAAACGCGATAGCGATTGCCCTGATGGTCAAAAATGTCTTCCACTGCCAACGTGGGGGACTACGTGTATTTAAATGATGCGCATTATTTTACTCTATATGAGCCAGATTATTGTTGCGCGCAATGGATATATGAACCATCAAATGCTTGATATGTCCTTAAGTGTTTATTCAAGCATTTTAAATAAAGGAAAAATGACTCTTTTAGTCCTTCAGTTATTGCATTATTTCAGTTTTGGTCTTTGTGATATTTGACTAAGTGCTTTTGACCTTCGATTTAATAATGCGTGCTATTTTGATCTAATGACTAACAAATAATCAAATTAAATGAAATGATAATTACTAGTATGGGCATTTTGGACATTTAAGAGACTATGCCTTTTGCAATATATAATAGTCGGAAGAAATATTACTACATATTTAGGCGTTCACAAAAGTTCTCGATAATACTTGTTCAATTACAATGATGCAATTGTGTTCTAAAAGTAGATTACGCTTCATCATATTATGAAATTGTGTTGTGAAAGTGGATTACGCTTCATCCCATTGCGTGTAAAGTTATTATTCCATTTAATTTGATTGGATCTATTAATTATCGAACCAACATAGTACGCATTGCTAAATTGAAGGTCAAAAGTGCTTAGTCGAGTATCACAAGAATCAAAACTAAAATAACGCAATAACTCAAGAATTAAAAGCGTTATTTTCTCTTTAAATAATAATATTGTGTTTTCAAGTTTGTGCAAGGATATAAATATGTAAACTTTCAAACCTATTGTATCTTGGGCATGTAAATCCAACAAGTTATCATCATCTTCTTAAAAAAACTTTGAAATAATGGGGGATTGTAATAGTATTTCAATAATTTTGATGGATAAATGACCTCGACTGCTCTATGATGGAGAAAATGTGACAAGTGAAAGATTGCTAAGCTTGATGGTCTATTAATCTCTATTTTCTACTGTAAAACCTTCTTCAACAACATTTTCTCTTTCCTTGTCTGAATATGTTTTACAAGCAATTGTTAAAAGGATTTTTTAATTGAAGTAACGATTTTGGAAATGAATTATTTTAATAATAGAATCGTCATTTAGAATTGAGTTTCAGTGTTTTAAGTCATCTTTTCGAATTTCTAATCGAAAGAAAATGACTTTTTATTTTGGTCTGCGAAAATAAAAGATTGGGTAAAGAATTTTATTGACCGGGGAAGATATAAGGTAGCGCCGAGTCCTATAATTCTAATATGGTCGCTTTTATCACCTTATATCTGACTTAAATTAATCTTGACTAAATTATTTTATTAATTTCTATGTTCACTTAATATTGTTGAACTTTTATTAGTCTTGACTATAAGACGCAATGTTGCAATTTTAGTTTCAACATACACCGGTCAAGACGCGTAAACGCAACCTTGATTTGTATGTTATACCTAAAATTTGAACTTACTCGCTTTGATCAAAAATTATATTAAAAAAATTATTTAAGTCAAGACGCATAACCACAATCTTATCATTTTATTTACTCTCATGTCCTTCTTTGAAACGTACAATTGTGAATTTGTGATCTCAATCAAGATGACATATTACTTATTCATGTACGACCCATCTAACATTTATATGCTAGTGTTGCATAATACAACTGTGTAAAGTGCAGACTGCTTCACTAGTAAAATGAGTAGAGTGTACTCAGACCTTATCCTTACCTCAGAAGTAGAGAGGTTGTTTCTATAAATTCTCAGTTCAAGAAAAAAACAATTTAACGCAATTCAAAAAAAATATGAAAGTACAAGAAATAATAACACGTTGTAACAAAAACAATAGTGCTACGATAAAATAATATGATAGTCTTAGTACAAGACACAACAGATAATAACAGAAATTGAAGGACAAGAAACAAAGCAATACTACGACTACTAATATGGACAGACAACAAAATAACACACTCCTACATATTAATCTTCTACCTTAATTCATATCCTCCGTAATCTCCTATCTAAGATCATATACTCGATAAACTAAAATCACACCATCTCATATCTAATCACCTCTCCCTCAATACTTCTTCAAACAACTTCTCTCCTATGGTACCATATCCTGTTTAATCACCTCTCCCCAATATTTTTTTCGATTTACCTCTACCTCTCCTAAAATTATCCATAACTAACCTCTCACACAACCAGTAAATACAAGAAAAATATAAACAAAATTCAAAAGCAACTCTAGCTACCAATAATCCTTACTTCCAAGAGTAAATGGCAAAGAGATATATAGTTAATTACTAACCTGAATACTACTAGATTGAAAAGATAAATACCAGATGTTTGGCACCAACAATCCAAAATGATAGTGACTAACAAATGTTTGGCACCTATCAAAACACTCCTAAAATGAATATAATGCCCTTATATCAAAGCTGGTCTATACTATAAATACCAACTTCCATGAAGCCAAAGAAAACATCACTTCTTCTATATCTCTTTGAGCTAAATTAATTAAAGATGGCCTCCTTTAAGCAAGCTTCTCTCTTCATTGCTCTCTTTGTTGCAATTTCAGGTTCTACATTGTACTCCCTTCTTTTTAATCCATTTAAAAAAGAATGACTTTTTCCTTTTTTAAGAACTCTTTAATTCCAACTTTCCACGTGGCATGTTTAAGGCTACAAGATTAAAGGGCATTTTGATAAATTTAACATAATTTTAATTTAAGACCACAAGATTCAAAACTCTTTTTTATTTTCTTAACAACTCCGTGACAAGTCAAAACAGATCATTCTTTTTAAAACGAGACGGAATATTTATATTACCACTCTTCTCTCTTTGTAATTAATTTGTGTATATTAATAATTCTAATTAATTAATGTGCAGTTACGCTTATAGTTTCATACACTGAGAAACTACCTACGCTTATAGTTTTGACTTCTGCGATAAATAAATATTTATTTAATATTGAAACTATAGTGATATGTGTTAATTAAGATTTTTTCCCCCTAATAATTCATATCATGATAACGAGGCATAAACTAGTAGACATAAGCAATAAATAATAATATATTTAATATAATTTCATAAAATAAAATTTTCAGAAAGTAGAGTGTACACAAATTTTATGTCTATTTTTAGAGTTAGAGAGATTATTTCGATATAAACCTTTAATCCAAGAAAAAATAATCTCGAAAAAAAAAATGCAAAAAATAACATAACAAAAATAACAAATAATAATAAATTCAACAAACTAATACGACAGTCAACTACAAAACGCAACAAATAGTAACACAGGAAATTATAAGGAGAAATATATACTCTAATTACTAGTATGGATCACAAACATCAAGATAACACATGCAGTCGGTGTGGTGGACACGTTATATTTAACACCTACAACCTAAAATGACTATAATGCCCTTGCATGTAGTGTGATATGGCAGACACGTAAATGTTTGACACCTAAGAAAAGCTGAAATTATGTTTTATATCTTATCTAATCATCCCTCGTTAATACTTTATCTATTTATTTTTATTTTTTCTGAAATCATCCATAATTAATCTCTCACATAATCAATAAACACAAGCAAAATATGTATAAAAAAAAAATAAATCAAAAACAACTCTACCATTAATCTTTACTTCCAAAGAACAAATGGCAAAGATATACTATTTCCTTCGTTTCAATTTGTTTGACCTACTTTTTCTTTTTAGCAACTTTTAAATTTCAACTTATCACATGATATGTTCAAGATCACAAGATTAAAGGATATTTTGATACATTTGACATATCTTTAATTGAAAAGACCAAAAGAGAGAAGAGACTATAATGCCCTTGTATGCATGCAGTCGGTGCTGTGGACACGTGCTACAGATGTTTGGCACCTGCTACAACCTAAAATGACTAGAATGCCCTTTTTTTTTTTTTTTATGGTAGTGGTAATATTCCAGCAAAAAATTGCACAGAGGGGGACTAGGCCTAACCTCAGAATATAACACTTGACTAGCAAACCACCCTAGTCAATGAGTAAAAAGGAGTAGGATTACATTAAGTTCCTACTCCTAAGAGGGGCTTAACTAACAAAAAAAGTAGCCTTGTCATATCTAAGTCTTAGGCTAGGCAGTTGACATTTGTCTAGTTGGAAAGGTCCTTTGCACTCTTTAGGTAATGTCTGAAAAGAAGTGAAGTGCATACCAATATCATTCTTGGAAGCTTGTTTAGCCAACATGTCAGCCACCTGATTCCCATCAGTGTTTAGTTTGACTCTATTCTCTTGGGGCTTTTTCCAGCAAACACTTCTCAATTTGATAGTGGGTCTAAGCCTCTCAATAACATCACATAGCTGGTTCCAGGAGGTGTTGAGCTTAATATTGTGCATTGTCTTGGTTAAGGCATGTATGATGGTTCTCTCAATTTGGTAGATCAATTTAGGAACCCCAGAGTATTTTTTTCCTCAAAATTTACAAGCACAAAAGCATTTCCAAGTTTTCCAAGCGATGACAGTGGGAGTAATCTGCAGGAGCAGCTTGTGGATTCTGTTTTTTGAAGAGGTGGTCCACCAAGCGTGAAAGTTTTGCCTGATACCACTGAGAGTAAAATCAACACCTAAGGATCTAGAAAAGTACTTCCAAACCTCTTGTACAATGTCTCCTTTCACAAAAACATGAAGCATGATCTCATATTGAGGGTTAGCACAACATTTACAAGTAAGGGTTAAACTATTAATGTTATTAACAATAGGAAGTCTATTAATCAATAATCTCCAAGATAAGAAAGATACCTTGAAAGGTAGACAATTATGCCATACCTTGCATGTGTCTGTCATAGTTTGGCCACTGTTCCTGATTGTTGTCCAGACAGATTTGTTAGAGTACTGACCATCGTCAGTTGGATTCCAAATAGCATAATCCATTTTGTTCCTGTCTCCAATTGGTATAGTCAAAATGTATTGCACCAGGTCAGCTGTTAGAACCTCATTTAGTTTAGAAATATTCCACTCTCCATTAGATATGTAATTATCAACAATGATTTTAGAGTAGTAGAATCTTCCCTGAGTTAGTCTGGCTAAGGCACCCTTACCAGACCAATTGTCCCACCAGAAATTGTTGTTACCTGCCTGAATACTCCAGATGATATTGGGTTCAGCAAGGTGTTTGATGGTCATCATTTGTTTCCAACATTGAGAGGTGACACTGGATTTGGCTCTGGCTACTGCATGCATTCTGCTACAGTATTTTGCATTCAGAAAGCTAGCCTAAAGTGAATCTATAGTTCTGTACCTCCACCATCTTTTGATAGCCAGAGTGTTACTGATTTCCTGCATGCTTCTGATTCCAATACCCTCTTCCTCTTGTGGGAGGCACAGTCTTTTCCATGCACACCAATGATACTTGGTTTTGTCCCCAGATGTGCCTCAAAAGAAATTGGAGAAGTGTTTCTCAATTAAGTCAAGGGTGCCCTTTGAAGGGCTCAGAGCAGATAAAGTATAAACAGGTAAGGATTGCAAGACATGCTTGATCAAGATAATCTTACCACCAGGGGAGAGCATGTTTCCCTGCCAACCTTTGAGTTTATTCACCACATTTTCAACCATACTATCAAAAAGGCTAATTCTTTTTTTACCAATGAATATGGGACCTCCAAGGTAATTGAAAGGAAAGCTCTTATCCATAAAATTAGTGATCATTCTCATTCTATTAATTCTGCTAGCAGAATCCTTAGGATGAGTGACGAAAAAACTTTTAGCATTATTCACCAATTGACCAGAGATAGTTTCATAGTCTTCAATACATCTCATGACTAATTTAATAGACTTATTATTACCACCTGTGAAGATCATAATGTCATCCGCATAATCCAGATGATTAATAATGGGGCCATTTTTACTCATGAAGAAGGGGGTAAAATCAGGGTGGTGATTTAATCTATTTAGCATTCTAGTCAGGACCTCAGCACCCAAATTAAAAAGGGATGGGGAAAGGGGATCACCTTGTTTTAATCCTTGAGAGGATGTAAAAAAACCATGTCTATGACCATTTATAACAATAGAGTACCAGACATTATTGAGCAGTCTTTTTATCCAGTTAATCCAAACCTCAGAGAAACCAAACTTGATCAAAACAGAAATGAGAAAGTTCCAAGACATCCTATCATATGCTTTGGTCATATCTAATTTAATGATCATGTTACCCCCTTTAGTATATTTAGTGATGTCATGAGCAATTTCTTGGGAAAGAAGGACATTCTCAGTTATGAGCCGACCCTTAATGAAGCCACTTTGGTTATCAGAGATTAAAGAGACTAGCAGAGGATTAAGTCTATAGGCCAAAATCTTGGTAATGAACTTATTGGTAAAATTGGTGAGACTAATTGGTCTCATGTCCGCAAAAGTACTAGGAGACAAGGTTTTGGGAATAAGGATCAAACATGTATGAGTAAAGAATTTAGTAAGATTACCTCCCTTGAAAAAGTGTTGAACAAACTGGATGATATCAAATTTGATAGTATCCCAGTAACTTTGATAAAACTTACCATTGAATCCATCTGGTCCAGCAGCACTTTCAGAAGACATTCCAAAAATAGCAGTCCTAATTTCTTCTTCTTCTGGAATGGCCGTAAGCATGATATTATCTTCCCGGTAATGCCTGGGGTGATTATATCTAGCATGTTTCCACACCCCTTTGTGTCCTGTAGATTAAACAGATTCTTGAAATGCCTCACAACAGCTTTGGCCACCTTGTAATTACTGTGGACCCATTTGCCTCTGTGATTTTGAATTTTCTGAATATGAAGTCTTCTCCTCTTGTTTCTCATAATATTGTGGAAGTACTTTGTGTTTCTATCTCCTTCATCATACCACTTAATTTGAGCTTTTTGTCTTAGAAGATTATCTTGAACTCCCAACCATCTAGTATACTCACTATGATCTTTATTGAGGTCCTCTCTACCTTGTTCTGTGTTATACATCTCATCATCCTCCTCAAGCATCTGAACTCTTGCCTCCCAGCTCATAACTTGATCATGTATGTCTCCCAAAGAAGCTCTTGACCACTGGCTCAACCTTTTTCCCAGAAGTTTGAGTTTGGATTGCAAGATCCACATAGGATTTCCAGTGATAGTAGTGTTCCATACCTCCCTAACAGTGTCTTGGAAATCTGGTTGATCAACCCAGAGGTTAAGGAACTTGAAGTATTTGATATGATCTTCATTATCATTGAAACAATTCATAAGTAAAGGTTTATGATCAGACCCACTTCTAGCCATATGCACAATGTTACTATGTTGGAAATGTTGATCCCATTCAGAGTTCACAAAGATTCTATCAAGTCTTTTCCAAATTCTTTTGCTAGGCCTCTTATTGTTGCACCAAGTAAACATGGACCCACTTAATCCCAAGTCAGTCATACCACAATTGTTCATGCAGCTTATGAATTCAAGACTTTTATAAGCTCTATGGTTATTGCCCCCAAGTTTCTCATTGGAATCCATGATCACATTAAAATCCCCCCCAATACACCAAGGGGCTCTAATCAAAGAGTTCATTCTATCAATGCTTCTCCAAAGATCTTTTCTCTCTGTTGTAGTGCACTTAGCATAAACAGTGCTGACGAAGAAATCCTTTGGGTCATTATTGAATCTGAATCTCATAGTAATTTATTGATCATCATTGACAAACATGGTTGCTTGGTCCATAAAGGACCAAAAGATCCATATTTTACCATTGTTATTAGAGATACATTCCTGGAAACCCAAGAATTTTTCGTACCCTTCAATCTTCTTTTTATCAACCATAGGTTCCATTATGGCCACAAAACAGGCTTGCTGATTCAGACCAAATGTTTTAACCTATGGATAGCTTTCCTTGATCTCACACCTCTTATATTCCAAAAAATGGAACTAATCATGGAATAAGAAAGGTATTCAATCAGTTGGAGATCCCTCCTTTGGGAGGGTCTGTCTTATTTATGTTTTTTCTTTCCTTCTTTCTCGTCCTGCTTCTCCCTCTTTTGGTGGGAGAGATTCCAAGACTATCAGTGATGTGCTTTCTGTTAATCTGTTCATGCTCCTCTTCACTGTCTTCTTGATTTTGTTTTGTGCTATCCCTGCCACTATTATCTTTTTTATTGGGATCCTCCTCTTCAAGTAAATCTTGATCCGGCACATGTATTTTACTTCTATCACCAATCAGATCGATAGTTAGTTGTATACCTGGTTGTCTTTTGACTTCACTTTGTAAGCTTTCAGAAACCTCTTGATCAGAAGATATGTTTTCCTCTACATCTCCTTGTTGTTCACGGTCGTCAGAAGACCTTTTACCTTCTCTAAGATCCGTGTCATTATTCTAATGTGCTTGAGTTTCTCCATTAGAGCGATTGGCACTGTCTCTGTGTGTTATAGAATCTGTGCAGTTTTTGTCACTGTTGAGGCTGGTATATTTTTCTAATATTTGCTGATTAGTGCTTGCTTCTTCACTAGGAGTGGCAATGTGTGATTCTTGTCTCTTGGAACTCCTTTTGCTAACTTCTAACGGCAAGAGAGGTTTAAAGGTGACTTTGCTTTTTTTCTTGGGCATCTTCTTCTTTTTGCTTTTCTTTTTCTTTTTGTTCAATCTAGCAGCCACACTTGGTTGTTCCTCCTCTTTGTTTCTTCTGTTGTTCTTTTCCTCTGATTTAGAACTATGTTGCAATTGTTCCTCATCTCCCGTATCATCTCTTAGATTGATATCAAAGATTGTCTATACTATAAATACCACCTTCCATTAAGCAAAGAAAACATCACTTCTTTTATACATCTCTTATAAGTAGGGGCGGAGCTACATGGCGTCGAGGGTTCATCTGAACCCCCCTTCGTCGAAAAATTACACTATGTATATAGGGTCAAATTTTCATTTTAAGTATATATACTATATGTTGAACCCTCTCAACACAAGCAATGTTCGTAGTTCAACGGCCGAGGGGGTGCAGGTTTCCCCATTTTGTCCAAGATCGAATCTTGGTGGATACATTTTGCTGACTTTTTTACTTCAGGCGTCTGTGTCCCTACTGCAATGACATCTCCTTTTTTCTTATTCCCTTTTTTTTAACTAATAAACTTTGTCAATTTTTTCAAAAAGCTTTATACTATAAATTTTTGTTTTTTATTAAATTTTTAAATTAATATATATATTAATAATACAATCCATAAACTGATTTCAAACTAAATACTATTATATATTTAATGAACTTTTTGATATAAATATTAAATTTAGATAAAATTATTGAATATACGAGTAGTTCATTCAATACTTCAATTCATTAATCTTGCTATACACTATTGATTGATTTGAGAGCGATTAAGGGGTCGTTTGATTGTTGGTTAAGAAGGTGTTTATACGCTTGCTCATATATGATCCGACTCGTTCATATCTAGTCCGACCCGCTCATTTGCCAACACTATTAGCATACTTACTTTTTTTCGAACCCCTTAATGAAAATCTTGCCTCCGCCACTGCTTATAAGATGGCCTCTTTTAAGCAAGTTTTTCTCTTTATTGCTCTCTTTGTTGCAATTTCAGGTTCTAAACTTACTTTTACCACTCTTCTCTCTTTGTAACAATTATGTTTTATTATAATTATTCTAATTAATGTGCAGTTAATCTCTGTTGGGATCCAAAAGTGATGGCTTTAAGAAACTTACCAATTGATGTTGCAAAGATGAAAGGGAGTGTTAATTACTCCCTCCGTTTCAGAGAATGACCTACTTTTTTTTTAATCCGTAAGAATGACCTACTTCTTTTTTTTAATCCGTTTTAAAAAAAATGATTCTTTCTTTTTTTGGCACTACTTTAATTCTAACTTTTCACATGGCATGTTTAAGACCACAAGGTTAAAGGGCATTTTAGTACGTTTGACATAACTTTAATTTAAGATCACAAGATTCAAAAGTCTTTTTTATTTTCTTAAACTCCGTGTCAAGTCAAAATAAATCATTCTTTTTGAGGGAATAAGATTTTTTCTCCCTAAAAAATCAGATCAAGATAAAGAGGCATAAACCAGAAGACACGAACAATAACAATATCATATTCAGTGTAGTTTCATAAACTCCGATTTGAGGAGGGTAGAGCACGTTCAGCTCAAGGAAAAAACAATCTAACGCAGTTCTGAAAAAAAAAGTAACGGAAGTACAAGAAACAATATATCGTAACATAAACAACCGTGCTGCAACAAAATAATACGATACTTAAAGTATAAGACACAATAGAGATAGTAACATAAATTGAAGGACAAGAAACAAAATAATATGATAGTCAAAGTACAAGACACAATAAAAATAGTAACATAAATCGAAGGACAAAAAACTACAAAAGTAATATTACAACATTACAACATACTTCTACCTACTAATTTTCTATCTTAAGCAAGTTCTTCTCTTCATTGCTCTCTTTGTTGCAATTTCAGGTTTCTAAACCAACTCCTCTCCCTTTGTAATTAATTTGTGTATATTATAATTATTCTAATTAATGTGCAGTTAATGTCTCTAAAGTGATGGCTTTAAGAGACTTACCAATTGATGTTGTAGAGATGAAAGGAAAATTACTTGCAAATGACTGGTGGACTTGTGGAAGAGATTGCAATGTCAATAGTGATTGTAGTGATGCTTGGCAATGTAAAGTATGTAGTTTATCTGCTGGGGAAGTAATCAAGGGGGGGAGACATACTACATGTGTTGAACCGTGGGGTTGGGGTTATAACGATCACACGGTTACTGGTGAAGGTTATTTCGGGACTTTCTTTCGAGCAAATTAGATAAGGTTGTGTGTTTTCAAATTTGTGTAAGAAAAATAAATACATGTAACCTTAATAAGTTTTTCATATATTGAAAAACAACTTAATCTAATAGGTTATTGGTGAAGTTATCCTTCGAGCAAATTAAATAATGTTGTGTTTTCGTATTTGTGTAAGAAAAATAACCTCTTATAAGTTTTTCATATATTGGGAAATTACCTATTCTAATAAGTTACGGGTAAAGGTTATTTGGGGACTATTTTTCGAGCAAATTAAATAAGGTCGTGTGTTTTCAAGTTTGTGTAAGAAAAAATAAATATGTAATTTTATAAGTTTTCCTTATATTGGGAAACTTATACTACTCTAGTAGGTTACTGGTGAAGGTTATTTCGAAACTATCGTTCGAGCAAATTAAATAAAGTTGTGTTTTCAAATATATGTTGGTCGCTTGTTCATAAAAATAAATCGAGAAAATGATTAAAATAGTTCTTAGTTAATGGATGGACTTAAGATGTTTATAGAAATGTTCTTTTATTTATACTAAATATTTATCACTTTAGTCTTTTGTTGCTCCTTTTCAATAAATGAAAGTGATCGAAAATGTAATGAAAATGGAGACTTCAAGAGAAACGGAAGCGGAGAAAAGTAGTAGAGGAACTAAAAATTGAGCGTTAGGCGCGTTTAGGACGTACAATCAGACGCTTAGGGAGTGAGAGCGTAAGTCTCACAGAACAAGCCCCGCACGTGAGCTCGAGGCATTTTGTCAGTGTCTCGCTTTGGGGCGAGTCCCAAAATTATCTTTTAAAACACCGAGTTTAACGTTGTGATTTAAGAGCCGATATACTCCAGCTCGTCAAACAAAGTGATGCATACGTACCTTTATCGTTTAATAAATAATCTATATTTATCTTCATCATCTAATAAATAATGTATATATATCCTTATTGTCTAACAAATGGTGCATATTCACTCTTTTTATTAACATATCTATATTTACTGAATTAAAATAATCATAAACTTACTTTTTAAAATTTAAAAATTTACCCTACCCATCCAATAAATGCTTATTTAATATTAAAACTGCAGTTATATGTGTTAATTCAGATTTTTTTAAAAAGAAAAAAATTCTCTAAAAAATCAGATCATGATAAAGAGACAGGACAACAACGTACCCACTATTTCGTGCATGTAGTTCCACAAAATGAAGTTTGAGGAGGATGGAGTGTACACAAATTTTAATTCTACTTCAGAGGTAAAGGTTATTTTTGGTAGACACTCAATTCAAGAAAATAATAATTTAAAGCAATCTAGAAAAATAAGTAACGAAAATACAAAAATTAGTTCTTATCTTTAGCGTGAAATATAGATATATAGGATTTTTGGTTGTAATTGAGACCGGTGCCTTGTGCATAATAAGATGGACAGTTCGAACCCAAAAAAAAGAACAAGAAATAGCAGGTCGTAACAAAAACAATATATAGTAATAAAATAATACTATAGTAAAATAATATGATAATCGAATAATAAGACAATAATATGATAATAGACAACGAGACTATTGTATAATTTTTGCTTGAGCCTTATTTTCTGCGAAACAGTGAGGTGAGTCCATGCTCCTCTCAGCTTTGTAATTTTATTCATTAATATAAAGGTCACGCCACCATATAGGCGATAAATTTTTTTTTAGAAAAAAAACAATAAGACTGTTAGTATGGACGGACAACATGACAATACACTTCTACCTACTAATCTTCTACCCTAATTTATGTCCTCCACAACCTCCTATCTAAGGTCTTGTCTTCGATAAACTGAAACAGGGTCATATTCTGTCTAATCACATCTTCCCAATATTTCTTCAATCTTCCTCTGCCTCTCCTAAAATCATCCATAGCCAACTTCTCACACAACCGATAAACACATACAAAATATGAATAAAAAATTCAAAACCAAAGAGATATATAGTTACTAACCTGAATACTACCAAATTGAAAAGATAAACCAGATGTTTGGCACCAACAACCTAAAAATGATAGTGACTACCCTATGTTTGGCACCTATCAAAACACTCCTAAAATGAATATAATGCCCTTGATATCAAACTCTTTTTCCGAATGAAAATTGTGTAAACACACTCAAACATACCTCTAAATACTCTCTTTCAATTTAACAAAAAATATTCTCTAAATGTCGACTATTGATATTTGTTAATTAGAGAATAAATATGCAAAACTCGGAGCGCGCTTCAGATTAGCACAAGTCTCACACTTATAATTTTTTAATTTCTACAAATTCTTTTTTTCGAGTGAAAATCATGTTCAAACACACTCAAAAGTACCTCCAAATATTCTTTTTAAAATCGATCATAAATATTCTCCAAATGTCGACTATTGAAATTCGTTAATTAGAGCACAAATACACAAAACTCGAAGCGCGCTTCAAACTAGCACAACTCCTCACACTTACAAATCTGTAATTTCTACAAACTCTTTTTCCAAGTGAAAATCATGTTCAAACACATTCAAAATTACCTCCAAAAACTCTTGATCAATTCGACCAAAAATATTCTCCAAATGTCGACTATTGCTATTCATTAATTAGAGCACACATAAGCAAAACTCGTTGCAAGCCTCAAACTAGCACAATGTACTCTCACACTTACAAATCTTTAATTTTTACAAATTCTTTTTTCGAGTGAAACCTTGTACATTCAAACACACTTCGAAGTACCTCCAAATACTCTTTTTCAATTCAACCAAAATTATTCTCCAAATGTCGACTATTGAAATTCGTTAATTAGAGCACAAATATACAAAGTTTGGAGCACACTTCAAACTAGCACAACTCCTCACACTCACTAATCTTTAATTTCTACAAACTCTTTTTTTGAGTGAAAATCTTGAACATTCAAACACACTTAGAAGTACCTCCAAATAGTTTTTTCCATTCAATCAAAAATATTCTCCAAATATCGACTATTTATATTCGTTAATTAGGAAACACATACGCAAAATTCGGAGCACGCTATACTCTCTCACACTTGATAATATTCAATTTCTACAAATTCTTTCTTCTGAGTGAAAATCATGTTCAAATACACTCAAAATACCTTCAAATACTCTTTTTTAATTCGATCAAAAATATTCTCCAAATATCGACTATTGATATTCATTAATTAGAGCACATATACGCAAAACTCAGAGCACGCTAGTCTCTCACATTTGAAAATATTCAATTTCTACAAACTCTTTTTCTGAGTGAAAATCATGTTCAAATACACTCAAAATACCTTCAAATACTCTTTTTTAATTCGACCAAAAATATTCTCCAAATGTCGACTATTGATATTCATTAATTAGAGCACACATACGCAAAACTCGGAGCACGCTAGATTTTCACATTTAAAAATATTCAATTTTTACAAACTTTTTTTTTGAGTGAAAGTCTTGTATATTCAAACACACTTAGAAGTACCCCAAATACTTGAAATAATTTCTTATACTATAAATTGAGATGTTATTCACCATTGTAAGATATACTTGAATATAATTGAAAGTATAAGAAAGTAATAAGAGTTACACTCTCCCATATCTCTTGTCTTCATTCAATTTTTGTTTTATATTATTTTATATATATATTGCTCATATTTTACAACATCTAAAAAATAATAATAATAAAAATACAAAAAATAACGTAACAGATAGTAATAAAAATAACAAATAATAATAAATTCAACAAACTAATACGATAGTCAAATAAAAAATACAACAAATAGTAACAAAAATTACACGACAGAAAAACTATATAGGAAGAAATACTATAATTACTAGTATGAACGAATATTAAGATAACACATTCTTACCTACTAATTTTCTACTCTAATCTCTCTTTTATAATATTTTTTTATCTAAAATCATGTCTTTGATAAGCTAAAACTACAACATATCTTATCTAATCACCTCTCCTCAACATTTCTTCAATCTACTTGTACCTTTCCTAAAATTATTCATAGACAACCTCTCACACAAATCACAATCAGTAAACACAAGCAAATATATAACTAAAAAATTCAAATCAAATACTATAACTCTACCAATAATCCTTACTTCCAAGAGCAAAGGACAAAGATATAGTAATAATACAAAGAAAAAGCTAAAGGAGAAGAAAAAGACAAATTAGGCATTGCATGCAGTCGGTGTGGAAGACACGTAATACCCTTGCATATAGTGTGACGTGGCAGACACGTAAATGTTTAACATCTAAAATGACTAAAATGCCCTTGCATGCATGCAGTCGGTTCTGTGGACACGTGCTACAGATGTTTGGCACCTGCTACAACCTAAAATGACTAGAATGCCCTTGATATCAAAAGTGGTCTATACTATAAATACCAGCTTCCATTAAGCAAAGAAAACACCACTTCTTTTATATATATCTCTTATTATAAGATGGCCTCCTTGAAGCAAGCTTTTCTCTTCATTGCTCTCTTTTTTGCAATTTCAGGTACTAAACTTTTAACTTTTACAACTCCTCTCTTTTTTTTTCTTTCAGTTTGGGCATATCTTTAATGAAACTATCCATTCTCTAAAAATTTATGGAACTACATAGGGTTTATATATACAATTTGTGTATACTTATAATTTTTACAATTAATGTGCAGTTAATCTGTCTTGGGGTCGTAATAAGATGCAAGTGATGGCTTCAAGAGACTTACCAGTTGATGTTGGAGAGATGAAAGAAATATTACTTCCACTTGGTGACATTAATTCTTGCAGTAGAGATAGTGATTGCCCTCCTGGTCAAAGATGTGTTTATCTTGGGGTCTTGGGGTCAGCGTGTGCAAGAAGTGTTGGCGTTCAATGAATGAACTAATATCAAATGCTTGATATGTCTTGGTGTTTATTATTCAAGCATTTTAAATAAATAAAAAGGGTCTGATGAACTAATGATGTTTATTATTTCCTTTACTTTTATTTATTAGCTAAGTTTGTTTTTTGTTATATCTTCACCAAAGTGGCCAAAACACCATGTTCTACACTAACAAACTCATGATGTTGTCCGCAAATTAAAAATAATGTTTCCATTTTAAATGGATAATTTAGTCGGCATCCATTTAATTTTCTCCAAGGTTGTGAATTTGAGCCACCAAAGGAGCAGGATGAGAGCAAAAGTTGATTTTGTCAATTTTATTTTTTCCGAATAATATTTCAACCTATCTAATAGCATGTTTGGTCAAGCTTTTAAAATTAATTTATTTTGAAAAGTGCTTATTTCAGAAAAAAAAATACTTTTGGTGAGAAGTAATTTGTGTTTGGTCAATAATTTTGAAAAGCACTTTTTGAGTAGCAATTAGTGCTTGGTCAATTTTTTTTAAAAGAGCTTTTTAAGTGTATTCTTATCCAAAGTGCTTTTGGGAAAGCTATTTTTTTTAGTTCCTGAAAAAGAATTTTTGCTACTCTCCGAAGTATTTATTTTCTCTCAAAAATTGGATCAAACACTTTAATTTTTGAGAAAATAATCAAATATCTCCCTAATCTATTATAGTCCATTCTCAACTACACACTTGATTAGTTGTATGTGTGTATAGAAATAAATAGTGCACACACACGAGTATATTGTAAGTTCCATGGATGCTACCTCTACGGGAGATGAGAGTTATTAATGGGGTCCCTAATATATAATAAGTGATACTTTGTCCCCAAGATTATATGTGAATTGTCTAACATCTTCTTTAGGTTAATCAACATAATTAAGAAAACTCATATAGGTCCAGCATGGAGTGGAACTCCACAATAGTTAACCCAATGCTATCTTGACTTAGTGATTTTGTTAAGCTTTCTAAAATGGAGTTTATCTTCTTCTTTTTGAAGGTCATTTAGAGTTTGTTGTCGACGAGCAGTGATAGAAAAAAATGAAATGAAGAAGGAAACAAAGAGAAAAATAACGAAATAGAAACAAAAGGAAAAAAATAAAAATAAATAAATAATAATTAAATATATAGCGCGTGTTTTACACAATTTGAGATAGAATTGATTATGACTTTTTAAGGGTGTAATAATTTCAATTTTAAACAGCTTAGAAAGATAATAGGACCCTCGTATAGTATAAGTCTGTAGTTGGAAAGTGAGGAATAGGTTAGGGGAGTTGGAAAGTGAGGAATAGGTTAGGGGGGCATTTGGCTATTTTCTCTTAATTTTTTAAAATAAGTAATCTATTTTAAAAAATAAACACTTTAAAAACAAAAAATTTAATCAGGCTATAAGTCAAAATACAATTTTCTCGCACAACCAGTACACAAGCAAATATATGGAAAAAAAAAATCAAATACAAAGATATAATAATACAAAGAAAAAGCTAAGGGAGAAGAAAAGACAAAGATATTGCATGCAGTCGGTGTGAAGGACACATAAATAGAGATGTTTAACCTAAAATGACTATAATGCCCTTGCATGTAGTGTGTGGCAGACACATAAATGTTTGACACCTAAAATGACTAAAAATCTGAAATTGTGTTATATCCTATTTAATCACTTTTTGTTAATATATATTAGGCCACTTAAATAATTATCTATGGACTCATAATTAGAGCTGAATCATGTTAAAACATTGTTTGTCTCTAATTCTTCTCTCTTTGTCTCTAAATGTATTAGTTATGTGTATTATTTGAGTTATGTTATTTTGCCTAGTCGAAGAAGCTTGCTTATTTATCTCTGATCATATTAACAATGTCATATTTCTCGAAGCATGTACTAATCCATTCTTTTTTCTTTTGTTGTGATACGTGTGATATTCACCCGAGTCATCTGGACTCTCAGCTCTTTGCATTCTTTTTGGGCCAAGCCCAAATGCTTTCGAGTCAGACTCTTGCCAAAGCCTCAAAAGGAGGTAAAAATTTGATCGAAGAAAAATGTGTGTGACCTAAGTGTCACCCCCGAAATGAAAAGGAAAGATAAAATGCAGGGAAGAGCGAAAATGATAAAATGGGCTTAACCCAAAAGAAATTGATAGTCTGATATTGGCATTTGGCCTAAACTCAACTTCTTCCTTTTTTTAGATATTTATTTTGTATAATTTGAACTTTGTAAACACTAACTTTTTTTAATTAACTTAGTTAATTTTTTTCGTTGGAGTACTATGTATTTTATTACAAGTTTGTCTCATTAATAAGGTTTTAAAAACTTTGTTTAAATTCTCACAAATTGTTATTAAGTTTTACTTGCAAATTTTATCTAAAAATTGGCTATGTTTTCTGCAAACAAGAAAATAATTTCACAAATAATTCTCTAAATAATTTCCTTTGACCGCAAGCTAGTCAAATAAAAATAAGTTAGAAAAAATAATCGGATAATCGCGTGTTAGCGGATATTTTAGGTACCTTAACAACCTTCCTAAAATGTTAATATAAACTTCATACCTGGATTTCTTAAATTCAAAATATTTTTATCTGTTTTAATCTTTTGAATATTTTTCAAAGGTTTTCTTGATTTTTCCTAAAAAATTAAGTGGTGACTCTGTTTTAATTAAATTTGGAGATTTTCTTAAGTTTTTGAGTTTAATTCAAGTCAAAATCATTTCAAAAACACAAGTTACTTTTTTCAAAGAACGAAAGTGAAAAATGCGATAAAACAGATGTAAGAAAAATAAAGTATATATAACCTTATAAGTTTTTCATATTATCGAAAAACTATGTACCTACTCTAATAATAGGTTACTGATGAAGGTTGTTTCGGAACTATATCGTTCGAGCAAGTTAAATAATGTTGTGTGTTTACTAAGTTTGATGTAAGAAAAATAACTTTATAAGTTTTTCATATATATTGAAAAACTACGCACCTACTCTAATTATAATAAATTACTGGTGAGGTTGTTTTGGAACTATATTGTCCGAGCAAGTTAAATAATGTTGTGTGTTTTTGAATTTGATGTAAGTAAAATATATATGTAACCTAATGAGTTTTTCATATATATTGAAAAACTACGTACCTACTCTAATAATAGGTTACTGGTGAGGTTATTTCGAAACTATATCGTTCGAGCAAGTTAAATAATATTGTGTGTTCTAAGTTTGATGTAAGAAAAATAAAGTATATGTAACCTTATACGTTTTTCATATATATTGGAAAACTATGTATCTACTCTATTAATAGATTAACGGTGAAGGTTATCTCGGAATTATATCGTTCGAGCAAGTTAAATAATGTTGTGTGTTTTTTAAGTTTGATGTAAGAAAAATAAATATATATGTAACCTTATAAGTTTTTTATATACTGGGAAACTATCTAGGTTTGGGATGGGTCGGCGCATTGGGGACAGGTATTGAAATGAATATATTAGATTTGTGATCCGAGGTGACATTAATGTGGCAGACTTTGTCCTAATTGGACGGCTACGTGTGCGTCATGTCATTAAGTTAAATGGGGTGTTAAGTTGGAAGGTATTTATGGTCCAAAATATTAACGACAGAGGTATTTTTGAGCCAAAAATGAAACGAAGAATATTTTTGCTCTATTTCAAATAGTTCGATGGTATTTATGGCCCTTTTCCGTAAATTTGTGTTTTGATGAATGTTATAAAGCTAAATTAAATGTAGAAAGTTCTAAAAAAATATTATATTTTTGAGATATTAAAATTAATTTTCAATATTATGTATTCATTATAACGATCAAAATATTTTTTCGCAACGATTTTCATATTATATTATATTATAATTTTTTTATAATAATATTTTTTTATAATAATTAAAAATTATTTCAGACAATAACATTATTATAGAGAGGTTTTGACTGTATTAAAAGTGGAGCTACTAAGTTGTCTAGACATCTCAACAACAAAGCACTCACAAATTGACAAGAGGCAACAACAGGTCATGACATGGTGTCTTCAACAAAAAATATTCTCTAAATGTTGACTATTAATATTTGTTAATAAGCGCACATATACAAAACATGGAGCGCGCACACTTTAAACTAGCACAACTCTCACACTTACAAATCTTTAATTTCTACAAACTCTTTTTCCGAATGAAAATCGTGTAAACACGCTCAAACATACTGCTATATTCGAGATAGGACACAACATTGAGACTCTCAAAGAATAATTAAATAATTTAATTTAAAAAATAATTTAAAAAGAGAAAAGAGAAAAAGAGTTTAAGAAGAAAGAAAGAGAAAGAGAGAGTCGCCACCTAATTTTAGGAAAACTAGGAAACCTTTTAATAATTAAACAAACTTTGTCTACGAAACCAGTTAGATTCTAGGTAAGGGTTCAATTTGATTTGCGATTTGATTCGATTTGCGATTCAATTTTATACACTCCTAGCCCCCTCATCCTTAGGCCAACATAGTTTATCCTAAGACACCCAATGTTATTTGTTTTTACCCTCTGAGTTTCCCCAAAGGAAGAAGTGTTTGGGCTCATTGCAGACATGGTGTAGACAGGGAGAGATCGAAGAACATGTTTAATAAGAATGAGTTTATCACCATAAGAGAGCACATTGCTTTGCCAATCATTTAACAACAACAACAATAATAACAATATACTCAGTGTATTCCCACAAAATAGGGTTTGGGAGGGTAGAATGTATGCAGATCGTACTCTTACCTCAGAGGTGAAGTAAAGAGGTTGTTTTCAAAAGACTCTCGGCTCAAGACAAAAAGATGACCAGAAAAGAACGTAATGAAAGTACAAGAGATATAGACAATAAACGAAAACAACAGATGACCACATAACTATACTACAACAAAATAATACTACAATCGAACTACACTAAGCACTAGATATATAGTATCAGCACCCAAAGAACAAGAAACTACTATACACCCACACATCCAACGCAATATCCTCATATTTGCCAACCATTCAACCTCTTCACTATATTAGCCAACATGCTATCAAACTTATAAGTTTTTCATATATTGGGAAACTTATACCTACTCTAATAGATTACTGGTGAAGGTTATTTCGCTACTTTCCTTCGAGCAAATATAATAATAATAGTGTTTTCAAGTTTAATTTGTATAAAAAAAAATATGTAACCTTATAAGTTTTTCATATATATATATATATATATATATATATTAGGAAATTTTACCTACTCCAATAAGTTACTCGTTAAGGTTATTTCACGACTATCCTTTGAGAAAATAAAATAATATTGTGCTTTCAAGTTTGTATAAAATAAATAAATATGTAACCTTATAAGTTTTTCATATATTGAAAAACTTATACCTACTCTAATAGGTTATTTTGAGACTATCTTTCGAGCAAATTAAATAATATTGTGTTTTCAAATTTGATGTAAGAAAAATAAATATGTAACTTTATAGATTTTTCATATACTGGGAAATTATCTAAGTTACTGATGAAGGTTATTTTGAGACTATCTTTAGAACAAATTAAATAATATTGTGTGTTTTTAAGTTTGATGCAAAAAAATAAAATATGTAACCTTATAAGTTTTTCATATATTGGAAAATTACCTACTATAATATGTTACTGGTGAATGTTAATTATTTCAGAACTATCTTTAATTTCAAGCAAATTAAATAATGTTATGTGTTTTTAAGTTTGATATAAGAAAAATAAATATATGTAACCTTATAAGTTTTTCATATATTGTAGTGAAACTACCTACTTAATAGGTTACTACTAGTGAAGGTTATTTCACGATTATCCTTTGAGCAAATTATATAATGTTGTGTGCTTTCATATTTGTATAAGAAAAATAAATATGTAACCTTATAAATTTTTCATATATTAGAAAACTACTTACTCTAATAAATTACTGGTGAAGATTATTTTGTGACTATCTTTCGAACAAATTAAATAATGTTGTATTTTCAAATATATGTTGGACGCTTTTTCCATAAAAATTAGGGGATGGAATTTTTTTTTGTCAATTATTCCCGTCTTTCAATTTATTTTTCTTTTAGTCAAACAGAATGTTAAAGAAATTGATAATATTCTCATTAATCACCAATATGAGATATTCAATAATTTGAAAAGAAAACATTTGGCAATACTATAAAAAAAAAATTATGATGAATGTTATTAAACTAAATTATATGTAGAAAGTTATCAAAAAAAATTATTATATTTTTGAGATATTAAAATTAATTTTCAATATTTTGTACTCATTAATTATAACGGTCAAGTTTTTTTCGCAACAGATTTTCATATTATGTTATATTATAAATTTTTTACAATAACAATTTGTTATAGCAATTTAAAAATTATTTCAGACAAATAATATTATTATAAAGACATTTTGACTGTATTAAAAGTGAAGATATTAGGTTATCTAGACATCTCAACAACAAAGCACTCACAAATTGATAAGAGGCAACAACAGATCATGACGTGGTGCCTTCAACAAAAAATATTTTTTAAATATCGACTATTAATATTTGTAAATTAGCGCGCACATATACAAAACATGGAGCGCGCACACTTCAAACTAGCACAACTCTCACACTTATAAATCTTTAATTTCTACAAACTCTTTTTCCGAATGAAAATCGTGTAAATACACTCAAACATACCTCTAAATACTCTTTTTCAATTCAATAAAAAATATTCTCTAAATGTCGACTATTGATATTCGTTAATTAGAGAACAAATATGCAAAACTCTAAGCACGCTTCAAACTAGCACAAGTCTCACACTTATAAATTTTTAATTTCTACAAATTCTTTTTTCCGAGTGAAAATCATGTTCAAACACACTCAAAAGTACCTCTAAATACTTTTTTTAAAATCGATCAAAAATATTCTCCAAATATCGACTATTGAAATTTGTTAATTAGAGCACAAATACACAAAACTCGGAGCGCGCTTCAAACTAGCACAACTCCTCACACTTACAAATCTGCAATTTCTGCAAACTCTTTTTCCAAGTGAAAATCATGTTCAAACACATTCAAAATCACCTCCAAAAACTCTTGATCAATTCGAACAAAAATATTCTCCAAATGTCGACTATTGCTATTCATTAATTAGAGCACACATATGCAAAACTCGTTGCACACTTCAAACTAGCACAATGTACTCTCACACTTATAAATCTTTAATTTCTACAAACTCTTTTCCCGAGTGAAATCTTGTACATTCAAACACACTTAGAAGAACCTCCAAATACTCTTTTTCAATTCAACCAAAATTATTCTCCAAATGTCAACTATTGAAATTCGTTAATTAGAGCACAAATATACAAAACTCGAAGCGCGCTTCAAACTTGCACAACTCCTCACATTTACAAATTTTTAATTTCTACACACTCTTTTTTCGAGTGAAAATCTTGAACATTCAAACACACTTAGAAGTACCTCCAAATACTCTTTCTCATTCAACCAATAATATTCTTCAAATATTTTTTTATCTAAGATCATATTTTTAATAAATCAAAACTGCAACATATTTTATCTAATCATCTCTTCTCAATATCTCTTCAATTTATTTGTACCTCTCCTAAAATTATTCATAGACAACCTCTCATACGAATGCACAATCAATAGACACAAGCAAATATATAAATAAAGAATTCAAATTAAATACAACTCTACCAATAATCCTTACTTCCAAGAGCAAAGGACAAAAGATATAATAATACAAAGAAAAAACTAAAGGAGAAGAAAAAGGCAAAGGTATTGCATGCAGACCGTGTGGAGGACACGTAATATTTAACACCTACAACCTAGAATGACTATAATACCCTTGCATGTAGTGTGATGTGGCAGACACATAAATGTTTAACACCTAAAATGACTAAAATGCCCTTGTATCAAAGCTAATCTAAGCTAAAGAAGAAGAAAAGACAAATGTGTTGCATGCAGTCGGTGTGGACACGTAATATTTAACACCTACAACCTAAAATGACTATAATGCCCTTGCACGTAGTATGACGTGGCAGAAACGTAAATGTTTGACACCTAAAATGACCAAAAAGCTAAAATTATGTTATATCCTATCTAATCATCTCTCGTTAATACTTCTTCTATCTACTTTTATTTCTCCTGAAATTATCCATAATTAATCTCTCGCATAATTAATAAACACAACACAAGCAAAATATATATAAAAAAATTCAAAAGCAACTCTACCATCAATCTTTACTTCCAAAGAACAAATGGCAAAGAGATACTACTTCCTCCGTTTCTGTTTAACCTACTTTTCTTTTTGATTCATTTTAAAAAGAATGATCATTTTTTTCTTTAGCAACTTTAATATTTTAACTTATCACATAATATATTCAAAATCACAAGATTAAAAGATATTTTGATACGTTTGACATATCTTCAATTAAAACGAATAAAATATATATAATTACGAAAAAACCTGAATACGGCCAGAGTGCAAAGAAAAGGCCAAAGGAGGTAAGAGACTATAATGCCCTTGCATGCATGTACGTAGTCGGTGCTGTGGACACGTGCTACAGATGTTTGGCACGTGCTACAACCTAAAATGACTATAATGCCCTTGATATCAAAAGTGGTCTATACTATAAATACTACCTTCCATTAAGCAAAGAAAACATCACTTCTTTTATAAGATGGCCTCCTTTAAGCAAGCTTTTCTCTTCATTGTTCTCTTTGTTGCAATTTCAGGTATTTATATTACTATATTATATTACTCTTCTCTCGTTGTAATTAATTTGTGTGTATCTAATTAATTAATGTGCAGTTAATCTGGCTTTAAGAGACTTACCAAATGATGTTGCAAAGATGAAAGGAAAATTACTTCCACATGGTTATATGAACACTTGCTATAGAAGTTGCACGTCCGATAGCGATTGCAGTGATGGCTGGGTCTGTAATAAATGTTCTGAACACACTTATATTCCTGGAGCGATGATCCCAGTCGATCCATATTGGAGTTGTTCCGCATAATAACTAGCGCTCACCTTATTAGTGAAGGTTATTTCGGGATTATCCTCCGAGTAAAATTAAATAATGTTGTGTTTCCAAGTTTGTGTAGGAAAAATAAAAATAAAAGGTGACAAGTGAAAGATTGCTAAGCTTGATGGTATATTAATCTCTATTTTCTACTGTAAAACCTTCTTCAACAACATTTTCTCTTTCCTTGTCTGAATATGTTTTACAAGCAATTGTTAAAAGGATTTTTTAATTGAAGTAACGATTTTGGAAATGAATTATTTTAATAATAGAGTCGTCATTTAGAATTGAGTTTCAGTGTTTTAAGTCATCTTTTCGAATTTCTAATCGAAAGAAAATGACTTTTTATTTTGATCTGCGAAAATAAAAGATTGAGTAAAAGATTGAGTAAAGAATTTTATTGACCGGGAAAGATATAAGGTAGCGTCGAGTCCTATAATTCTAACATGGTCGCCTTTATCACCTTATATCTGACTTAAATTAATCTTGAATAAATTATTTTATTAATGCCTATGGTCACTTAATATTGTTGAACTTTTATTAGTCTTGACTATAAGACGCAATGTTGCAATTTCAGTTTCAACATACACCGGTCAAAACGCGTAAACGCAATCTTGATTTGTATATTATACCTAAAATTTGAGCTTACTCGCTTTGATCAAAAAATATTTTAAGAAAAGTATTTAAGTCAAGACGCACAAGCACAATCTTATCATTTTATTTACATGCATGTCCTCCTTTGACACGTACAATTGTGATCTCGATCAAGACGACATATTACTTATTCATGTACGACCCATCTAACATTTATACGCTAGTGTTGCAAAATACAACTGCGCAAAGTGCAGATTGCTTCACTAGTTAAATGTGTAGAGTGTACTCAGACCTTATCTTTACCTCAAAGGTAGAGAGGTTGTTTCTATAAATTCTCAGTTCAGAAAAAAAAATAATCTAACACAATTCAACAAAAAAATACGAAAGTACAAGAAATAATAACATGTCGTAACATTACAATAGTGCTACAATAAAATAATATGATAGTCTTAATACAAGACACAACAGATAATAACAAAAGTTGAAGGACAAGAAACAAAGCAATACTACGACTACTAATATGGACAGACAGCAAAATAACACACTCCTACCTATTAATCTTCTACCTTAATTCATATCCTCCATAATCTCCTATCTAAGATTATATACTCGGTAAATTAAAATCACACATCTCATATCTAATCACCTCTCCCCCAATACTTCTTCAAACAATTTTTACCTTTTTAAAAATAATCCATAACCAACTTTTCACACAACTAGTAAACACAAGCAAAAATAAAAATAATTATTAACTCGAAAGCAACTCTACCAATAATTCTTATAACTTCCAAGAGCAAATGGCAAAGATATATATATAATACTAACAAAAAGCCAAATTAAAGGAGATGAAAAGACTATAATACCCTTGCATGCAGTCTGTGTGGCGGACACGTAAATAAATATATGTAACCTTATAAGTTTTTCATATATTGTAGTGAAACTACCTACTTAATAGGTTACTACTAGTGAAGGTTATTTCGCGATTATCCTTTGAACAAATTATATAATGTTGTGTGCTTTCATATTTGTATAAGAAAAATAAATATATAACCTTATAAATTTTTCGTATATTAGAAAACTACCTACTCTAATAAATTACTGGTGAAGATTATTTTGTGATTATCCTTCGAACAAATTAAATAACGTTGTATTTCCAAATATATGTTGAACGCTTTTTCCATAAAAATTAGGGGATGGAATTTTTTTTCGTCAATTATTCCCGTCTTTCAATTTTTTTTTTCTTTTAGTCAAATAGAATATTAAAGAAATTGATAATATTCTCATTAATCACCAATATGAGATATTCAATAATTTGCAAAGAAAACATTTGGCAATACTATAAAAAAATTTATGATGAATTTTATTAAGCTAAATTATATGTAGAAAGTTATCAAAAAAAATTATTATATTCTTGAGATATTAAAATTAATTTTTAATATTTTGTACTCATTATAATTGTCAAGTTTTTTTCGCAACAGATTTTCATATTATGTTATATTATAATTTTTTTACAATAACAATTTGTTATAGCAATTTAAAAATTATTTCAGACAAATAATATTATTATAAGACATTTTAACTGTATTAAAAGTGAAGATATTAGGTTATCTAGACATCTCAACAACAAAGCACTCACAAATTGATAAGAGGCAACAACAGATCATGACGTGGTGCCTTCAACAAAAAATATTTTTTAAATATCTACTATTAATATTTGTAAATTAGCGCGCACATATACAAAACATGGAGCGCGCACACTTCAAACTAGCACAACTCTCACACTTATAAATCTTTAATTTCTACAAACTCTTTTTCCGAATGAAAATCGTGTAAATACACTCAAACATACCTCTAAATACTCTTTTTCAATTCAATAAAAAATATTCTCTAAATGTCGATTATTGATATTCGTTAATTAGAGAACAAATATGCAAAACTCTAAGCACGCTTCAAACTAGCACAAGTCTCACACTTACAAATTTTTAATTTCTAAAAAAAAAAAAATCCGAGTGAAAATCATGTTCAAACACACTCAAAAGTACCTCTAAATACTTTTTTTAAAATCGATCAAAAATATTCTCCAAATGTCGACTATTGAAATTTGTTAATTAGAGCACAAATACCCAAAATTCGGAGCGCGCTTCAAACTAGCACAACTCCTCACACTTACAAATCTGCAATTTCTACAAACTCTTTTTCCAAGTGAAAATCATGTTCAAACACATTCAAATCACCTCAAAAAACTCTTGATCAATTTGACCAAAAATATTCTCCAAATGTCGACTATTGCTATTCATTAATTCGAGTGCACACATGCAAAATTCGTTGCACGCTTCAAACTAGCACAATGTACTCTCACACTTACAAATCTTTAATTTCTACAAACTCTTTTCCCGAGTGAAATCTTGTACATTCAAACACACTTAGAAGAACCTCCAAACTCTTTTTCAATTCAACCAAAATTATTCTCCAAATGTCAACTATTGAAATTCGTTAATTAGAGCACAAATATACAAAACTCGAAGCGTGCTTCAAACTTGTACAACTCCTCACATTTACAAATTTTTAATTTCTACACTCTTTTTTCGAGTGAAAATCTTGAACATTCAAACACACTTAGAAGTACCTCCAAATACTCTTTCTCATTCAACCAATAATATTCTTCAAATATCGACTATTGATATTCATTAATTTGAGAACACATACGCAAAATTTGGAGCACGTTATACTCTCTCACACTTAAAAATATTCAATTTCTACAAAAAAAAAATTCTGAGCGAAAATCATGTTCAAATACACTCAATATACCTTCAAATACTCTTTTTCAATTCGATCATAAATATTCTCCAAATGTCGACTATTGATATTCATTAATTAGAGCACACATAAGCAAAACTCAAAGCACGCTAGACTCTCACATTTGAAAATATTCAATTTCTACAAACTTTTTTTCCGAGTGAAAGTCTTGTACATTCAAATACACTTAGAAGTACCTCCAAATACTTGGAATGATTGGAATAATTTCTTATACTATAAATTGAGATATTATTCATCATTGTAAGATACACTTGAATACAATTGAAAGTATAGAAGGAAGTAATAAGAGTTACACTTTCCCATATCTCTTATTTCCAATTCTTATTTTATATTATTCTATATATTGCTCATACTTTATAACATAGGAAATAATAATAATGAAAATACAAAAAATAACGGAACAGATAGTAACAAAAATAATAAATAGTAATAAATTCAACAAACTAATACGATAGTCAAATACAAAATACAACAAATAGTAACAAAAATTACACGACAGAAAACTATAAGGAAAAATATTATAATTACTAGTATGGACAAACATTAAGACAACATATTCTTACCTACTAATTTTCTACTCTAATTTATATCTTCTACAATATTCTTTTATCTAAGATCATATTCTTAATAAATTAAAACTGCAACATATCTTGTCTAATCATCTCTTCTCAATATCTCTTCAATCTATTTGTACCTCTCCTAAAATTATTCATAGACAACCTCTCATACGAATGCACAATCAATAGACACAAGCAAATATATAAATAAAGAATTCAAATTAAATACAACTCTACCAATAATCCTTACTTCCAAGAGCAAAGGACAAAAGATATAATAATACAAAGAAAAAACGAAAGGAGAAGAAAAAAACAAAGGTATTGCATGCAGACCGTGTGGAGGACAGGTAATATTTAACACCTACAACCTAGAATGACTATAATACCCTTGCATGTAGTGTGATGTGGCAGACACATAAATGTTTAACACCTAAAATGACTAAAATGCCCTTGTATCAAAGCTAATCTAAGCTAAAGAAGAAGAAAAGACAAATGTGTTGCATGCAGTCGGTGTGGACACGTAATATTTAACACCTACAACTAAAATGACTATAATGCCCTTGCATGTAGTATGACGTGGCAGAAACGTAAATGTTTGACACCTAAAATGACCAAAAAGCTAAAGTTATGTTATATCCTATCTAATCATCCCTCGTTAATACTTCTTCTATCTACTTTTATTTCTCCTGAAATTATCCATAATTAATCTCTCACATAATTAATAAACACAAGCAAAATATATATAAAAAAATTCAAAAGCAACTCTACCATCAACCTTTACTTCCAAAGAACAAATGGCAAAGAGATACTACTTCCTCCGTTTCTGTTTAACCTACTTTTCTTTTTGATTCGTTTTAAAAAGATTGATCATTTTTCTCTTATAAAATTTAATATTTTAACTTATCACATAATATATTCAAAATCATAAGATTAAAAGATATTTTGATACGTTTGACATATCTTCAATTAAAACGAATAAAATATATATAATTACAAAAAAACCTGAATACTGCCAGAGTGCAAAGAAAAGGCCAAAGGAGGTAAGAGACTATAATGCCCTTGCATGCATGTACGTAGTCGGTGCTGTGGACATGTGCTACAGATGTTTGGCACGTGCTACAACCTAAAATGACTATAATGCCCTTGATATCAAAAGTGGTCTATACTATAAATACTACCTTCCATTAAGCTAAGAAAACATCACTTCTTTTATAAGATGGCCTCCTTTAAGCAAGCTTTTCTCTTCATTGTTCTCTTTGTTGCAATTTCAGGTATTTATATTACTATATTATATTACTCTCCTCTCTTCATAATTAATTTGTGTATATTAATTAATGTGCTCTTAATCTGGCTTTAAGAGACTTACCAAATGATTTTGCAAAGATGAAAGGAAAATTACTTCCACATGGTTATATGAACACTTGCTATAGAAGTTGCACGTCCGATAGCGATTGCAGTGATTGCTGGGTCTGTAATAAATGTTCTAAACACACGGATACTCTTGGTGCTTTAACACCCTTTCAAGAGTATTAACCTGAACCCTTATCCTTAATCTCTTAACTTTCGAAACCTTTATCTGTTTTGGGGTTTTGAAAGTCCTTATAAGTTTTTTCTTAATTTTTACTTTATAAAAATTAAGTGGCGACTCTTGCTTTAAATTGAAGACGTTTTGGAAACTTTAATTAGATTTTCGAAATGATTTTCAATAAACAAGTCACATTTTTTTCACGTCCTTACCAAAAAGGATCAAAACACTTTTATTTCTTAGAATTTTGATTTTAAATAATTTTTATATTAGTATATTTTAATGAAAAAATTAATTAAATAGATTGAGTGACTTAGTAAGTAAAACATCTATAGTTGAGTGACTTTTGGAGTAAAAATCAAAATTGAGTGATTTTCTGAGAAAAGAGATGTTAGTTGAGTGAGTTTTAGAGTAGAAATCAAAGTTGAGTGGCTTTCTGACTAAAGATTCTTTAATTTAGTGACCATTTGGGATATTAACTCACTCCTTTCGTTTAAAAAAGAATGATCTACTTTCTTTTGTAGTATGTTTCAAAAAAATGATTTTTTTTTGGAACACTTTAATTCTAACTTTTCACGTGGTATCTTTAAGATTACAATTCAGTGTAGTTTCATATTTAATGTAGTTTCATATAATGGGATTTGAAGAGGGTAGAGTACTCTCAGCTCAGGGAAAAATAATCTAATGCAGTTCTGAAAATAAAAAGTAACGAAAGTAGAAGAAACAACATATTGTAACAAAAACAACAGTGCTGCGACAAAATAATGCTGCGACAAAATAATACGATAGTCAAAGTACAAGATACAATAGAGATATTAACATAAATCCAAGGACAAAAAACTACAGAAATAATATTACAACATACTTCTACCTACTAATTTTTTATCTTAAGCACGTTCTTCTCTTCATTGCTCTCTTTGTAATTAATTTGTTTATATTATAATTATTTTAATTAATGTGCAGTTAATCTCTCTAAAGTGATGGCTTTAAGAGACTTACCAATTGATGTTGTAGAGATGAAAGGAAAATTACTTGCAAATGACTGGGTGACTTGTGGAAGAGATTGCAATGTCCATAGTGATTGTAGTGATGGTTGGCAATGTAAAGTATGTGGTTTATCTGGTTGGGAAGTAATCAAGGGGGGGAGACATACTACATGTGTTCAATCGTGGGGTTTTGCTCGTGAAAGTTATTTTGGGACTATCCTTCGAGCAAATTAAATAAGATTATGTGTTTTCAACTTCGTGTAAGAAAAATAAATATGTGATCTTATAAGTTTTCTTTATATTGGAAAACTACCTACTCTAATAGGTTGTTGTCCTTCGAGCAAATTAAATAAAGTTGTGTACATTTCCAAATATATGTTGGTCGCTTGTTCATAAAAATAAATCGAGAAAATGATTAAAATAGTTCTTAGTTGATGGATGGACTTGAGATTAATTTGGCCATGACATATATTAAATGTTTATCACTTTAGTTTTTTGTTGCTCTTTTTCAATAAATGAAAGTGATCGAAAATGTAATGAAACGGAGACTTCAAGAGAAATGAAAGCGAAGAAAAGTAGTAGAGGAACTAAAAATTGGGCGTTAGAAACGGAAGCGGAGAAAAGTAGTAGAGGAATTAAAAATTGGGCGTTAGGCGCGTTTAGAATGTACAATCAGACACTTAAGGCGTGAGAGCGTAAGTCTCAGCGGAGAAAAGTAGTAGAGGAATTAAAAATTGGGCGTTAGGCGCGTTTAGAATGTACAATCAGAAACTTAAGGCGTGAGAGCGTAAGTCTCACAGGACAAGCCCCACATGTGAGCTCGAGGCGTTTTGTCAGTGCCTCGCTTCGGGGTGAGTCCCAAAATTATCTTTTAAAACACTGAATTTAACGTTGTGATTTAAGAACCGATATACTCCAACCTCGTTAAACAAAGTGATGCATACATACTTTTATCGTTTAATAAATAATGTATATTTATCTTCATCATCTAATAAATAATGTATATATATTCTCATTGTCTAACAAATGATATATATTTACTCTTTTTATTAACATACCTATATTTACTGAATTAAAATAATCATAAACTTACTTTTTAAAATTTAAAAATGTCATGTATTTAAAAATTTACTCTACCCATCCAATAAATGATTATTTAATATTAAAACTGCAGTTATATGTGTTAATTCAGATTATTATTTTTTTTAAAAATTCTCTAAAAAATCATATCATGATAAAGAGACAGGACAATAACATACCCACTATTTCGTGCATGTAGTTCCACAAAATGAAATTTGAGGAAGATGAAGTGTACGCAGATTTTGATTTTACTTTAGAGATAAATCTTATTTTTGATAGACACTTAATTCAAGAAAATAATAATTTAAAGCAATCTAGAAAAATAAGTAACAAAAATACAAAAAATAGTTCTTATATTTAGCGTGAAATATAGACATATAGGATTTTTGATTGTAATTGAGACTAGTGCCTTGTGCATAATAAGATGGAGAGTTGGAACCCAAAAAAAAGAAGAAGAAATAGCAGATTGTAAAAAAAACAGTGTTACTCTATTATATAAGCCAACAAGCCTATGTACGAACTCTGCATACTAGAGTTGTACAAAAGGTAATGTCAGATGCACTTCAAATTAAGAAATTCAAATGATAAATATCTATAAGAAAAGTAATAATAACAAGAAAAGTGTATCTGCTATAGAGCCAACCCAATTAGCTTTATATTTTTTCATTCATCTGTTACTTTTTCGCTCGTTATTACTATCCTTCGTGCTTAAAAAATTGATCATAGCTGAAAATGTAAAATGTTGGGCACGGGCCACGCCCACTAGTATGGTAATAAAATAATACTATAGCAAAATAATATGATAGTCGAACAATAAGACAATAATATGATAATAGACAATGAGACTATTGTATAATCTTTGCTTGAGCCTTATTTTCTGCGAAACAGTGGGGTGAGTCCATGCTCCCCTCAGCTTTGTAATATTATTCATTAATATAAAGGTCACGCCATTATAGGCGATAAGTTTTGTTTTAGGAAAAAGACAATAAGACTATTAGTATGGACGGACAACAAGACAATACACTTCTACCTACTAATCTTCTATCCTAATTTATGTCCTCCACAACTGTAACTATCGGACCCGTCGTTACTTTAAGAATCGCAAAGTCGAATTATTTGGGAAACTAATTTAAAATACGTTTGTTTAAGTAAGGTGATGTAGTGAAAAATTTCTGATTTTTAGAAATAATCGGGGCTGACGTCACTCCACTATAGCGGTAATTATTCCGCTATAGCGGGACCGCCATAGTGTAGGGTTAACCGCCATAGCAGAGTGACGGGAGGCAGAAGACTCAGGACGGAATTTAATAAAAGATGCTCTCCTCCTCAATTGAAAAACATACGAGGATTTCTCCAGAAACTCTCCCATGCTGCTCCAAGATAGGGAATCATGAGGAGGAGGGGTCATGGCTGGAGGGACGCGGAACAACGGATTTCAGGACCATCGTTCAGCCGAAAATGCCTTTACGGAGCAAAAAACGCACGGTTACAGCTGCTTGGCGTCCAGGTACGCTAGGTTTTCATGAGTAGTTAGACCTGTTTACATTCTACATTCATCGTATAACGGAATGTTGATTTCATGTTTTAGGCCTCCGGGCACGGAGTCTGGCGGATTGGATACTGGTTATTGTGGGAATTTGATTTGCATGAAATAAGTGGCTGGTTAGTGATGCGTATAATATGCTTCTTGTTGTTGTTGTCTTGGTATGCTAAAATGATAGGACTCAGGGACTGGGATGTCGGAAAGGTTTGGGGAACCATGAATTGCAAGGACAACTAAATGGGTATGAAAATGGAAAACTCCTAGGTGAGATTTCGAGAATGCGGAAGGCATGATAAGTAGTCGTTGTTTTTGCTAAGGACTAAGGGATGGTAACTCCTATTGTTATTATCTATGTAAGTTTCGAAATCAATGGGGTTGTTAAATTATGCTAAAAAGGGGAAACTGTTCATTATATATGTAAATAAAAGGTGAGTGTGTTTAGTCTTCGGACGAAGGTCAAGGCTAAGTTATATACCCGAAAAAGAGGGTAGGTGATGGCTTACGATTCCTGTGAATATTGTATATCTTTGTACTCTTATCTAAGTGTTTGTATGAATTGCATTGCTCAGAGGAACTGTGTAGAATGTCTAAGGGTCTTGTTTTACAGTCTGCGGATTGAACGGTGTGTTGCTTGTTGGTTTTACAAGTTGCTTGTTCATTATTTGATTGTGGATTAACTGACATTTGGTTGGCTCGGGTACCACGCCTGGTACAGAAATACTAACGGTTGACTCAAGTACTACGCCTGGTACGAAATATACTAACGGTTGGCTCGGGTACCACGCCTGGTACGGGATATACTAACGGTTGGCTCGGGTACCACGCCTGGTATGAATTTATTTACTGCATTGTTGCATTGATGTTGTTTGCATTATTGTAGTTGATATTGGTTCTGTGAGTGGACCGGGATGTCTTATTGAAATGTGACATTTGCTGGTGGTCCTTGAGTGACCGAAAATTCTGTTATATCTGGCTAAGTGGGTCTTGGTGTAGATCGAAAACGGGTTTAACACTTAGGTGTTGCTAGAAGGGATCCTAGGGCGGGTCCGGACTATACGATAAGGGTTGTTGTGGTTATGCTGTTGATTGTTGATCATAGTTATAAAGCCGATTTATATGTGGTTGATAAACTAGGGGAATGACTGGGAGTCTGACGGGGTGTGACTAGCGGGTGATATCCTGGGAGGAATTGTCTAGGGATCCGGGGCAGGTTCGGGTATTTGTGTATAGTGCCCTGGGTGTAGTGGGTCTGGAATAACAGAGTCTGGGTTGTTTTTGGATGCATAGTCATGGGGGTTAACTGGGTTAATGGTAAGACAGTCAGGGTTGAATTTAGCAGTTGGGCTAAGGTTAGTGTGACTTGAAAAGTCTAAGGTTAGTGTGACTTGGGAAGGTTGTGTGATTTGGGAAGGCTAAGGTTAGTGTGACTTGGGAAGTCTAAGCTTAGCGTGACTCGGAAGAAAGGAGGAGATCTTATTTAATTGGGAAGAGGAGAGAAGAAACGAAAGTGAACAATTAATCAAGGTGGGTTAGCTAAATAAATCTATACCATCTATTAATTAATGAGACACGTGTATCAATTTTAATAATCCACTGGAGGAAATGGAGGGATCAGCTACTGGAGAGGAGCCGGATCCAATGAAATGATGTTGCACACATGAAAGGAAAATTACTTCCACATGGTATGCACACTTGCTATAGAAGTTGCAAAGACCATAGCGATTGCAGTGATGGCTGGATCTGTACAACTTGTTCTAAGCAAAATGCAGTTGTGCGTGCGACAGGGGAGATATATGCATTTTATGATTGTTCCAGTTAGTAGGTGAACATCTTAACAAGCGCACTATTACTGGTGAAGCTTATTTCGGGACTATCCTCCAAGTAATATTAAATAATATTGTGTTTTCAAGTTTGTGTAAGAAAAATAAATATGTAATCTTATAAGTTTTTCATATATTGGAAAATTTATACCTACTCTAATAGGTTACTGGTAAAGCTTATTTCGGGACTATCTTTCTAGCAAATTAAATATAATGTTGTGTGTTTTCAAGTTTGATGTAAGAAAAAAATATATATGTAACCTTATATGTTTTTCATATATTGAAAAATTACCTATTCTAATAGGTTACTGGTAAAGGTTATTTGGGGACTATTCTTTGAGCAAATTAAATAAGGTTGTGTGTTTTCAAGTTTGTGTAAGAAAAATAAATACTTAATCTTATAAGTTTTCCTTACACTGGGAAATTTAGAGCCTGTTTGGATTGACTTATTTTAAGTTGAAAATCTCAGCTTTTAGTTTTTAGTTTTTTTTTTTTGCTATTTTGACCTAAAATTAAGTGTCCAGAAGCACTTTTTTACCTTGCCCAAACACTATAAAAATACAACTTAAAAGCTATTTTAACTTAAAAAACACTTAAATAAGCCAATTCAAACAGGCTCTTATACTACTCTAATAAGCTACTTACTCTAATAGATTACTGGTGAAGGTTATTTCGAAACTATCTTTTGAGCAAATTAAATAAAGTTGTGTTTCCAAATATATGTTGGTCGCTTGTTCATAAAAATAAATTGAGAAAATGATTAAAATAGTTCTTAATGTATGGATTTAGATTGATTTGGTCCCTGACATATAATAGTTTATGAAAATAATTTTTATCTATGCTAAATGCTTATCACTTTAGTCCTTTGTTGTTCTTTTTTAATAATGAAAGTGATCGAAAATGTAATGTAAACGGAGACGTCAAGAAAAGCAAAAGCGGAGAAAATAATAGTGTTAAGGATTAATACTTATAGACAAAGCTATGAATTAAAGTAATAAACATTTAACATAGATAAATGACTATTTTCATAAGCTGTTATATATCAGAAATTAAATCAATCTGAGTCTATATATTATGAATTATTTTTATATTTTCTTAAATTAACCTGTCCATATTTGACAGAGCATCTCTTTTCCCATAAAAATTAGGGGAAGAATTAATTGAGGGGGAAAATTCCCTGTATTGAAGCCCCACCAACTCCAGAGGAGGCTCTTGAGCAGGTTAATATATGTTGTTCGGATTTTTCATCAAAAGTATCATGCATTTATATCGAATTCTATAAAATGCGCTAATTTTAGAGAATGCAATACATATATGGCGATATTTATAAAGAGTTTGAATAATATATTTTAGTTTGGAAAAAGAGGGTAAATATATTCTTTAATGTTGCGATTTAGAACTGATATACTTTTCGTTAAACAAAGTAATGCATATATACTCTCGTAATTTAATAAATAATGCATATTTATCCTCATCATTTAACAAATGATATGTATTTACCCTCACCATTTAACAAATGTCGCATATTCACTCTTTTTATTAACATATCTATATTTATAGAATTAAAATAATCATAACACTAGTTTTTTTTAATTTAAAAATATTACGTGATTTTAAAAATTTACCTTACCAATTCAATTGATATTTATTTAATATTATAAAATTGCAGTTATATGTTTATTCAAAAAATAATTTAAAAAAATCCCTAAAGAATCAGATCATGATAAAGAAACATGACAACAACATAACCACTATCTAGTTCTTGTAAGTTCCATAAAAGGAAATTTGGGAAGGATAGAGTATAGGAACCAGGACAAGCTCATTCTCAAAAAATTAGTAGATGCTATCAGGTATTTTACAAATTTAGACGAATTACCCGAAGAAGAGTGAATCTCCATTCTCATTGAGTTTAGGGTCCCAATCAATAATAAAAACTTGCCCATTTAATTTCACATAAATAAAAGAATGGAAAAATGGGGGGGGGGGGGGGGGGGGGGAGATATGCTAAATTCTTTTTCTTAGATAAAATAAATGAAAAAAAAGTGTTTGTGTTGTGGTTCTGTAGTTGCAAGAATTTTTTTTTCAAGAAAAGGTCCCCTCCTTCAATATCATGATTGGATCGATCACGCCAGATCATGAGTAAGCAGAAAAAAAAGAAGTACATAGTTGTTCCAGTTGAAATACTTGAAATAATTCTACCACTTCTACTAGGAGTAGCCTTTTCAGTGCTAGCTGAACATACAGACAAACTTTATCCCTACTTTAGAGGTAGAAGTTATTTTGGATAGACCCGATCAACTCAAGAAAATAACAGTTTAAAGTAATTGAAAAAATAAGTAATGAAAATACAAGAAATAATATTTGTATTTAGCGTGAAATATAGATACGTAGGATTTTGGGTTGTAAAATTTTGAGAGTTAATTAATTTTTTTATGCCTTTTAAATATTTTAAATTGTTAGTTATTGTGATTTATCTTTTTACGTATTTTTTAAATATATAATAGACTTAAAAAAAAGACAAATAAATTAAAACGAAGATCGGGCCCACAAATGAATAAGCAGGCAGCAGAAGCAGACATGTTGACGCTCTGTTGCCTGCTTATTCTCTTTTATTAGATAGTAAGGATAGGTAAACATCTTAACAAGCGCACTGTTACCGGTGAAGATTATTTCGTGACTATCCTCTGAGTAGTATTAAATAATGTTGTGTTTTCAAGTTTGTGTAAGAAAAATAAATATGTAACCTTATAAGTTTTCCATATATAGGAAACTACCTACTCTAATAGGTTACTGGTGAAGGTTATTTCGTGACGATCCTTTCCATAAATTAAATAATGTTGTGTTTCCAAATATATGTTACTCCCTTCTTTTCAATTTGTTTGTTTTACTTTTCATTTTAGTCGTTTTCAAAATGAATGTCTCATTTCTTTTTTTGGAAACTCTTTAATTCTAACTTACTACATGACATGTTTAAAACACAAGATTACAGAGTATTTTAGTATATTTTATATATCTTTAGCTTAAAAGGATAAAATTCAAAAGTTTTTTTTTTCTTAAATTTTGTGCCAAATTAAAACTAGACATATAAATTAAAACGACAAAAGTACTATTTTTCTAAGACTCAGAGCTGGTTGAGAATAAAAAAAAAGCTGTTGATTATAGAAATATTTTGTGTTAGAAAATTTTATGGAAAATATTTGATTAGAAATTGATTATATGAAATCTATAAAGAATTTTTAAAAGCATGAGGCGTGTTAAAAATACTGTCCTTAGAAATATTTTATCGATATAGGTGTATATCTCAGAATTTAACAAGTTCTTCTAGTATAAAACTAGAAACACAGAAACTAACAAAAATAAAATCAGTGTAACCATGCATGATGGTACCTACCATACCATTTTCCACTAGATAGCTACCATCAGTGTTCAATTTAAGGCTTCCAAAAGTTGTTTTTCCCATCTAACTTTCCACAATTTTCTTCCTTTGATTGGCATATTAGTGTTTGGCCAAGCTTTTTAAAAGTGTTTTAAGTGTATATTTCTCAAAAGTGATTTTAGGCAAAAGCTAACCTTTTTAGCTTCTGAAAAATAGTTTCTGCTACTCTCCAGAAGCACTTATTTTTTTCCAAAGCTTGGCCAAACACTTTATTTTTTAAAAATAAGCACTTTTGAGAAAAAATAAGCTTAACCAAACAGACTATTAAATTCTCAAAAAATTCTCCAACTTAGAAAGAAAATCTTAAAAGGTATTCTATTATGTCTGGAGGTTATTAATTAAGGAAAGGATATTTGGTTCCTGGAGCCCTAATAGACTGCCAGGCATTTCTATTAGTGAATGAGCCATCTTCAATGAGTTGCTAGATTGGATAGTCTAGATCATTTTGATCACCAATGTCCACAAGAGAAATATTGTGAGCAACCTGTAAAGGAAACATGATTAAGAAGTTTAGCAATATTCCAATGGTTATTAATAAACAAGGCTAAAGCTCTTTTACCTGTCCAATTGTCTCACCAAAAACTAAGGTCATCATATTGGATCTTCCAGATAATATGAGGTTCTGAAGATAGTTTGCCCAAAAAAGAGAAGGTTGAGTCCTCATCCTCCACTATCTTTTCACGATATGAGTCTCAGAGATATCCTCAATTTTGTTATCCAATTTGTATTCAAATAATAAAACAGAAAGCAAAGTAGCAAACCAGTATGCTAAACAACAAAACAGTAAGCAAAAAATAACTTGCAGAAAAAATTCAGGAAAAAGATGAAAAATTAAATCGAGTCCACTGTATTCACAGTGTGTACTTAGGAAAATTATTCCCCTCTATGTACCCGAGGTGTTGGAATATATCCTCTCAGGATAGAATGATTTACTCACCGGAGTAGCGGTACCTCAAACGCCGGTGACAGTGAACTCACTCGACATCAATAAACCACACAAGAATTTTATGAAGTGCAAGAAGAAAAAGAGTAGAAGATCAGAAAATTCGTAAGGAAAATCTGAAGGATCAAAGGGTATTTATAGCCAACAAAGTGTTGCTTCACAAAGAGAAGCAACGGTTCAGAAAGGATGCAACTCTACGAAAAAGATGCATTGGTTCGAAAAGGTCACAATGGCTTAGAAAGGTGCAACTCTTCAACTGAAAAGTTATACCCTTTCACCCTCCATTTCCCTTTCATTTCTTTCATAGAACCCAACAAATTTCCCTAATGTCAATGCCCCCTTAGGGTTGTACATGGACCGGGTTGACTCAGATTTTTTAAATACTAAACCAAATCATTAGTGTCGGATTTTTAAATTTATAAACCAAACCAAACCAATAAAAATCAAGTTTTCCAACCTCGAGTTTTTTCGAATTTTTTTTGGTTTCCTCGGGTTTTTCAGAATTTTTTCGAGTTTTTTTGGTAAAGTCTTCATACAAATATATAATTAACTTGTGTTTCAAATATTTCTTTAGTCCGAGCAAAATACAACTATCTAAGATATTTTTTTAAAAAATAACACAAAATATATTCATTTTATTTGGAATTTATGAAGTGAGTGATGACAATAAAATATTCAACCAAAAAAATAATGAAATCGCATAGAATAAATATTGCATATTAATAAGTCATAATAAAAATAATCACAATTTAAAAGTAATAAGTCATGCTATAATAAGTTTAATAAGTATTAACTACATGATTAAATATTAAACAAAAAAATAAATTAGTTTATGCATTTATATAAAATTAAAGAATAAATATCTAACATGATTGTCATTCCTAGTGTTGGATTGAATAATATTCTGTTAACATTCATACTGATTTGATTTTATTTGAGTTACTAATATCTATAGGTTGTAAAAAGATTTATTGAACCATTTAAAATTCTAATTTTAAACTTAAAATAATATATTGAAAGATAGAAACTATGAAAAAGTTGAAAAAATATTTATAAATTACATCACAATAAATATTTTTATTTATAAAATATTTTAAAAAATAGTATATATGTAATATCGGGTTGGTTCGACTTTTTTTTGTTAAAACCAAACCAAATCAATTATAGTCAAAAAAATTTTAATACCAAATCAAGTCAAACCAAACCACTAGTCGAGTTTTTTTTGCGATTTGATTTGATTCGATTTACGATTCAATTTTATACACCCCTAGCCCCCCTCATCCTTAGGCCAATATAGTTTATCCTAAGACACCCAATGTTATTTGTTTTTACCCTCTTGAGTTTCCCCAAAGGAAGAAGTGTTTGGGCTCATTGCAGACATGGTGTAGACAGGGAGAGATTGAAGAACATGTTTAATAAGAATGAGTTTATCACCATAAGAGAGCATATTGCTTTGCCAATCATTTAATAGCAACAACAATAATAACAATATATTCAGTGTATTCCCACAAAATAGGGTTTGGGAGGGTAGAATGTATGCAGATCCTACTCTTACCTCAGAGGTGAAGTAAAAAGGTTGTTTCCAAAAGACTCTCGGCTCAAGACAAAAAGATGACCAGAAAAGGATGTAATGAAAGTACAAGAGATATAAACAATAAACGAAAATAACAGATGGCCACAAAATTATACTACAACAAAATAATACTACAATCAAACTACACTAAGCACTAGATATATAGTATCAGCACCCAAAGAACAAGAAACTACTATACACCCACACATCCAACGCAATATCCTCATATTTGCCAACCATTCAACCTCTTCACTATATTAGCCAACATGCTATCAAACTTATAAGTTTTTCATATATTGGGAAACTTATACCTACTCTAATAGGTTACTGGTGAAGGTTATTTCGCTACTTTCCTTCGAGCAAATATAATAATAATAGTGTTTTCAAGTTTAATTTGTATAAAAAAAAATATGTAACCTTATAAGTTTTTCATATATATATATATATTAGGAAATTTTACCTACTCCAATAAGTTACTCGTTAAGGTTATTTCACGACTATCCTTTGAGAAAATAAAATAATATTGTGCTTTCAAATTTGTGTAAAAAAAATAAATATGTAACCTTATAAGTTTTTCATATATTGAAAAATTGTCTACTCTATAAGTTACTGGTAAAAGTTATTTCACGATTATATATCCTTGAGCATATTAAATAATGTTGTATTTTCAAGTTTGTGGAAGAAATATAAATATGTAACCTTATAAGTTTTTTCATATATTGAAAAACTTATACCTACTCTAATAGGTTATTTTGAGACTATCTTTCGAGCAAATTAAATAATATTGTGTTTTCAAATTTGGTGTAAGAAAAATAAATATGTAACTTTATAGATTTTTCATATACTGGGAAACTATCTAAGTTACTGATGAAGGTTATTTTGAGACTATCTTTAGAACAAATTAAATAATATTGTGTGTTTTTAAGTTTGGTGCAAGAAAAATAAATATGTAACCTTATAAGTTTTTCATATATTGAAAAATTACCTACTATAATATGTTACTGGTGAATGTTAATTATTTCAGAACTATCTTTCAAGCAAATTAAATAATGTTATATGTTTTTAAGTTTGATCTAAGAAAAATAAATATATGTAATCTTATAAGTTTTTCATATATTGTAGTGAAACTACCTACTTAATAGGTTACTACTAATGAAGGTTATTTCGCGATTATCCTTTGAGCAAATTATATAATGTTGTGTGCTTTCATATTTGTATAAGAAAAATAAATATGTAACCTTATAAATTTTTCATATATTAGAAAACTACTTACTCTAATAAATTACTGGTGAAGATTATTTTGTGACTATCTTTCAAGAACAAATTAAATAATGTTGTATTTCCAAATATATGTTGGACGTTTTTTCCATAAAAATTAGGGGATGGAATTTTTTTTGTCAATTATTCCCGTCTTTCAATTTATTTTTCTTTTAGTCAAACAAAATGTTAAAGAAATTGATAATATTCTCATTAATCACCAATATGAGATATTCAATAATTTGAAAAGAAAACATTTGTCAATACTATAAAAAAAATTATGATGAATGTTATTAAGCTAAATTATATGTAGAAAGTTATCAAAAAAAATTATTATATTTTTGAGATATTAAAATTAATTTTCAATATTTTGTACTCATTAATTATAACGGTCAAGTTTTTTTCGCAACAGATTTTCATATTATGTTATATTATAATTTTTTTACAATAACAATTTGTTATAGCAATTTAAAAATTATTTCATACAAATAGTATTATTATAGAAACATTTAGACTGTATTAAAAGTGAAGATATTAGGTTATCTAGACATCTCAACAACAAAGCACTCACAAATTGATAAAGAGGCAACAACAGATCATGACGTGGTGCCTTCAGCAAAAAATATTTTTTAAATGTCGATTATTAATATTTGTTAATTAGTGTGCACATATACAAAACATGGAGCGCGCACACTTCAAACTAGCACAACTCTCACACTTATAAATCTTTAATTTCTACAAACTCTTTTTCCGAATGAAAATCATATAAATACACTCAAACATACCTCTAAATAGTCTTTTTCAATTCAATAAAAGATATTCTCTAAATGTCGATTGTTATACCCCATTTTAACCGGGTCAAAGCGAAGTACAACATATTGGTGATTCTTCAATTATTAACTTAAAGAGTCGCCACCTAATTATTTTTTAAAGGTGAATTAGGACACCTAATTTATTAACTAAAGTTATGCTAAATTAACTCTAATTAATGGTCTACTTTAACTTATGTGATTCTAGGTAAGGGTTCTAGTTATCCTAAAGGGAAGGAGTTAAGCATCCTTTAAGATCCGCTAAAGACGGTTACCGATCAAACTTAGATTAATCAAATAAGGGTCTAAAATATAAATATAACATTTTATATATTGAAGAAAATAACTTACAAATATTATTAAGGTTATAAAAGGAAAACATAAAAATTACTAGTAAAATTGATAATTTGTAGAAGAAAATAATTAGTTATGAAATAAACTTAAAATAAAGGGTGTCTAAATCAGAAAATAAATCATAGTTAAGTATCAAATGAGTTAACCCCCAAAAATATATGTTTGAGCGATAAAAAGATGTGCAACTTAACTATCTGGTTATAAAGAATAGTTTACTAGGGAAGACCTCTTGGATTAAAAATTATAGGCTTGGACTTGATAAAATAAAGATTTCAAAGATATCTATTAGTAAAATAGTTTTCAAAGCAAATAAAGAAAAATTCCAATGATGTAAAAAATATTAGTTTTACCTTTCACGAAAGTGTGTTTTGATCCTTTCGAATAGCTATATTTTACTAAAAAGATAAAGCATTTTCATGCTCTTGATAAGAGCATTTTTCACTTCAAAAATCTACATCTTTTTATGCAAAATCTGCACCTTAAAGATCACAAAGGGAGTTTGTTTTGACCTCAAAAATCTACGTTTAAAGCTCTTAAACAGCTATGTTTTTTAGCTCAATAATCTGCACTTTTTAAGTCCTTAAACAAGTATATTTTGCCTTCAAAAATTGGATTTTAAAACTCTTGGGAAGCTGTATATTCTTTACACTAAAATCTGCATTTTTAACACTAGAAAAGCTGCGTTTTGCACATAAAATCTGCACTTCTGAACTTACTAAAAGTTGCATTTTTTACACTAAACATATCTAGATTTTAACTCTACTCTTAACAGGAAAGATTTGAAAAATCAAGGCAAAGCATTTGGTTAGTAGCCATGTATGTATACATACGAAAGAGAGGAGCTAGTCATATACTTCTTTTATTATATATAGCAAACTACCCTTTCTAAGGTTCAAGTATTCTAGGCCTAATTCTTTTATTGACGGAATCAAATAATAAAACAAAGACACTATTAATTAACTAGATTAACGATCTCGCATAATTAAATAAACTTAATTATTAATCTAGTGTTAATAAAGAAATTCAACAAGTAATCTCAAACTTGAGATAAAACCAAATCACACACAAATAAGCTACTAACAAGAAAGTTTTAAGGAATGATAAAGGAGAAATGACACCATAAGCGACCCCAAGCATTTCGCTCATTTTCTTGCTATTGGGTATGACTTAAGAATAGAGAATGTTGACTCCTTGCTTGGACGAGAGTTAGAGTTGAATCTCATTTCGAGACTCCATGAGAGTCTAGCTTTAAGACTCCAAGTGTTGCTCCAAGTACATATGCGAAAAGGAAAACAAGACGAGAACTAGAAAATAGAAAGCCGAGTCTTAAACGTGCATAAAGAAGATAACCAACAAAACTAGAACATAACTACATAATTGCTCAAACTACAGCAGCTCACGAACTGTTCCAAAGTAAACAAAGAGTATGTTTTAATACACAAGCATGCAGCAAACAGAATCTCCAAGGAAGAAGAGTAAAATGGCAAAGATTGAGTTTCATGTAAGCTTTTTACAAGTATTCAAATAATCACATCCTAAGTTAACTAATCAAGAAGCTAAAATAAACTAAAAATTCTACCAATGGCTCAAAACATACTATATGCAGGGACAAAGGAGGTCATGGAGCATTTTTCAAGCCTAAATAAAGCATCTTTCACATTAGCATCTCTCCCTAATAGCCAAGGAGTTTACAAACCAATATGTTTAATATAACAGTGAACATGTATGAGTTTACATGCAACAAGCATCCCTTTATTAATTTGAGAAACCAAATTAGAATTCACATTCACATGAAAATATCTAGGAGCATATAATAAACCAACAAAATTCATAATATCTTTTAAAAAAAAAACACTCGCATGAAAAATTCTCGATCCCGATTGCCGAGTACTAAAGAGCTATAGACATATCAACATGTTCTTCGAATAGTAGTATTTAAACAAGAACAGGAGACTAACAAAATCCTATGATCTCTTTATAGTTGAAAAAGAACATATAATATGGTTCCCAATGAGAATACTAAAGACATGATTTAAGCAACTTCACAGATTAATGACAACTACCATTTTTGATGTCTCTACCTATTATCAAACAGATCTATCATATTATGTATGCAGACACTAAAAAAAATCATTTGTCAAGTATAGTTTGATTAATACACTGCCAATGTAATAGTTTTCCTAACAACATGATTACTAAGCAAATTGAATCCAGCACATAATTCTCTCATATACCAATTAGTACATCATGCTTCAACAGTAAGGGAAACACAAGGAAGAGTTTTATTTTTTTGATAAACTGACTTTTTGCGGAGCAGTGAACGTGAGGCGCAGGTCTCGGTCACAAATCTATACTCGCACTCAAGTAATGATGAGCTCGAAACACACTCGAAAGCGAGATTTTCAACAGAGACCAAATGAGAACGCAAAGAACGAGATATTTTAGAGCAAAATTAAAGTCTACAACAGTATAAGGGCAGAGGGAAAAGCTTGTCAAAGGCAAAGCAAAAAAATAACAAATATTTAGGGGGGGAGAGGAGGGTAGAAAGCTTGTCTCCAAAATGAGTAGAAAAGCTTGGTATTTATAGAGACGAATTAGGGTTGAGGTTGAGCTTTTGGGCAGGATTTCAAAACAAAATAGCCGTTTGAAATCAAAATCTCTGCTCGTTGATTCTCATTCAGAAACTTCATAAGTATTTTAGCTTCTTGTTGACCACATTAAAGATGAGAGATGTGAATGAGAGAGAGAAAGGGAGCGCCTGATTTTCACAGAAGAGAGAGACGAAGCTTGCACAAAATTGGAGTTGGAAAACTTCTGCCATGGTTAAGCATCTCTGGGATTTCTCTGGAAGAGGAAAGAGTGAGCATTGAGAGTGGGGCGGGCTGATTGGGAAATAGATTCAGGGTTACATTTGGTATAGTTGTCTATTATATTGGGCTGCATATTAAGGTGGGTTTGGGCCGTATTGCTGGTCAAATTTGGGCCTGATTTGTGAGTTTTATTAGCTGAAAATAATGGGCTTGTTTGGCCTTTCCTTTCTTCTCTTTAAATTATCTTGAGCTTCTAATTTAATAATTAATATAATACAAATTATGTGATGATAATTAATAAATAATACAAAATATCGACTTATAACTAATTTAATAAGTGCAAAACTTGAAATAAAGTAACGACAATAAATAATTTAAGAAAAAGTGGTCAAAATGATAGTAGTGATTTCGATAATAAAATATGTAATTTTAAAAGGTAATTTATAAAAAACTTGATAACATTGATAACAATAGTAGTAGTAATAATAATAATAATAATAATAGCTGTTTAAATATAGTAAAAATAAATAAAAATATTATTAATTTAGAAGCTCGAGAAAATAAAAAGGGTGAAAGGAGGGTCAAAATTGGGTGTCAACAGCTTGTCCCTCTTTGACCAGAGACGATGTAAGAGTGTTTGAGCAAAGAAGTTGACGTAGTAGCCAATTTTGTCCCGACCAACAAATAGAATTTTAAGGGGAATAGGCGTTTGACACGTTATGGGGGAGAGGGATTTGGAAAGATCAAGAGATTGATATGAAATATTTTGAAGATTATGGCCGAACTTTGGTTTCCAAGTTGCCTACATATCCTGGGTTGCACGAGAATCAGGACAAATGTAGTTCAAAAGTTATGATGAGATAAGGTGGAGTGAGTTTAGAACACTATGACTCATAAAGTGTCCTTGGATCGATGAATAATGAAAATGATGGTGGAGGCAGCTGAGCAAAAGATTAAGCTTGAATAAGCAAAGATATAATTTTGAAAATAGAGTGGAGTAAGGAATGGAACTCTAAGATGACAAGGGGTGAAGATTAAAGGGAATTAAAGCACGCGTGAGCTTAATAAACGAGTGAAGATATTTGAGGGAATTAAGTAAAGCATAGCCAAAGATTGGTATATTTTTTTTTTAAAAAAAATTATCCCAGTATCGAGTTACGATGAGACTGGATTGCAAAATTTGTAAAGAGAACGAAGAAAAAGGGCTGAAAAAGTTATAAAAGCGGTGAGGAATGAATATAGGAGAGTTTGATGCAAAATTTTCTACATGCTCCGAGCTGTGGGATGTAGGTTGAATAGAGTTCGAGTGTAGATCCTTGACCTTTGTTGGGAGTCCGATCGACATTCCCAACAAATTGCCCCAGTTCACTGCTTAGATGAAGTTCCACGTTGCGCTATGTCTCTTGTTGCTACATGTGGGTTGTACTTTCTGCAAAGTCTTAATAAAATTGTTAGCAAATAAAGCGTGAAATATAATAAATATCTTACGACAAAGATCAGAAGGAAGATGCATCCATTCTGAACTGGTGCTAAGTCAAATGTGCATTATTTCTTTTAACATTAAATAATTGCTTTAAATTATGCGCCTGCAAAATCTAAGTAATAACGTCAGCAAAGCAAACACATATACAAAGCGTGATTTTCAAGAAATTTAAAAGATAGCATGTGGTGCCTAATAAGTAAATAAATAAAAATAATGCATTGCGAGATGTGCAATGATAAGCGGGCGAGCATAAATATTTAATTGAAAGAGGATAAGCCTAAAATATCCTATTTGAGGGTGAACAAACCCAGCATATCCTATTATGGGATGGATGAACCCGTTGCATCCTATTTTAGGGTGGATGACCCCAATGTATCCTATTAGAGGATGGACAACCCAATATGTTCTATTTTAGGGTGAACAAACCCAATGTGTTCTATTTTAGGGTGAACGAACCCAATGTGTCCTATTTTAGGGTGAACGAACCCAATATATTCTATTTTGGGGTGAACGAACCCAATATGTTCTATGTTAGGGTGAATGGACCCAATGTATTCTATTTTAGGGTGAACAAACCCAATGTATTCTATTTTAGGGTGAACAAACCCACTATATCCTATTTTAGGGTGGACGAACCCAATGTGTTCTATTTTAGGGTGAACGAACCCAACGTGTCCTATTTGAAGGTGGACGAACCCAATCTGTCCTATTTGAGGGTGGACGAACCCAAGGAATCCTATTTGAGGGTGGACGAACCCAATGTGTCCTATTTTAGGGTGGACGAACCCAGTGTCCTATTTGAGGGTGGACGAACCCAATGTGTCCTATTTTAGGGTGGACGAACCCAATGTCCTATTTGAGGGTGGACGAACCCAATATATGATGCAAACTTACAAAGATAAATATTGATGCGATGCAGAAAGCTTGATGCGATGCTTGATTTGTGATAGCTAATATTCATGTTGCAATGCAGAAAGCTTGGTCCGGTGCCTTTACAATAATGGACATCATAATGCGGTGCAGTGAGCTTGGTGCGGCGCTCTTAAAATAATAAATATGCAAGGTGTGGTGCAGCAAATTTGGTGCGGTGCCTTCATAGTTGCGAACATTCATAATACAATATGGAGAGATTGGTATGATGCCTTTGCAGTAGCAACATCCAATGAGTGCTCCAGAAAAAAAAAATCAAATGCCTTTATAGTAGTATGCTGAAATGCATAGTGCTTGGTGCGATGCCTTTGCAGTAGCCATTATTTAAAGTACGCTGCCTTGATGAAAATTTACTGCAAATCAAAATTCTGCACTCAAAGAAAATTTGTGAAATACAACATTCAATTTGCGTCATCCTTTGCGTGCGTTATCATTCCAAAATTAGCCTCTGCATTACTTAAAGAAAACTTGTTAGTATAAGATGAAATGGTTGCCTTGTGTCGCGCCCTATTTTGAACTGGCCAAAATATGCTTGCAACATCCGGCTCTTTCTGCCTTGTTTTGAAAAAAGGGTTTAGAGTCGCCACTTAAATTTTAGGAAACTTAGGAAAACCATTTTTAATGTAAAACTCTGATTTTGGTCTGCGAAAATGTTTGAGATTCTGAGTAAGTATTTTGGTTACTCGAAGGGAAGGTGTTAGGCACCCTTCAGAGCCTATCCGAAGATAGTCCTTGAACTCAGTTTTAGAAACATATTTGGGAAAATTATTTGTCCATTATTTGCTAAAAAGGGTGATAAAAACATACTTTTATTAATTTAAGAAAACTCAAAGTATATGACACATGCCACTACAATAGGCAAAAATATAAAATATGCTTATGGTAAAAAAGATGAGACACATGTACGTACATGTCAAAATATATGAAAGTCTTAATAGCAATAATTAAAGTATGTAAAACTTTATGATTTATAAGAAATATATACTTAAAAGCTATGTAAAAAGATGAAGATATTATTTATAATAAATATACTTTTGTAAAGTAAAACATATGTAGTTCTTAAAGTTTGAGAAAGTTTATGACATATTTATTAAATAAAGATGACGTATGTATATTGAAAAATATAAAAAAAAATCATATGAAAAGTTTATTATTTAAAAGGCTTGGATAAGTAAAAGTATGTAAGAAATATATTGGTAATAGGAAAGAAAAGATGTAAGAGAAAATCATATTTGTTTTGTAAATATATTTCATGTAAAAGGGAATTTGAAGACTTGAGTAGAGAATGAAAATTATTTGTTTCGTATAAAGAAGACTTTTATTCGTAAAGTGAAAATGAACATGCATTGGATATGAAAGAAGTATTGTGTACGTAAATGTAATTGTGATAAAATAATATATGTATAATTTAAGTAGGAAGGAGAGTAAGTAAAATATAAATATATACCTTGTAGTAGATAACATATGACATATATACCTTGCATTTTTAGGCTTTAAAAATCTGAAAATCTCAAAATATATATATAGAGCATAGCAAAATACTTGTAAAGTATTGGTGTTAGAATAAGAGAATACATAAGTTATTAATAAATATAAAGGAGGCTTGCCTAAATTAGATAAAGCATTCTATAATCTAAGGCCTAAGAATGACTAAATATTTGTTTGAAAATAAATTGAATCGCTAATTAATGTTTTTAATTCTTTGAAAATCTACCGCGAGTTATTTGAAACAAACTTTCCGACAAAGCCTAAATTAATGAATCCTAAAAAATCTGCACTATTTATCATTTATTATTACTATGTTTGAAAGTATTTAACCACTAATTTTAAAGTAATTAAAAAAAGAAATCCGAAACTTTTGCCTAAACTGAAAGAGTGAAGGAAACTTACTTTCGAAATTTTTAAACTAAATAAAGATAACCCACGAAACTATAAGCCAAAGAATAAACGTTAATCAAAACACAAAGAAAAACACATATCCAAATATACAAAGTTAGTTAAAACATTTAAAGTAAGCATAAAAGAAAGCAATAAATAAAGGAACTAATTATGTTAAGTTCCTTTGGAGGAACTAGTCTCCTAATGGGTGACTCCGAGCATTGCGATGATTCCTAATAGCTGTTCGACCCAAAAACATATTGGGCCGAGGTTGAGTTTCAAGTGAGAACTCCAGCTCTCCGGTTGTTTCATGTAACACAAAAAAAAAACGATAAGGATTAGTAACTTGCATAACAAAGTTTACAAAATGTAGGAATATGCCAAGCTTAACAATAAAGTGATAAGGAAAACAAACATGCAATTCGGTAAATACACAAGCATATATGAAAGATGATATGTGACCATATTTTTGAAATTGAAATTTACTACACTCAAAAAATGTCCAAAATGTTTAACAAATGACACCTAATGTGAACAAAACCAAACGACCAAACACTGATTTTTTCGTCTCACATTTTATGCCTGAAATCAGCCAATTAACATTTAAATGCCAAACCCAAACAGCAATCAATGTTCTACAAAAATAAAGCTAAGCATAACGCAATTAGGCGGGCAAAACAACAGATAAACCTTGACACACAATAAAACCTTTCGGTGGACTGAAGTACCTTCTTGTGGACCTCTTAATCAAGACAAAAACTCATGAAATCATGCTTAAAAGGATATGAAGACAACCAACCTTGCAATTAAGACCATTTTTCAGCAATCACATCCACAACTTAATCCCAAACTACTAACCAATGTAACTACTCATGACTAGAGGACGAGAATAAGATTCGCAACTGTTTTAACCATCAAAGTGACACAAGTTTAAATGAAGAAAGTGAAAGTCACAACTCATTGATTTTCAACTTTGCGAGCTAAGTAGCACTCTTGATGTTCAGGCAAAATGTACACTAGTAAAACACACAAGAAACCATTCGAAACCAAACTACGATCATACTAACAATGAACCATGCTTGTTTAATCATACATAAGGCTCAAAGTCACTACTTTCGCACCCACATCTCGAAATAAATAGCACGAAGATCTACAAACAAACGGTTGATCATGTTGAAGGCTTGAAACTCATATAGTCTTTTCATCCTAATCGGGAAGTTGAAAATATTTTGCAGGCACACAAACGATCAGAGGCATGCTAAGTATCTTCTGCCATTCAAATCATTCGAAACAACATTACAAGAAATTAACGATGGACAGCCAAACATACCTAAAGTTTAGGACTTTTAGAGCCCTTTTTCATGATGAGATAAAGGCTACCAATATCTTAGAAAGACACAACTGGGAACGAAACGAGTTAACAGTAACCGCATAGTTAGAAACATCCCAAGGGATACTGCACTGATTTTAAAACAGGCAATAAACCACACTTGAACCCTCGAACTTTATAGGATTTGTTTAAGCTAGATTTCGAGTTACAACAATTTCCCAAACACATAATCTAACATGAACAACATCAACCAGAGACTATCTTCCAGACCATATTTTCTAACCAAAAATCAGCCAAACAACAACAAAACAAACTCGCACAATTAACGGATCACAAAAACTTAATATAAAGTAATTAGGCGGGGTAGAATTTACCTTGTGTTGGGCAGCGATTGAGGCCTTCGAGTGTCGAGTTCCAAACTAGCTCTTCCGACTCCGACTCCGGTTATCCTAATAAAGCAAGCGAAAACAAGAAGGGGCAAGACCGACAAGCGAGTATCAGCCAAAAATTAGAGAACAATTTGGTAAGCTGTTTTTGATAATTTTCTGATGATTAACTGATGCCCCAAAACGAAAAACCAAAAACCCCTTTTATAGCCAAAGTTGAAGGCTCAAACGGCTCTTTCCAAGAATTCAAAATTTGAATTCTTGGAAAGCCAAGTCGCAAGAGGAAATGATGAAAAATCAGAGAAAAAGGAAGAAGCTTACCCCTTTTTCAGGTTGATTTGAAATAGACGGTGACGGGTCGGAGGTGTAGAGCTCAGACCTGTCGGATAAAGGTCGTACCAGTCGAATAACTTTTTGAATCCGACGGGTCCTCGATTTGTTCCTCTTTTCCGAGGTCTGCGACCGGCGGCGGAGGGGAAGCTTTACAGCTTTGTTTCTGAAATGACAAAAAGGTGAGAGGATGGCTATAAAGTGGAGGAGAGAAAGATGAAGTGACGGGAGAGGCGCCATCGCCGTTTGCCTGCAAAATCCGGCGGGTCTTGGGTGGTGAGGGCGACGGGCAGCAGGGTTTGGGATGGGGGTTGTCGGTTGACTGAAGTGGTGAGGGGTCTGTTTGTTTATGTTGAGAGTGGAGGAGAGCAAAGAATTAGGGTGTGTTTAGTGGGGAATTGGGCCGGGTCAGGGGCGTTTTGGGCTGGGTCGGGTGGTTGGGTAGTGGGTTAGGAGAAATTGGGCTGAAACAAAATAAGGAATTGGCCCAAAATTGGTAAATGAATTAGTTTGTAGAAAAATTCAATTTTCCCTAATCGTTTTTCCACTTAATTAATTTAACGATGCTTCCTTCATCCCAATTAATTTCCAATACGTATATAGTCGACTAAGAAATAATTTTGATACGCGTAATCGCCATCTTCAATTGATAGAACTGTATTTAGGAAATACTATAGCGATACGACAAAATTTCATTTTGAAATAAAAGTTACTATACCAATATTTTGTTAAAAAGAATGAATTATAAAATATTTTTGGGGTGATTTATAATATACAATATTATTAGTGATTAATTATTACAAAAAGTAAAGGAAATCATTTTGAAAAAATGATTATTGGTGCCAAAATTTATAAAAAATTAATATAAAAAATAAGAAAATCATTTTGGAAAAGTCCTCGGGATTAAGAAGCATATAAAAATTAATTATGGGAAAAAGGAGGGCCAAAATTGGGTGTCAACACCTTGCATTGAACTTTGAAGCTTTGACTTTGAATCTGCGCTTCTCGTTGCTATGGCACTGCAGCTATTTGATGAGCGAATATAATTTCTGATCTTGACTTCTGCTTTGTTGAATAAACATAGGACATTTGCAAGGCTGTCCTAGTTTTGACTAATGGAAAAATAATTTTTTTTATTATAATGAGACCGAACTCAGAATGAGCGCCTACGTATCCCGCTACTAACAGGAATCAGGTCAAACGTAGTTCATACAAAAGTTTAGGAAAGGATTGCAAAATAGTAGCTACTCATAAAGGAGGGAAAATGGAGAATGATATTCCCAAGTTTACAAAATGTTGCCCTTGTCAATCCTCTTGACTTGCCGCACGTTTTCTCTTCAAATACCTTGGTGCCAATTTTGATGGATCACCCTTAACAAAGATTGTGCTACCACTTGCGATATTGTCATTGTTGGTTGGAGGCTCTTGGTGCAGCTTTATCTTGCCACTTTCAATCATGCTTTCAATCTTGAATCTCAGTGCCGAACAATTCTCAATATCATATCCCTGAATATTTGAATGATAAGCACAACTTTTGGATGAATCAAAATTTGGAGATGGACACTTAGGCATGAATCCTTTTTTTGATTGCAGAAGTCCATTTGATTTCAATCTCTCAAAGATATTTGCCAATGACTCATCTAGAGGAGTGAAGGAGAAAGACTTCCTCTTTTTTTTTGTTGCAAGCTAGATTGCGCTTGGTGAAACTGTTGGTGAGAGCTATTCTGAAAGTTTTGTTGGCGAGGAGGCTGAAAAGGCACATTGCAACGGTTGGAAGTAGCTTGAAATTGCAAAAATTGATAGTATTGCGGTTGGTGCGTAGTAATGAAAGTTGAGTTATTTTTGTTTTGCAGATTTTCTGGTATCTTTGGTTGAAAGATTTGGCGAACAACTGAGGCTTCTGAGTTGTCTACAATCCGTCCTTCTTGAATTCCGCTTTCCAGCTCTTTACCAACACGAATCAAATCAGAAAAGTTGCGCGCACAAGTCCCAAGCAGCTTATTATAATATGGGCCATCTTGAATCTGAATGAAGGCTAAGATCAATTCCTCTTCAGGCAATGAACATCTAACCTCCATCGTATGGCATATTCTTGAAAAGATTCATGCTGTATTTTCTTTACTTTGAGCAAATCAGCTATATGAAGATCATTCTCGCAGTTGAACTCGTATTGCTTTACAAAGTCACGAGCCATATATTCCCATGTATACCACTTGCTAAAGTCTTGCTTAGTGTACCAGGAGAGTGCCAATCCTGATAAACTTTGAATGAATAGCCTAATTCGTATGGCTTCGTCATTGCCAATTCCGATTAACCTGCTGCAGTAATCTTTCAAATGAGCGACAAGATCTCCTTTCCCGCTGAAAGTGTTAAACTTTGGTAGCTTGTACCCTGGCGGAAGCTCAACATTTGGGTGCACACACAAATCTTCATACTTTAAACTCTGATAATTTCTTGAATGCAACTCTTCATCAAATGCTTTTCTCAAATTGTGAAGTTCTCTTTCCAAATTTTCATGGCAAGGTGACTGAATCTCCTTTTCACATCTAGCATATTGACAAAATGCTAGTTGATCGTGCTTATTTTCCTTGGAAGGAAGCACAATTGTGAAAGGATGAGTATTTGGCATCATGGTAAATTGAAAACTTTTGGCTTTAGAGTATATTGATGGCATTTGCGGAGAAATTGTATAGGAAGGAGTTGGGCAAGGGGATATAGTTAAACAAATATTTTTGGTTAGGTCTGGAAGTTGGGGTAGGAAGAAGGCTGAAGGTATTTGGTAGATTAACCAACACATTTCTTCGAACCACATTTTTTTTATTATCATCATTTTGTGCCTGCACCAATTTTATACCATTGTTGAATGCTTCAAATCGGTCTGCCATTATAGTTTTCCCTTGATGCAGATTCACAGCCAAAACAATGTTCAATGCTAGGCAACCTCTAAAGAAAAGATAAAGCTTTTGCTTAAAAAATAAAAATATTAGCGCATGAAAATAGGAAGTAAATACATAAAGTATTTGATAACATAGATAAGTTTGTGATTTGCTTAAGTAGAAGCTCTAAGATAAAAGAGATGACTCAAATCGCAGAATGAGTGAATGAAAATCACTTATTTGGCTCTAACGCTCGAATTTTTAACAAAAGAAAATCAAATTAATTTAGAATAGAACACGCAATTCGAAGAAGGCTGACTTATGTCGAACAACAAAGCTTTCCCGACTTGATCCTCATCCCTTGCGAACTCTGGAAAATTCCAAAATTTATCCCAGTCTAAAGATAGTTTTGATGATGACGCCATGGTTGTACGCTAAAAATTTTGGCGGAATATCAATCTTCTCTGAGGAAATTAAAATTTTATAATAAAGAGACCGAGCCTTATATAGGCTGCCTACGTATCCTGTGTCCGACAGGAAATCAGGTCAAACGTAATTCCAATTACACGCAAAAGAAATATTAAAAACTACCCCAATATGACTGAGTCCCTATGTGGGCTGCCTACATATCCACCAAGGAAATCAGGTCATGTGTAGTTCTGCTTAATAAAAAGAGATTATAATAACAAAACATACAAAAGATTGATCGTTTAAGCTCGCAAAAGTACATAATTGATCCCAAAAGATGCTACCCAAAAACTAACTATCCTATACATGCTTCCTAAAGGCCACATATATTTTATATTTAAGATCAAAAAGTCTCATCGTACACTAATAGTCTTCCTCGATGAAACCATTGTTGCTGTTCCATCCGGCTATATCATGAGTGCTTGCGAAAATTGTATGAGAAGGTAAATTTGGTGCAATAAACCTCGGTTCAATGGTTGCCTGATTGCGAGGAGGATTTTGACTGATAAATTGCGGATAAGTTGCTTGATTGTGACTCGGTGCAATAAGCCTTGATCCGACAATTTCTTTTCCTTTTGGACCCTTAAGAGATTCTGTAGATTTCCTTTTAGCTGACCAAACTCCCCTAGATACATTATTAGGAGACCAATATCGTTCAACAAAATCTTTAACCAGATCGCTCCAAGAGGACCATTTCCATGTATCTTGCTTTGCATACCATATCAAGGCTGACCCTGTAAGCGTTCTAACGAAAAGCCTCATCTTGAGTTCATTGTCTTGCCCAATACTTGTCAACCAATCAAGATATGCTTTCAAGTGGTTTAAGGGATTGCCTACCCCATCATACATTGGAATGAGATTATGGGGGTTCTCAAAATTTGTCTTAAACTGTGAAGCAAGCTCATTTGTGAAAGAAACTTGATTAGTCTCAACATTAAAATGTCTTCCACCATTTTCTCTATTCTTGCTTGTCTCCGCCAAGTTGTTGAATGTCTCCTTTGGCAAGGATGGGTGCATACTAGAGAAAAGTTGGGCATTAGAATCAAAGGTGGGAGGTGTGACAGTATGAATGGGTGGGTATCCCTCTGAGTCTTCAGTGAATGAATTCTTAAGGTCGACTATCACTTCTTTCATGCTGCCAATTTCTTGTTAGATTTGTGAGACTTTTGTCTCAAACTTAGCAATTTTATCTGGGTATGACTCTGGTTCTCCACATTCAAATTCATCTTCAACTAGGTCAATCACAATAATTTGGTCGGCCATGTCGTCCTTGAATCTTTGATGTTCAACTTAAGTCAACCTTTGGAAGGAAAATGGAACACTTGATAAGCGCAGAATAGACATGCAAAAGGCTAAGGGTAGATTATTTAAACATGTGATGCTTGAGAAGAAATCAAAGGATTGAGTCTTATAAAGAATATATTAAAGACGAATTTGATGACGAGCGTGAGATTAAAATAATTGAAAAGGAAACTAGACGCACGAGGATTGAACTTGAAAAATTGAACGATAACAAATGACTCTGAGTTGGTGGGTTGAAAAATTATCGAGGTTGAGAATAATGTCGATCAATTGAAAACCTATGAGATGCCTCGACTTGCGTGCCAAAACTTAGAAATAAAAGGTGCGAAAAGATTAATTTTGATAGCTCAAAAATAGGAACGACACAAGCATTTTGAATGAATGATAAACTCTAAAGAAGTATCAGTTTTGGATAGTCGTTCTTGAAAAAGTTAGATGGAGAAGATCGAGCAAATATCGACGAGTGCTATTTGATAGATTGCGCAAATAAATTTGGACATCTACCAATTTAAGAAGCCACAAATGGCATAGAGATTAATGAAAGATTGGAAGAATTTGAGAGCATAAGTAGAAGTTTCATGACGTAGATCGGGCGCTAAATAGATTCTACGAAGCATGAAACTAACGGGATAAATATTATGTCATTAGAAACAGAATATTAAACCCGTAAAGGAGAGACTTGAAAAAGCTTGAGAAAGTAAAAATCTAGAAGCTTTGAATTTTGACACGAGTCTTATAGACGAGCGAAATGAGGGAGTAGGAGTTTTGAAATAACTAAGGCAAATTTGATTTAAAGAAGATTATACCCTAAATGGGAGGAGAATTTAATTGAGAACTCTAAAAGCTTGAGCGAGCCTAGGATAATGATTCTAAACGGTGCTCTAAAATCTTTAAAGTGCGCTAAGCGCGGAAAGATTATAATCAATAATAATAACACTAATACTAATAATAATAATAATAATAACAATAATAATAATAATAATAATAATAATAATAATAATAATAATAATAATAATAATAATAATAATAATAATAATAATAATAATAACAACAACAACAACAATAACAACAATAATTGAGAACATGTAAAAATATAGTAGGCAATTAAATAAAGAGATAAACAGATGCAAGTCACTCTTCTTTAAATAAAGAAAAACAAAGATAATGTTAGTAAATATCAAGTGAAATCATGTAGCAAATAAATTCATATACGGCACGTAGCAAGTAAGCGAGCAAACAATTCGTATAATAATAACGCGTCCTAATATACAGGTGCCTCTTTATGCCAGAGGTAGGCCTAACGCGTATTTAAAGAATAAATGTGTCATAATATGTCATTCCTTTGCTCTTTTAATTAATTAAACAAATCTTATCCTCAAAAATAAAATAATATTAAAAAATAGCTTTAATCTTTATAATATGTCAAAAATACAATAATTAATTTAGAGTAAATGGTCCATATTTAGGCACAATTATTTTTCAAATAATGCACATATAAATGATAAGCGTCACTCGGGGTTGTGAACCCACTCGGACATTTGGGCGAGGTTGACTAATGAACTTAATATACGAAGAATATTAAGTCTCCTAAGTTTTCATGATGCATGTACCTAAAATAGGTGTTGGCTTAGCTCTATCCCAGGTGAATTAAGAGTAGGGTAGACCCGAACTTGAGATTTTCCTATTTGAGAAGGTACGTGGTCACACGGTAGTAAAACTATCCGCTCACCCCACGCATGCACCGACTCTCTAAATATAAGGTGTTTGAAAGAATTTCGGAGAAGTGAAATGACACAACTCGCGTGTACAATGTGTGTGAAAGTGTCAAATTTTCAGAAGTGGAAGAAATATGAACGGAATGACAGTTTATATAAAGCAGTAACAGATAGACAATTTATATAAAACAATAAGAAATAAACAACATAGCACATACAAATGACAAATAACACATAAAACAACTAATGAAAAACAAACAAATATACCGTCTTGATTATTTACCTAAGTCTGTTATGGTTTAGAACCTAAAATCCCCAGCAGAGTCGCCAAGCTGTTATACCCCATTTTAACCGGGTCAAAGCGAAGTACAACATATTGGTGATTCTTCAATTATTAACTTAAAGAGTCGCCACCTAATTAATTTTTGAAGGTGAATTAAAACACCTAATTTATTAACTAAAGTTATGCTAAATTAACTCTAATTAATGGTCTACTTTAACTTATGTGATTCTAGGTAAGGGTTCTAGTTATCCTAAAGGGAAGGAGTTAAGCATCCTTTAAGATCCGCTAAAGACGGTTACCGATCAAACTTAGGTTAATCAAATAAGGGTCTAAAATATAAATATAACATTTTATATATTGAAGAAAATAACTTACAAATATTATTAAGGTTATAAAAGGAAAACATAAAAATTACTAGTAAAATTGATAATTTGTAGAAGAAAATAATTAGTTATGAAATAAACTTAAAATAAAGGGTGTCTAAATCAGAAAATAAATCATAGTTAAGTATCAAATGAGTTAACCCCCAAAAATATATGTTTGAGCGATAAAAAGATGTGCAACTTAACTATCTGGTTATAAAGAATAGCTTACTAGGGAAGACCTCTTGGATTAAAAATTATAGGCTTGGACTTGATAAAATAAAGATTTCAAAGATATCTATTAGTAAAATAGTTTTCAAAGCAAATAAAGAAAAATTCCAATGATGTAAAGAATATTAGTTTTACCTTTCACGAAAGTGTGTTTTGATCCTTTCGAATAGCTATATTTTACTAAAAAGATAAAGCATTTTCATGCTCTTGATAAGAGCATTTTTCACTTCAAAAATCTACATCTTTTTATGCAAAATCTGCACCTTAAAGATCACAAAGGGAGTTCGTTTTGACCTCAAAAATCTGCGTTTAAAGCTCTTAAACAGCTATGTTTTTTAGCTCAAAAATCTGCACTTTTTAAGTCCTTAAACAAGTATATTTTGCCTTCAAAAATTGGATTTTAAAACTCTTGGGAAGCTGTATATTCTTTACACTAAAATCTGCATTTTAACACTAGAAAAGCTGCGTTTTGCACATAAAATCTGCACTTCTGAACTTACTAAAAGTTGCATTTTTTACACTAAACATATCTAGATTTTAACTCTACTCTTAACAGGAAAGATTTGAAAAATCAAGGCAAAGCATTTGGTTAGTAGCCATGTATGTATACATACGAAAGAGAGGAGCTAGTCATATACTTCTTTTATTATATATAGCAAACTACCCTTTCTAAGGTTCAAGTATTCTAGGCCTAATTCTTTTATTGACGGAATCAAATAATAAAACAAAGACACTATTAATTAACTAGATTAACGATCTCGCATAATTAAATAAACTTAATTATTAATCTAGTGTTAATAAAGAAATTCAACAAGTAATCTCAAACTTGAGATAAAATCAAATCACACACAAATAAGCTACTAACAATAACAAGAAAGTTTTAAGGAATGATAAAGGAGAAATGACACCATAAGCGACCCAAGCATTTCGCTCATTTTCTTGCTATTGGGTATGACTTAAGAATAGAGAATGTTGACTCCTTGCTTGGACGAGAGGTAGAGTTGAGTCTCATTTCGAGACTCCATGATAGTCTAGCCTTAAGACTCCAAGTGTTGCTCCAAGTACATATGCGAAAAGGAAAACAAGACGAGAACTAGAAAATAGAAAGCCGAGTCTTAAACGTGCATAAAGAAGATAACCAACAAAACTAGAACATAACTACATAATTGCTCAAACTACAGCAGCTCACGAACTGTTCCAAAGTAAACAAAGAGTATGTTTTAATACACAAGCATGCAGCAAACAGAATCTCCAAGGAAGAAGAGTAAAATGGCAAAGATTGAGTTTCATGTAAGCTTTTTACAAGTATTCAAATAATCACATCCTAAGTTAACTAATCAAGAAGCTAAAATAAACTAACAATTCTACCAATGGCTCAAAACATACTATATGCAGGGACAAAGGAGGTCATGGAGCATTTTTCAAGCCTAAATAAAGCATCTTTCACATTAGCATCTCTCCCTAATAGCCAAGGAGTTTACAAACCAATATGTTTAATATAACAGTGAACATGTATGAGTTTACATGCAACAAGCATCCCTTTATTAATTTGAGAAACCAAATTAGAATTCACATTCACATGAAAATATCTAGGAGCATATAATAAACCAACAAAATTCATAATATCTTTTTAAAAAAAAACACTCACATGAACAATTCTCGATCCCGATTGCCGAGTACTAAAGAGCTATAGACATATCAACATGTTCTTCGAATAGTAGTATTTAAACAAGAACAGGAGACTAACAAAATCCTATGATCTCTTTATAGTTGAAAAAGAACATATAATATGGTTCCCAATGAGAATACTAAAGACATGATTTAAGCAACTTCACAGATTAATGACAACTACCATTTTTGATGTCTCTACCTATTATCAAACAGATCTATCATATTATGTATACAGACACTAAAAAAAATCATTTGTCAAGTATAGTTTGATTAATACACTGCCAATGTAATAGTTTTCCTAACAACATGATTACTAAGCAAATTGAATCCAGCACATAATTCTCTCATATACCAATTAGTACATCATGCTTCAACAGTAAGGGAAACACAAGGAAGAGTTTTAATTTTTTGATAAACTGACCTTTTGCGGAGCAGTGAACGTGAGGCGCAGGTCTCGGTCACAAATCTATACTCGCACTCAAGTAATGATGAGCTCGAAACACACTCGAAAGCGAGAGTTTCAACAGAGACCAAATGAGAACGCAAAGAACGAGATATTTTAGAGCAAAATTAAAGGCTACAACAGTATAAGGGCAGAGGAAAAAGCTTGTCAAAGGCAAAGCAAAAAAATAACAAATATTTAGGGGGGGAGAGGAGGGTAGAAAGCTTGTCTCCAAAATGAGTAGAAAAGCTTGGTATTTATAGAGACGAATTAGGGTTGAGGTTGAGCTTTTGGGCGGGATTTCAAAACGAAATAGCCGTTTGAAATCAAAATCTCTGCTCGTTGATTCTCATTCAGAAACTTCATAAGTATTTTGGCTTCTTGTTGACCACATTAAAGATGAGAGATATGAATGAGAGGGAGAAAGGGAGCGCCTGTTTTTCGCAGAAGAAAGAGACGAAGCTTGCACAAAATTGGAGTTGGAAAACTTCTTCCATGGTTAAGCATCTCTGGGATTTCTCTGGAAGAGGAAAGAGTGAGCATTGAGAGTGGGGGGGGCTGATTGGGAAATAGATTCAGGGTTACATTTGGTATAGTTGTCTATTATATTGGGCTGCATATTAAGGTGGGTTTGGGCCGTATTGCTGGTCAAATTTGGGCCTGATTTGTGAGTTTAATTAGTTGAAAATAATGGGCTTGTTTGGCCTTTCCTTTCTTCTCTTTAAATTATCTTGAGCTTCTAATTTAATAATTAATATAATACACATTATGTGATGATAATTAATAAATAATACAAAATATCGACTTATAACTAATTTAATAAGTGCAAAACTTGAAATAAAGTAACGACAATAAATAATTTAAGAAAAAGTGGTCAAAATGATAGTAGTGATTTCGATAATAAAATATGTAATTTTAAAAGGTAATTTATAAAAAACTTGATAACATTGATAACAATAGTAGTAGTAATAATAATAATAATAATAATAATAATAATAATAATAATAATAATAATAATAATAATAATAGTTGTTTAAATATAGTAAAAATAAATAAAAATATTATTAATTTAGAAGCTCGAGAAAATAAAAAGGGTGAAAGGAGGGTCAAAATTGGGTGTCAACATCGATTATTGATATTTGTTAATTAGAGAACAAATATGCAAAACTCGAAGCACGCTTCAAACTAGCACAAGTCTCACACTTATAAATTTTTAAATTCTACAAATTCTTTTTTCCGAGTGAAAATCATGTTCAAACACACTCAAAAGTACCTCTAAATACTTTTTTTAAAATCGATCAAAAATATTCTCCAAATGTCGACTATTGAAATTTGTTAATTAGAGCACAAATACACAAAATTTGGAGCGCGCTTCAAACTAGCACAACTCCTCACACTTATAAATCTGCAATTTCTGCAAACTCTTTTTCCAAGTGAAAATCATGTTCAAACACATTCAAAATCACCTCCAAAAACTCTTGATCAATTCGAACAAAAATATTCTCCAAATGTCGACTATTGTTATTCATTAATTAGAGCACACATATGCAAAACTCGTTGCACGCTTCAAACTAGTACAATATACTCTCACACTTACAAATCTTTAATTTCTACAAACTCTTTTTCTGGGTGAAATCTTGTACATTCAAACACACTTAGAAGAACCTCCAAATACTCTTTTTCAATTCAACCAAAATTATTCTCCAAATGTCAACTATTGAAATTCGTTAATTAGAGCACAAATATACAAAACTCGAAGCGCGCTTCAAACTTGCACAACTCCTCACATTTACAAATCTTTAATTTTTACACTCTTTTTTCGAGTGAAAATCTTGAACATTCAAACACACTTAGAAGTACCTCCAAATACTCTTTCTCATTCAACCAATAATATTCTTCAAATATCGACTATTGATATTCATTAATTAGAGAACACATACGCAAAATTTGGAGCACGTTATACTCTCTCACACTTAAAAATATTCAATTTCTACAAACTCTTTTTTCTGAGTGAAAATCATGTTCAAATACACTCAATATACCTTCAAATACTCTTTTTCAATTTGATCAAAAATATTCTCCAAATGTCAACTATTGATATTCATTAATTAGAGCACACATAAGCAAAACTCGAAGCACGCTAGACTCTCACATTTGAAAATATTCAATTTCTACAAACTTTTTTTCTGAGTGAAAGTCTTGTACATTCAAATACACTTAGAAGTACCTCCAAATACTTGGAATGATTTCTTACACTATAAATTGAGATGTTATTTACTATTGCAAGATACACTTGAATACAATTGAAAGTATAGAAGAAAGTAATAAGAGTTACACTTTCCCATATCTCTTATCTCCAATTCTTGTTTTATATTATTCTATCGGAAACAGCCTCTCTACCTCACCTCTGAGGTAGTGGTATGGTCTGCGTACACTCTACCCTCCCCAGACCCCACGATGTGGGAATACACTGGGTATGTTGTTGTTGTTGTATATATTGCTCATATTTTATAACATAGGAAATAATAATAATGAAAATACAAGAAATAATGTAACAAATAGTAACAAAAATAATAAATAGTAATAAATTCAACAAACTAATACGATAGTCAAATACAAAATACAACAAATAGTAACAAAAATTACACGACAGAAAACTATAGGGAGAAATACTATAATTACTAGTATGGACGAACATCAAGACAACATATTCTTACCTACTAATTTTCTACTCTAATTTATATTTTCTACAATATTCTTTTATCTAAAATCATATTCTTAATAAATTAAAACTGCAGCATATTTTGTCTAATCATCTCTTCTCAATATCTTGTCAATCTATTTATACCTCTCCTAAAATTATTCATAGACAACCTCTCATACGAATGCACAATCAATAGACACAAGCAAATATATAAATAAAGAATTAAAATTAAATACAACTCTACCAATAATCCTTACTTCCAAGAGCAAAGGACAAAAGATATAATAATACAAAGAAAAAACTAAAGGAGAAGAAACAGACAAAGGTATTGCATGCAGACCGTGTGGAGGACACGTAATATTTAACACCTACAACCTAGAATGACTATAATACCCTTGCATGTAGTGTGACGTGGCAGACACATAAATGTTTAACACCTAAAATGACTAAAATGCCCTTGTATCAAAGCTAATCTAAGCTAAAAAAGAAGAAAAGAAGACAAATGTGTTGCATGCAGTCGGTGTGGACACGTAATATTTAACACCTACAACCTAAAATGACTATAATGCCCTTGCATGTAGTGTGACGTGGCAGAAACGTAAATGTTTGACACCTAAAATGACCAAAAAGCTAAAATTATGTTATATCCTATCTAATCATCCCTCGTTAATATTTCTTCTATCTACTTTTATTTCTCCTGAAATTATCCATAATCACATAAACCACTCGGATATATCACCTCACCTCGTGATACATCGTCTCACCTTGGATACATCCCACCCAATATATCAAAGGTAAAATCAAAAGAATGCCGATGTATCCGAGTTGTTTTGGAATGTATCTAATGGAATTTCGATATATTCGAGTAGTTTTGGGATGTATCACGAGGTGAGTTGATGTATCCCGAGGTGAGGGATGTATCCGAATGAGATTGAGGTGGGAAAAAAAGTAATTAACTTCCAAAGATGTATGTTTCAGGTAAGTTATCCTTAATTAAAAAGGGATGGATGGAGTATATATAATAATTACAAAAAAACCTGAATACGGCCAGAGTGCAAAGAAAAGGCCAAAGGAGCTAGGTAAGAGACTATAATGCCCTTGCATGCATGCAGTCGGTTCTCTGGACACGTGCTACAGATGTTTGGCACGTGCTACAACCTAAAATGACTAGAATGCCCTTGATATCAACAGATGGTCTATACTATAAATATCACCTTCCATTAAGCAAAGAAAACATCACTTGTTTTATAAGATGACCTCCTTGAAGCAAGCTTTTCTCTTCATTGCTCTCTTTGTTGCAATTTCAGGTTCTACATTAGTATTTATAATATTACTATTACTCTTCTCTCTTTATAATTAATTTATTTATATCTAATTAATTAATGTTCAGTTAATCTGGCTTCAAGAGACTTACCAAATGATGTTGCAAAGATGGAAGGAAAATTACTTTCATATGGTTATATGAACACTTGCTATAGAAGTTGTACGTCCGATAGTGATTGCAGTGATGGCTGGGTCTGTAATAAATGTGCTAAGCAAACTTATGTGATGGGGCCTTTTGGAGAACCAGTCCCAATCGATTCTCCATATTGGGATTGTTCCGCATAATAACTTTCGCCCACTGTTATTAGTGAAGGTTATTTCGGGATTATTCTCGAGTAAAATTAAATAATATTGTGTTTCCAAATTATTGTGTAAGAAAAATAAATGTGTAACCTTATAAGTTTTTCATATATTGAGAAACTTATACCTACTCTCTAATAGGTTATTGGTGAAAGTTATTTCGTGACTATTCTTCGAACAAATTAAATATATAATAAAGTGTGTTTCTTAAGTTTGTGTAAGAAAAATAAATATGTAACTTTATAAGTTTATCATATATTTGGAAATTTATACCTACTCTAATAGGTTATTGGTGAAGGTTATTTCGTGACTATTCTTCGAACAAATTAAATGATGTTGTTCTGCACGACCTGGTATTTTAGTGAATTTTACTTACGAGTTGTCTAGGAGTGAAACAGGTTGTTTAACGTGTTTTAGTAGAAGCAGTAAAGTCATTTTGTAATGAACAAAATAGTTTTATGTGAAAAACACTCGGCTCACAAAAGGTGAAAAAAGCCACGACTCGTACCTCTACATGATTTAACCCCAGCTTCACTAAACACAATGAGCCTCTCAACAAAAGATTACAGCTTCACTAAACACAATGAGCCTCTCAACAAAAGATTACAAACTCTGCGACCTAAGGAATTATAAACTCTAATTCCTAATATTCAATAATCTCCCCAGACTATTGAATATTCCCACTTCAAGTTTCCCGACTTGAAAATCAGATTACAAGACTTGCGCAACCCTAGAAACTAACTCTAATTCCTAAAAACACACAAATTTTTCAAGGTTTGTGTTCTCAAGTCTTTGAGTTATCCTAACTTAAAGATTCGACTCCTAAATCAGTTTATAACACTGGTACTAAGAAAGCACAAAGATTACAATTCGATTAATCAATACTCAAAACTAGACTCAAGAATCGTAAAACATAGTCCTGTGGAGCAGGTTCTTCAATCTGGTTCTTCGATCTGATTCTTTATTCTGGCAGCACTTGGATAGCTAGGTAGAACTCTCTCAAATATTATTCTTACTTATTTGCTAGTGTTCTACCTTTTTCCTCTCAGTATAAGTGCATAGATTTTGTTTTGAAAGTCCTTGAGTATTTATAACTAATTGATCTTCATAACCAAGTAGACTTTTAACTCCATAAGGACTCCCATACTTCTTGGACTCTCTTCTTGAGTGTTGTAGTCAAATAATGACTCTGATTCTTTGTTTTGTGCAGACATTGAGTTCTCATGCAAGTAGATTTCTAACTCCACAAGAACTTTTTTCTTTCTTGGACTCTCTTTTCATGCAAGTAGACTTCTAACTCCACAAAAACTCTCTTCTTTCTTGGACTCTCTTGGTCTATCCATATGTATACTCCTTATAATGTGTAAAATCTTATCTGATTCGTACTTTGGTGCAGACTTTGAGGTCCTTTCTACTTGAAACTCCTTTAATTCAAAGAATCCTAATGCAAGTTGAACTCTGCATGATGGAACATGTAGTATAACATGTTTCATGTACGTGTTCCACTATTTTGTCAATCATCAAAGCTTCACAAATCCGAACAAATAATATTTTTGATTTCACTACTATCTTTCGAGTAAATTAAATAATGTTATATTTTTGAATTTATTTAAGAAAAATAAATATATGACCTTATAAGTTTTTCACACACTAAAAAACTATCTGCGCTTATAATTTTGACTTCTGCTATAAATAGATATTTATTTAATATTAAAACTATAGTGATATGTGTTAATTAAGATTTTTTCCCCTAATAAGTCATATCATGATAACGAGGCATAAACTAGTAGACATAAGCAATAATAATAATATATTTAATATAAGTTCGTAAAATAAATTTTTTAGAAGGTAGAGTATATGCAAATTTTATGCCTATCTTTAGACGTAGAGAAATTATTTCGATATAGACCCTTGATCTAAGGAAAAATAGTTCAAAAAAAATTAATAATAAAAATACAAGAAATAACGTAACAAATAATAACAAAAATAACAAATAGTAATAAATTCAACAAACTAATACAATAGTCAAGTACAAAACACAACAAATAGTAACAAAAATTGCATGAAAAATAACTATATATAGGGAGAAATACTACAATTACTAATATGGATGAACACCAAGACAACACATTCCTACCTACTAATTTTCTACGCTAATCTGTATCCTCTACAATATTCTTTTATCTAAGATCATGTCCTCAATAAGCTAAAACTATAACATGTCATGTCTAATCACCTCTCCTCAATACTTCTTCAATCTACTTGTACTACTCCTAAAATTATTCTGGTGCAGATATTAGTTGAGCTTTCACCGTTGATCGCGTTGGAGACTCGTGCATCTTTTGGATCTTCAAGACTAGGGTGAGCGCCTGAAAATCGGGGCTTGACCACATCTCATCTTTTGTACTGTTACTCTTTGTATATTTGGAGACAGTTATACCTATCTTTTGTTACTTCTAGCACTCGTATTCTATCAGAAGCTTATGTACTGTCGATACCAAGTCTTGAAGTTGAGTCTTTCTCCAATGAGAATAAAGAAAGTTTTTGGGCAAGACAAGAAAGGAACTCGCCCTTTGACACCAAGGGATAAGCAGATGCTTTCAAATACTCTAGCAGTATATTTCATTCATTGTATATATCCCTTTTTCGTGTAGTTTCTTTTGTATATATATTCAGGCTATTGTTTCCGTTTTATTTTATCTTTATATTTCTGCTTATTGTGCATTTTAGTTAGATAGTAGCCTATTATTAACCGTTTCAGACTACGAAAATTAATTCACCTACTGAAAAATCATAACTGTTATCATGACTTGAAAAATCAAATCGTAATAGTTATCAATACTTCTTCAATCTACTTGTACTGTGCCTAAAATTATTCATAGACAAACCTCCATGCAATAAATAGACACAAGCAAATATATAAATAAAGAATTCAAATTAAATACAACTCTACCAATAATCCTTACTTCCAAGAGCAAAGGACAAAAGATATAACAATACAAAGAAAAAGCTAAAGGAGAAGAAAAGACAAAGATATTGCATGCAGTCGGTGTGAAGGACACATAAATAGAGATGTTTCACCTAAAATGACTATAATGCACTTGCATGTAGTGTGTGGCAGACACATAAATGTTTGACACCTAAAATGACTAAAAATTTGAAATTGTATTATATCCTATTTAATCACTTCTCGTTAATACATATTAGGTCACTTAAACAATTATCTAGGGACTCATAATTAGAGCTGAATCATGTTAAAACATTGTTTGTCTCTAATTCTTCTCTCTTTGTCTCTAAATGTATTAGTTATGTGTATTATTTGAGTTATGTTATTTTGCCTAGTCGAAGAAGCTTGCTTATTTATCTCTGATCATATTAACAATGTCATATTTCTCGAAGCATGTACTAATCCATTCTTTTTTCTTTTGTTGTGATACGTGTGATATTCACCCGAGTCATCTGGACTCTCAGCTCTTTGCATTCTTTTTGGGCCAAGCCCAAATGCTTTCGAGTCAGACTCTTGCCAAAGCCTCAAAAGGAGGTAAAAATTTGATCGAAGAAAAATGTGTGTGACCTAAGTGTCACACCCGAAATGAAAAGGAAAGCTAAAATGCAGGGAAGGTCGAAAGAGCGAAAATGATAAAATGGGCTTAACCCAAAAGAAATTGATAGTCTGATATGGACATTTGTAAGGGTTTGGGCCTTAAGTGTCTAAACCCAACTTCTTCTTTTCTTTAGATATTTATTTTGTATAATTTGAACTTTGTAAACACTAACTTTTTTTAATTAACTTAGTTAATTTTTCTCATTGTAGTACCATGTATTTTATTACAAGTTTGTCTCATTCATAAGATTTTAAAAACTTTGTTTAAATTCTCACAAATTGTTATTAAGTTTTACTTGCAAATTTTATCTAAAAATTGGCTATGTTTTCTGCCAACAAGAAAATGATTTCACAAATAATTCTCTAAATGATTTTCTTTGATATTTTCGCAAGCTAGTCAAATAAAAATGAGTTCAAAAAAATAGTCGGATAATCGCGTGTTAACGAATATTTTAGATACCTTAAAAACCTTCCTAAAAGGTTAATATGAACTTCATACCTGGATTTCTTAAATTCAAAAGATTTTTATCTATTTTAATCTTTTGAATATTTTTCAAAGGTTTTCTTGATTTTTCCTAAAAAATTAAGTGGCGACTCTGTTTTAATTAAATTTAGAGATTTTCTTATGTTTTTGAGTTTAATTCAAGTCAAAATCGTTTCAAAAATACAAGTTACTTTTTTCAAAGAACGAAAGTGAAAAATGCGATAAAACAGATGTAAGAAAAATAAAGTATATATAACCTTATAAGTTTTTCATATTATCGAAAAACTATGTACCTACTCTAATAATAGGTTACTGATGAAGGTTGTTTCGGAACTATATCGTTCGAGCAAGTTAAATAATGTTGTGTGTTTACTAAGTTTGATGTAAGAAAAATAACTTTATAAGTTTTTCATATATATTGAAAAACTACGCACCTACTCTAATTATAATAAATTACTGGTGAGGTCGTTTTGGAACTATATTGTCCGAGCAAGTTAAATAATGTTGTGTGTTTTTGAATTTGATGTAAGTAAAATATATATGTAACCTTATGAGTTTTTCATATATATTGAAAAACTACGTACCTACTCTAATAATAGGTTACTGGTGAGGTTATTTCGAAACTATATCGTTCGAGCAAGTTAAATAATATTGTGTGTTCTAAGTTTGATGTAAGAAAAATAAAGTATATCTAACCTTATACGTTTTTCATATATATTGGAAAACTATGTATCTACTCTATTAATAGGTTAACGGTGAAGGTTATCTCGGAATTATATCGTTCGAGCAAGTTAAATAATGTTGTGTGTTTTTTAAGTTTGATGTAAGAAAAATAAATATATATGTAACCTTATAAGTTTTTTATATACTGGGAAACTATCTAGGTTTGGGATGGGTCGGCGCATTGGGGACGGGTATTGAAATGAATATACTAGATTTGTGATCCGAGGTGACATTCATGTGGCAGACTTTGTCCTAATTGGACGGCTACGTGTGCGTCATGTCATTAAGTTAAATGGAGTGTTAAGTTGGAAGGTATTTGTGGTCCAAAATATTAACGACAGAGGTATTTTTGAGCCAAAAATGAAACGAAGGATATTTTTGCTCTATTTCAAATAGTTCGATGGTATTTATGGCCCTTTTCCGTAAATTTGTTTTTTGATGAATGTTATAAAGCTAAATTAAATGTAGAAAGTTCTAAAAAAATATTATATTTTGAGATATTAAAATTAATTTTCAATATTATGTATTCATTATAACGATCAAAATATTTTTTCTCAACGATTTTCATATTATATTATATTATAATTTTTTTATAATAATATTTTTTTATAATAATTAAAAATTATTTCAGACAAATAACATTATTATAGAGAGGTTTTGACTGTATTAAAAGTGGAGTTACTAAGTTGTCTAGACATCTCAACAACAAAGCACTCACAAATTGACAAGAGGCAACAACAGGTCATGACATGGTGTCTTCAACAAAAAATATTCTCTAAATGTGGACTATTAATATTTGTTAATAAGCGCACATATACAAAACATGGAGCGCGCACACTTTAAACTAGCACAACTCTCACACTTACAAATCTTTAATTTCTACAAACTCTTTTTCCGAATGAAAATTGTGTAAACACACTCAAACATACTGTTATATTCGAGATAGGACACAACATTGGGACTCTCAAAGAATAATTAAATAATTTAATTTAAAAAATAATTTAAAAAGAGAAAAGAGAAAAAGAGTTTAAGAAGAAAGAAAGAGAAAGAGAGAGTCGCCACCTAATTTTAGGAAAACTAGGAAACCTTTTAATAATTAAACAAACTTTGTCTACGAAACCAGTTAAATTCTAGGTAAGGGTTCAATTTGATTTGCGATTTGATTCAATTTGCGATTCAATTTTATACACCCCTAGCCCCCTCATCCTTAGGCCAACATAGTTTATCCTAAGACACCCAATGTTATTTGTTTTTACCCTCTGAGTTTCCCCAAAGGAAGAAGTGTTTGGGCTCATTGCAGACATGGTGTAGACAGGGAGAGATCGAAGAACATGTTTAATAAGAATGAGTTTATCACCATAAGAGAGCACATTGCTTTGCCAATCATTTAACAACAACAACAATAATAATAATATACTCAGTGTATTTTCACAAAATAGGGTTTGGGAGGGTAGAATGTATGCACCTCAGAGGTGAAGTAAAGAGGTTGTTTTCAAAAGACTCTCGGCTCAAGACAAAAAGATGACCAGAAAAAGACGTAATGAAAGTACAAGAGATATAGACAATAAACGAAAACAACAGATGACCACATAACTATACTACAAAAAAATAATACTACAATCGAACTACACTAAGCACTAGATATATAGTATCAGCACCCAAAGAACAAGAAACTACTATACACCCACACATCCAACGCAATATCCTCATATTTGCCAACCATTCAACCTCTTCACTATATTAGCCAACATGCTATCAAACTTATAAGTTTTTCATATATTGGAAAACTTATACCTACTCTAATAGGTTACTGGTGAAGGTTATTTCGCTACTTTCCTTCGAGCAAATATAATAATAATAGTGTTTTCAAGTTTAATTTGTATAAAAAAAAATATGTAACCTTATAAGTTTTACCTACTCCAATAAGTTACTCGTTAAGGTTATTTCACGACTATCCGTTGAGAAAATAAAATAATATTGTGCTTTCAAGTTTGTGTAAAAAAAAAAAATATGTAACCTTATAAGTTTTTCATATATTGAAAAATTGTCTACTCTATAAGTTACTGGTAAAGGTTATTCCACGATTATATATCCTTGAGCATATTAAATAATGTTGTATTTTCAAGTTTGTGGAAGAAATATAAATATATAACCTTATAAGTTTTTTCATATATTGAAAAACTTATACCTACTCTAATAGGTTATTTTGAGACTATCTTTCGAGCAAATTAAATAATATTGTGTTTTCAAATTTGATGTAAGAAAAATAAATATGTAACTTTATAGATTTTTCATATACTGGGAAACTATCTAAGTTACTGATAAAGGTTATTTTGAGACTATCTTTAGAACAAATTAAATAATATTATGTGTTTTTAAGTTTGATGCAAGAACAATAAATATGTAACCTTATAAGTTTTTCATATATTGAAAAATTACCTACTATAATATGTTACTGGTGAATGTTAATTATTTCAGAACAATCTTTCAAGCAAATTAAATAATGTTATGTGTTTTTAAGTTTGATATAAGAAAAATAAATATATGTAACCTTATAAGTTTTTCATATATTGTAGTGAAACTACCTACTTAATAGGTTACTGCTAGTGAAGATTATTTCGCGATTATCCTTTGAGCAAATTATATAATGTTGTGTGCTTTCATATTTGTATAAGAAAAATAAATATGTAACCTTATAAATTTTTCATATATTAGAAAACTACTTACTCTAATAAATTACTGGTGAAGATTATTTTGTGACTATTTTTCGAACAAATTAAATAATGTTGTATTTCCAAATATATGTTGGACGCTTTTTCCATAAAAATTAGGGGATGGAATTTTTTTTTGTCAATTATTCCCGTCTTTCAATTTATTTTTCTTTTAGTCAAACAAAATGTTAAAGAAATTGATAATATTCTCATTAATCACCAATATGAGATATTCAATAATTTGAAAAGAAAACATTTGGCAATACTATAAAATAAAATTATGATGAATGTTATTAAGCTAAATTATATGTAGAAAGTTATCAAAAAAAATTATTATATTTTTGAGATATTAAAATTAATTTTCAATATTTTGTACTCATTAATTATAACGGTCAAGTTTTTTTCGCAACAGATTTTCATATTATGTTGTATTATAATTTTTTTACAATAACAATTTGTTATAACAATTTAAAAATTATTTCAGACAAATAATATTATTATAGAGACATTTTGACTGTATTAAAAGTGAAGATATTAGGTTATCTAGACATCTCAACAACAAAGCACTCACAAATTAATAAGAGGCAACAACAGATCATGACGTGGTGCCTTCAACAAAAAATATTTTTTAAAAGTCGATTATTAATATTTGTTAATTAGCGTGCACATATACAAAACATGGAGCGCACACTTCAAACTAGCACAACTCTCACACTTATAAATCTTTAATTTCTACAAACTCTTTTTCCGAATGAAAATCGTATAAATACACTCAAACATACCTCTAAATAGTCTTTTTCAATTCAATAAAAAATATTCTCTAAATGTCGACTATTGATATTCGTTAATTAGAGAACAAATATGCAAAACTCGAAGCACGCTTCAAACTAGCACAAGTCTCACACTTATAAATTTTTAATTTCTACAAAAAAAAAATTCCGAGTGAAAATCATGTTCAAACACACTCAAAAGTACCTCTAAATACTTTTTTTAAAATCGATCAAAAATATTCTCCAAATGTCGACAATTGAAATTTGTTAATTAGAGCACAAATACACAAAACTCGGAGCGCGCTTCAAAATAGCATAACTCCTCACACTTAAAAATCTGCAATTTCTGCAAACTCTTTTTCCAAGTGAAAATCATGTTCAAACACATTCAAAATCACCTCCAAAAACTCTTGATCAATTCGAACAAAAATATTCTACAAATGTCGACTATTGCTATTCATTAATTAGAGCACACATATGCAAAACTCGTTGCACGCTTCAAACTAGCACAATGTACTTTCACACTTACAAATTTTTAATTTCTACAAACTCTTTTCCCGGGTGAAATCTTATACATTCAAACACACTTAGAAGAACCTCCAAATACTCTTTTTCAATTCAATCAAAATTATTCTCCAAATGTCAACTATTGAAATTCGTTAATTAGAGCACAAATATACAAAACTCGAAGCGCACTTTAAACTTGCACAACTCCTCACATTTACAAATCTTTAATTTCTACACACTCTTTTTTCGAGTGAAAATCTTGAACATTCAAACACACTTAAAAGTACCTCCAAATACTCTTTCTCATTCAACCAATAATATTCTTCAAATATCGACTATTGATATTCATTAATTAGAGAACACATACGCAAAACTTGGAGCACGTTATTCTCTCTCACACTTAAAAATATTCAATTTCTACAAACTCTTTTTTCTGAGTGAAAATCATGTTCAAATACACTCAATATACCTTCAAATACTCCTTTTCAATTCGATCAAAAATATTCTCCAAATATCGACTATTGATATTCATTAATTAGAGCACACATAAGCAAAACTCGAAGCACGCTAGACTCTCACATTTGAAAATATTCAATTTCTACAAATTCCTTCTGCATACACCTCCAAAAGTTAGATGTAAATTGAGTACCTCGGTCTGAAATGATAGAAATCGGAACACCATGCAAACGCACTATCTCCTGGATGTAAATCCTAGCCAACCTCTCTGCATTATATGATATCTGAACTGGCACAAAGTGAGCAGACTTAGTCAATTTATCCACGATAACCCAAATAACATCAAACTTTCTCAAAGTCTGTGACAATCTTACCACGAAATCCATAACAATCTGCTCCCACTTTTACTCAGGTATAGGCATCTTCTGAATCGTACCACCTGACCTCTGGTGCTCATATTTAACCTGCTGGCAGTTCAAACATCGAGAGACATACTCTACAATATCCCTCTTCATTCGATACCACCAATAATGCTGCTTTAGATCATGATATATATTCGCTGCTCCTGGATGAATAGAATATCTAGAGCTATGAGCCTCTTCCATAATCAATTTGGTAACGCGCATTCGACGAGGACATACAAAAGTTTAAGCAAAGCTTTCAGGTGCAATTATAAGAAAATTGATGTTTCTTTTCATTCTTTTTAGGTCAATTAGTAATCATTATTTTCATTCTTTTTGGGTCAATTAGTAATCATTACTAGTTGCATATGTATATGAGCCACTAGCCATATTGGCAGTGATGAGATGACGGTGAGGATAATGTAATCCCTTAGTGATTTTGTGATTAATATAGTTTGATCAAATTGGGTTTTTAATTATGGATTTTGAAAGCCACTATTTCGGTAGTTTTTCTGTACTTTTAAGGTGAATCTATGTTGGGCTCATACATGTGGGTTGATAGAACTAGTGTGAAATTGGTATCTCAATTGTCTCACATATGGACCAAGTAATAATGTTACCAATCATTGGGTAATAATGGCATTGTGATAATAGACTAATGATTGGGCAACTATAGTTAATGGGTGAAGGTTAATAGTTGATGGTGGAGTTACTGTTTTCGTCCGTAGACTTAGATTTCAAATTTTTTGATTATCACCTACTAATTTTTATAAATTGAGGTTTTAGGCTTAGTGTAATTAGAGTTAGAATTCTTAGTTTGGAGGTTGAATAACGATCCGTTTTAGCTAAAATTTGATGTGTTAGTTATTATGTATTTGAACAGATTTTGACCGTTCGGAAGCGTTACGTAAGAACAAGTTCGTAAATTGACTCTTGGGCTTCGGTTGAGGCAAGTAGAGATTTTTATTTCTTTTTAAAGTATTAGTTTTATTGTATTGAATGAACTTAAGGGTAATTGGTAATGAGGGGGTCCCGTATAAATGAGCTAATGAGCATTTATACGGCACCGGTGTCATGCTATGGGAAATTCTTATCGGTTGATAGAATCTTATAAGTTGCGATATAATTGAACTGTTGATATTCGTGAACTATGTGAACCTGATTGTGATTGTTAAACTCATTATATATACTTGATCATACATATTCATTCATACCACTCTGATTGTTGCATGATAATTGTTGATTGATATTGCCCACTGAATTATTTATAAAATTTATATTCTTATTAAGCCGATGGGAAATAGTTCCGGCGAGTGGTATTGTGATTACTTATGAAATTCAGGTTCTTATTATGCTGATGGGAAATGGTTTCGGCGGATTTTTATCGTGCCGATGAAAAATAATTCCGGCGGATATATACCGATTTACTTTTGGCCAGTGCATTGCATTGCATTACTCTTCATCTGCATTGCACTCTATACTGAATTATTCTAGATACGTGCCTTATTAGCATATTTTAATGAAAAAATTAATTAAATAGATTGAGTGACTTAGTAAGTAAAACATCTATAGTTGAGTGACTTTTGGAGTAAAAATCAAAATTGAGTGACTTTCTGAAAAAAGAGATGTTAGTTGAGTGACTTTTAGAGTAGAAATCAAAGTTGAGTGACTTTCTGAGTAAATATTCCTTAATTTAGTTACCATTTGGGATATTAACTCACTCCTTTCGTTTAAAAAAGAATGATCTACTTTCTTTTGTAGTATGTTTCAAAAATAATAATTTTTTTTGCAACACTTTAATTCTAACTTTTCACGTGGTATCTTTAAGATCACAAGATTAAAGGATATTTTAGTACGCAATACTTTAATTTAAGATCACAAGATTCAAAAGTCTTTTTTATTTTTTTTAAATGTCGACTATTAATATTTGTTAATTAGCGCGCACATATACAAAATATGGAGCACACACACTTCAAACTAGCACAACTCTCACACTTATAAATTTTTAATTTCTACAAACTCTTTTTCCGAATGAAAATCGTGTAAATACACTCAAACATACCTCTAAATACTCTTTTTCAATTCAATAAAAAATATTCTCTAAATGTCGACTATTGATATTAGTTAATTAGAGAACAAATATGCAAAACTCGAAGCACGCTTCAAACTAGCACAAGTCTCACACTTACAAATTTTTAATTTCTACAAATTCTTTTTCTCGAGTGAAAATCATGTTCAAACACACTCAAAAGTACCTCTAAATACTTTTTTTAAAATCGATCAAAAATATTCTCCAAATGTCAACTATTGAAATTTGTTAATTAGAGCACAAATACACAAAACTCGGAGCGCGCTTCAAACTAGCACAACTCCTCACACTTACAAATCTGCAATTTCTGCAAACTCTTTTTCCAAGTGAAAATCATGTTCAAACACATTCAAAATAACCTCAAAAAACTCTTGATCAATTTGACCAAAAATATTCTCCAAATGTCGACTATTGCTATTCATTAATTCGAGTGCACACATGCAAAATTCGTTGCACGCTTCAAACTAGCACAATGTACTCTCACACTTACAAATCTTTAATTTCTACAAACTCTTTTTCCGAGTGAAATCTTGTACATTCAAACACACTTAGAAGAACCTCCAAATACTCTTTTTCAATTCAACCAAAATTATTCTCCAAATGTCAACTATTGAAATTCGTTAATTAGAGCACAAATATACAAAACTCGAAGCGCGCTTTAAACTTGCACAACTCCTCACATTTACAAATCTTTAATTTCTACACACTCTTTTTTCGAGTGAAAATCTTGAACATTCAAACACACTTAGAAGTACCTCCAAATACTCTTTCTCATTCAACCAATAATATTCTTCAAATATCGACTATTGATATTCATTAATTAGAGAACACATACGCAAAATTTGGAGCACGTTATTCTCTCTCACACTTAAAAATATTCAATTTCTACAAACTCTTTTTTCTGAGTGAAAATCATGTTCAAATACACTCAATATACCTTCAAATACTCCTTTTCAATTCGATCAAAAATATTCTCCAAATGTCGACTATTGATATTCATTAATTAGAGCACACATAAGCAAAATTCGAAGCACGCTAGACTTTCACATTTGAAAATATTCAATTTCTACAAAAAAAATTTCTGAGTGAAAGTCTTGTACATTCAAATACACTTAGAAGTACCTCCAAATACTTGGAATGATTGGAATGATTTCTTATACTATAAATTGAGATGTTATTCACCATTGTAAGATACACTTGAATACAATTGAAAGTATAGAAGAAAGTAATAAGAGTTACACTTTCCCATATCTCTTGTCTCCAATTCTTGTTTTATATTATTCTATATATTGCTCATATTTTATAACATAGGAAATAATAATAATGAAAATACAAGAAATAACGTAACAGATAGTAATAAAAATAATAAATAGTAATAAATTCAACAAACTAATACGATAGTCAAATACAAAATACAACAAATAGTAACAAAAATTACACGACAAAAAACTATAGGGAGAAATACTATAATTACAAGTATGGACGAACATCAAGACAACATATTCTTACCTACTAATTTTCTACTCTAATTTATATCTTCTACAATATTCTTTTATTTAAGATCATATTCTTGATAAATTAAAACTGCAACATATCTTGTCTAATCATCTCTTCTCAATATCTCGTCAATCTATTTATACCTCTCCTAAAATTATTCATAGACAACCTCTCATACGAATGCACAATCAATAGACACAAGCAAATATATAAATAAAGAATTAAAATTAAATACAACTCTACCAATAATCCTTACTTCCAAGAGCAAAGGACAAAAGATATAATAATACAAAGAAAAAACTAAAGGAGAAGAAAAAGACAAAGGTATTGCATGCAGACCGTGTGGAGGACACGTAATATTTAACACCTACAACCTAGAATGACTATAATACCCTTGCATGTAGTGTGACGTGGCAGACACATAAATGTTTAACACCTAAAATGACTAAAATGCCCTTGCATCAAAGTTAAAGAAGAAGAAAAGACAAATGTGTTGCATGCAGTCGATGTGGACACGTAATATTTAACACCTACAACCTAAAATGACTATAATGCCCTTGCATGTAGTATGACGTGGCAGAAACATAAATGTTTGACACCTAAAATGACCAAAAAGCTAAAATTATGTTATATCCTATCTAATCATCCCTCGTTAATACTTCTTCTATCTACTTTTATTTCTCCTGAAATTATCCATAATTAATCTCTCACATAATTAATAAACACAAGCAAAATATATATAAAAAAATTCAAAAGCAACTCTACCATCAATCTTTACTTCCAAAGAACAAATGGCAAAGAGATACTACTTCCTCCGTTTTTGTTTAACCTACTTTTCTTTTTGATTCATTTTAAAAAGAATGATCATTTTTTTCTTTAGCAACTTTAATATTTCAACTTATCACATAATATATTCAAAATCACAAGATTAAAAGATATTTTGATACGTTTGACATATCTTCAATTAAAACGAATAAAATATATATAATTACGAAAAAACCTGAATACGGCCAGAGTGCAAAGAAAAGGCCAAAGGAGGTAAGAGACTATAATGCCCTTGCATGCATGTACGTAGTCGGTGCTGTGGACACGTGCTACAGATGTTTGGCACGTGCTACAACCTAAAATGACTATAATGCCCTTGATATCAAAAGTGGTCTATACTATAAATACTACCTTCCATTAAGCAAAGAAAACATCACATCACTTCTTTTATAAGATGGCCTCCTTTAAGCAAGCTTTTCTCTTCATTGTTCTCTTTGTTGCAATTTCAGGTTCTACATTAGTATTTATATTACTATATTATATTACTCTTCTCTCTTTGTAATTAATTTGTGTGTATCTAATTAATTAATGTGCAGTTAATCTGGCTTTAAGAGACTTACCAAATGATGTTGCAAAGATGAAAGGAAAATTACTTCCACATGGTTATATGAACACTTGCTATAGAAGTTGCACGTCCGATAGCGATTGCAGTGATGGCTGGGTCTGTAATAAATGTTATGAACACACTTTTATTCCTGGAGCGATAATCCCAGTCGATCCATATTGGGATTGTTCCGCATAATAACTAGCGCTCACCTTATTAGTGAAGGTTATTTCGGGATTATCCTCCGAGTAAAATTAAATAATGTTGTGTTTTCAAGTTTGTGTAGGAAAAATAAAAATGTAACCTTATAAGTTTTTCATATATTGGGAAACTTATACCAACTCTAATAGGTTACTAATGAAGGTTATTTCGGGAACATCCTTTGAGCAAATTAAATATATAATGTGTGTTTCTTAAGTTTGTGTAAGAAAAATAAATATGTGACTTTATAAGTTTTTTAAATATGGGAAAGTTACCCATTCTAATAAGGGTAACTTACATAAAACACACATTTTTTTAGAGTTAATTTTTTTTTTTCATCTCGATCTCACTTGGATACATCGTCTCACCTCAGGATACATCGCCTCGTCTCGCCTCGTGATACATCCCCAAATCACTCTGATACATTCCAAACTATTCTGATACATTGATATTTTTTGGTTTTACCTCTGATACATCGGCATCTCGCATGTATCAAAGGGGTTACAACATGTATCCGATGGGTGGGATGTATTCGTGGTGAGGCGATGTATCACGACGTGAGGGGTTTTTGATTAATATGTGGTATATTAAATAATTAAAATAAAGTAGTGGGAAGTTAGTAAATATGGTAAGGAGGTATGTCTCTTTAGGTAGTTTAACCTTCTAATTATAGGTTATTATTATTCACCAAATGTCGACTATTGAAATTCTTTAATTAAAGCACACAATACGCAAAACTCAGAGCACGCTATACTCTCGCACTTGAAAATATTGAATTTCTACAAATTCTTTTTTCGAGTGAAAATCTGAGTAAGAAGCTTGGATGATCACTCAACTTTAGGTAATTGGTCAAAATAGTCACTCAATTTTGTTTTGTCTTTTAAAAGTCATTCAACTTTAGGCGATTAACCACCATGATCACTCAACTTTATTTTTTCTTTCAAAAATTACTTTAACTTTGCATAATAAGCTTTCATAATCATTTTTTTGGGTAAATATAGTTTCTCATAATTAATTTATGACACGGCAATTATTTTTTTTTAAAAAAAATACTTTTAAAAATGTTAAAATTAATTTTAAAATTTATTAATGACCCTATTAGTGATCAATTTGACTATATACATCAATATTATGGTACATCAAATTGAGGTGAACTGATCGGATGATTCGACTTTCTAGTTGTAGTGGGATGGTTGAGATTTCTCTACACTTAATCAGAGAGCTCGGATTCAAGCCTATGAGAATGGAAAAAAATCTATATTGGGAGCGCAACGTCTAAAAATGAGTCCTTCAATGTGTGAATTTTAATTTAATTGGACTTCTAAATATCAAATATCGAACGAGAAATCAAAAGAAAATTCCCATATATATACTTATGCAGATCTAGAAAATCTTACGTGCGTGAACTTTGCGCCATATCTGAGACAAACAGATTACTTCACCCTTGGATCATCAATATGGTACATCAAATTGATCACTAATCGGGTCATTGATAAATTTTAAAATTGATTTTAGCACTTTAAAAAGTATTTTTTAGAAAAAATAATAATTGTCGGATCATAAATTAATTATGAAAAATTATATTTACCCAAAAAAAAAAAGATTATGGAAGCTTATTATACAAAGTTGAGTGATTTTTGGAAGACAAAATAAAATTGAGTGATCATGGTGGCTAATCGCCTAAAGTTGAGTGACTTTTAAAAGATTTTTAAAAGACAAAACAAAATTGAGTGACTATTTTGACCAATTACCTAAAGTTGAGTGATCATCCAAGCTTCTTACTCGTGAAAATCTTGTACATTCAAACACACTTAGAAGTACCTCCAAATACTCTTTTTAAAATCAACCAAAAATATATCTCCAAATATCGACTATTGATATTTGTTAATTAGAGCACAAATATGCAAAACCCGAGGCGCGCTTCAAACGAGTAACAATAACAATATACCCAGTATAATCCCACACAATGGAGTCTGGAGCTTCAAACAAGTACAACTCTCAATATTTCCCTTTCTTATTTTCAACAAGGTGGCTTGAACCCCATGTACTTCCCACTTGTATAATCCCTCCAAACATCAACAGCTCCAAAACTTGTTATAAGAACAGTACTTAAAGCCATGACTATTCCAACTGAGAAAACAATAAGTGATGCTCTCCCATGATGTTCAATGGCTCTTTGTACAACAACCAATCCAATAAGTGAGGCAATTAAACAAATAATTGCAAAGATGAGGGCAGTATTGACATTTTCCATGCCTAGAAATAAGTATTGTACAGCTGACATGGTAGAGGAGAAAAATACCATGAATGAACAAGTTGCTGCTGTTACCTATTCAAAAAAGAATGTCATTATTAGTCCTACTAAGAAAAAAAAAAGGAATTAATCTAAATAGTCGTCCGCTGCAATAATAATAACAATAACATACTCAGTGTAATCCCATAAGTAGGGTCTGGGGAGGGCAAGATGAACGCAGACTTACTCCTACCTTTGTTGTTTCCTATAGACTATCGGCTCAATAGCCGTCCACTCAACCGCTTAAACTAAAAGTAGCCGCTGGCAGATGTATAATTCATGTATATTTGGTATATAATGATGTATAATCATTGTATAATCTATGTATACTAGCTAGAAAAATAAATAACGAATCCGACCGACTTTCATAGATGGTTACTAACTTTTACTTTGTTCGAACAGAGTGCAAGACACGTCTCTTTATGAGAAAAAGCACCAGTTATTACACTAAAATTACTAAATTATTCTCTGTAATAACAAAAAAACAATCAACTTTACTTAAGCATTACGAAACTCACTAAACTATTTTTTATAATTAAAAATTCATTCAACTTTATTTAGGTATCACAAAAAGTTACTGAGAGGAAATAAATAAGATATTTTATATGATACTTAGGCAAAATTGAATGACGTTTTGATTACATAAAAATTGTCTAGTAACTTTATGTGATACATTGGGCAAAGTTGAGTATTTTTATTTTCTTATAAAAAATAGTTTAATGACTTCAGATATTTAGGTAACAAGAGGAAGTTGCTCGAATGGTAAGCAACTTTCACCTTCAACTCCAAGGTTGTGAGTTTGAGTGCACCAAAGAAGCTAAAAAGGTGAAAGCTTCACGGAGGATAAAAGGAATGATATTTAGACAAAACTGAAAGATCTTTTAATTTAGTGACTCTGATACACTAGAGTAAAATTTAAGTGATCATCCGTGAAACTATAAAAAAACACCAGAAAAATGACTTACTCGGAAAAAATATATTTCTTTTTTCAAATGACTTTCATCTGACCAAACATACCTTAATATGAAATAAAAGTAGGGTCTAAAATGGAAAAAAATTAATAACAAAAATAGAAGAGTAATAGAGAATTTACTTCAGGTGTTATTCCAACTTGAATTAGAAGGGGACTAATAAGCATTCCACCACCAATTCCAAATACACCACCCAAAACTCCAGCTAGCAATGCCATTAAGGGGAATATGAACATTCTTGAAGGTCCATTGTTCATAGTTTCACATGTTATTTCCTTCATAGATAAGACAAATTTAAATGTTAATCAAGAAATTAATCAAATAAAATTGCACAACTTAACTTCATATACTTCTTCGGTTCGAGTTTATATGACACTATTTTCTTAATAATTTATTTTAAAAAGAACGATATTTGTATATTTTAAAACAATTAATTTTACACTTCATATATACCTTCTGCTTCAGTTTATGTGACAATATTTTCTTATTAGCTCGGCTTGAAAAGAATGATACATTTGTCTATTTGAAATGAGGAAAAAGACAAAAAATACCCCTGAACTATTTGAAATAGGCCAAATGTATCCTTCGTTACGTTTTTGGCTTAAAAATAAATCTCCCCCCCCCCCCAAACCCCCCAACCCCCAACTATCCAAATGTCTAAAAATATATTTCATGCTAACATGTGCTTCAAAATAAGAGAAAATGAGCCAATTTTCCCTTCAACTATTCGAAATAGGGCAGATTAAGGATCGTTTGGCTGGAGGGATTAGGTGGATTATCCCGGTTTAGAATTTGGGAGTAAATTTATAGTATGTTTGATTGGAGTTATTAGCTAAAATTGGTATTAAAATCAGGACTATAATCTGTTTAAGTCATCCCATATAGATGGTGAAATAAGTTATTTCATGCATATTAAAATCCTAGTTTTAAGGATTATAATTTTGGAATATCCAAATTGCAAACAAGACAGCCTCTCAATGAGAAGTTTTATAAATGTTATGCTGCTAAGAGTATAAGGTCGTAAGGTTCCAAAGTTTTATCATCACACAAATATTATGACGTGTTTTATAAGATCACATGCAAGTTTAAAAAATTGAAATCTTCAAAAAAATAATTGAATTTCGTGCAAATTCAAAATATATCATATAAATTGAAACGGAGTATTATCTTGTTAATGTATTACCTGCTTCTTGGAAGGTAAATTGTGGTGATTTATTCTGTTGTATAAGATCCATGATGTAAAAATTATTGCAAGAGGAAATTGAACTGATGAGATGGTCCAGTATACCAATCCACATGCCTTCATATGAATTATGCCCTGCACAATATTGAACAATTTTCATTGCTAACCAGCAAAAATTTATCGCTAATCTTATTTAACTACAAATTATCCAAAAATTCATTCTAGGTATAAGTATTTTGCGATAGATCAACGATAAATTTTATAGCTAATTTCTAATTTTTTTAGTGTATCTACAACCTCCGAGCAGTGTGATAGAATATTTGGAATCTCTCCACACTTAGAGCTTTCAAATTGAAGTTCAATAAATAAGAACTATAGTAAATATTTTACCTCCCAAATGAACCTACCCAAGGTGAATCTCGATTAGTAACAAACTTTATAAATATATGATATGTGTTTACACGTAAAATTTAAATGGAAAAAAATATTTTTCGTCATTTTTCTTCATCAAATTGGCTTTTCACTAGAAGCCAACTTAATTTCTCTTGCTTTCACAAGTGGAGCATGGAGAGAACAGAGTGTATGTAGGCCTCACATTTACCTTGGAAGATAAAAAAAATAGTGTTTTCGAAAGACTTTCAACTCAAAAAAAGAAAATTTTCTCTTGCTTGCCAATAATTAATTAATGTATTTTTTTATTTTATTAAATTATTTAATTATGTCAAAATTAATATGATTTGACGTAACTACTGATTAAGTTTTTGAAGCACTCGAGAATCGAGATAAGATCACATGACTCACTAAACAATATGAAGAGTCCAAAATTATTAAAAGTAAAAGCAAGTAAAGACAAAGATAAAGAAATCATACTTGTCCATAAGATATAAATAAATAAAAATAAAATATGAATTTTATTGGATAAGTTTAAGGCTTGTTATTGAAATTTAGATTTAGATCATTAACTTTGTTAATTCATTCATTCTTTGTTCAATTGTATAAAACTTAATCGTACTAAATATTCATATCGAACTAATAGATACATAACATGTATTTTTGAACATAAACTTTTCTTACTTATTCATCTCATTAAATTAATAACATAGTAAGCTATTTTAGAATTCAAGATTCGCTAGGTCGTTTGGCTAGCAAGATGGAATAGACAAGAAAATCTCATGGGTTAAAATATCTCACGAAATTAGTTATGCCACCTTCTATATGAAACAACTAATCCAACTACTTTAATATAAAATAGTTAATAAAATAATCGCAAGACTAATTGATATTCATAACTAAACGAGGGATAAGATAATTTCGTATTTTATCCGAAATTACTATCCTTTATCCCTCCAACCAAACAATTCCTAATAATATGAAAAGTTCAAATTAGGATAACTCGGTGCACTAAGCTCCTGCTATGCACGGGGTTCACAGGATTAGACCGTAAGGATCTGTTGTATATATGCAGTCTTATTCTGCATTTTTGTAAGAGGTTGTATCCACAGCTCGAACTCGTGATCTCTTGATCATATGAAAATAACTTTACCAATTACGTCAAGGTTCCCTTCACGAAAGGTCCATTCAAGTTAAAGAAGACAATAACAACAACAAACACAATGTATTTTTGCAAAGTGGGGTATGAGGAGGGTAGAGCGTACGCAGTCCGTACCTCTACCTCAGAGGTGAGTTAGAGAGTTTGTTTTCGATAGACCCCCGGCTCAAGACACAAACAGTCTAGAGAAAGACCTAATAGAAGTACCAGAAACAATAGGTAAGAACAAAACAACAGATAGTAACAGAGCAAGACTACCACAAAATAATACCACAATCGTTCTACCTAAAACAACAAACATCAACAAAACTCCAAGAACAAGACACTATAAGTGTAGGACTACGACTACTAGTACGGTCAATCAGACAAAGCACTCCTACCTACTAGTACGGACAACCAGACAAAGCACTCTTACCTACTAGCATGGATGCACTCCTACCTACTATCATAGACGTATTCCTACCTACTAACGTTATACCATAATCTGCGATTCTGTGTTCTCCACGCCTTTCTATCTAGGGTCATGCCAACTTAAGAAAAAGTAAAAAATACTAAAGTAAAAACGAAGTAAAGAGAAAGGAAACATACTTGTCCATATCGATTTCCACGAAGAAGATATAGGAAAAAGAAAGAAAACCAAATCATCACCAATACTCCCATTTTCATCCATGGAATACTTTTAATTCCATGGCTTTCTTCTTTTTTCAACAAAGGCCCCTCAATTTCCTCATAATTCCCTTTTGATCGCCTAATAATAACTTTATCTTCAGATTCAATTTTCCAATAATAAATTCCTGATTTAAATGTCTTGCAAGTGCACCAAGCAAGAAATATTGCAAATAGAATAGTTATTAGCCATTCTGGGAAAACAAGATTGCAAATTACTCCAATACTAACTCCCAATAGAATACATGGTTGTGATAGTAATGCTATGTCAAAATCAACCAAAATTTTCCCACCATGTTTGGGACTTGGCATGAACATGCTGCAAACAACATTGGCTATTGAGCCTCCCGTTACCTGTTGAGATATAATATATAATTAAATAAATTTAAAATATAATATATCTCTAAAAAATTAAAATTTTACATGAGATGTTAGTAAACTTTAACATGATATCAGAACATATAAAAGATGTTCGGTTTAAATCTCATTGCTATAAAAAAAAAAGAATATCATTTTCATGTTTGGCCTTTGAAAAGGAATCGGGCCCACAAGTGAAGGAATGTGTTGAGATATAACATAATTAAGTAATTAAGATTGATGAAATGATCAGATAGTTCAATATGATATCAAAGATAGTGCAATAATTTTGAGTTTAATAGCATGTTTGATCAAATTTTTAAAATTTGTTTATTTTAAAAAGTGTTTCAACCGAAATGTTCTATTTTCTTTTTAAAATTACTTTTTGAAAAGTAGTAGTTTGTATCTGAATTATCGATTTGAAAGCACTTTCATCAATATTAGAGCAGTAATTTATAATTGGTCAAGGCCAAAAAGTATTTTTGGGAAAGTTTTAAATTTTTGTTTTTACTATTATTCAAAAACACTTTTTTTTTCTTAAAAACTTGGTCAAACATCTCAAGTTTTTTTTAAAAAAAAAAAAAAAAATTAAAAATAAAAATCTTTAGCTCAAAAACTTGGCCAAACAGGCAAAAAATCTCATTATTACCCTCCAAAAAAAGGAAGATATTTCGACGAGTTTGGTGGCGTATGAAAAGGAGTCAAGCTATTAAGTGTGCGAATAAAATTTCACTTTAGTAGCTGAAATGAAATATGAGCTATTTATAAGATGTTTGATACTCATAATGGTATCATGGGATATTTGAAAAAAATCGTGCACAATTGACCCAAAGCGAATAATATCAAAATTCTAAATAAAATAGTCAAACATTTTAAACATTACCATGAAAGCAGAGAAACTTGATGCTGTTTTGAGGTCAACACCAGCAACAATAGTTAAAATAGGTACATATAATCCACCACCTCCAATTCCACCAGCACTAGAAATTGAAGCTGCAATAAAACAAAATATTCCTGCTAACACAGTAGGGGTTCCAATTTTCAGATTATTATTATTATTGGAATAATCTTCAAATTGTTTTTGTTGTTGAATTCTCCATTCATATATTGAATTCAAGAATTGACCAAAATTGAGGTTTTTTGAAGTGGGGTTTGTTGTTTGTTTTGCTAAAGAAAATCCACATGTGGTGGTGGTTAGAATGATAAGGAAGAACAAACATTGTAGGTAGTTTTTGTGACAATTCATTTTCTTGAAACTATAGAATACAATGTGATTTTGGAGAGCGTATATATATATATATAGAGAGAGAGATAGAAGATGATAAGTGGAAGGAGGAGGAAGAAAAATAATTTTAAATATGAGACTTTCCTTTTAATACTTGATATTGACATGTTCTATCGGAAAATATCAAATTAGCTATGAAATTTATCGGTGATCTCTAGCTAATCCATCGCTAAGAAATTTCTAACTAATTGAATTTTCTTATAATCCGTAGATAAATAGAATTAGCATGGGTTTTTATTGTTTAGTTATGAAATTTTGTGCGTCGCTCTGTTTTTTAGTAGTTGAGTCGAGGATTTATTGGAAACAGTCTCTCTATCTTTACAAGATAGAGCTAACACTGTGTACACATCATCCTCCTCGACTACACTTATGAAATTACATTAAATATGTTATTGTTGTCGTCATTGTTGTAAATATGGTAGAGTTCATAAGCACTACTAAAAAAAGAATTAGCAACGGATAAATTTCTATGGTTAAACAGTAAAATCTATCGATAATTCTATTTAGTGACAGATTATCAAAAAAATTATATTAGCTACTAATAATTTAACGATAAATTAATGACGAAATTCATAGCTAATTTCAGCTTCTTCTTCATTTAAACAGGAGGGAAAAGTATAAAACATAGAGGAGAAAAGTAGATTGGATTATTTTTAAACTCAAAATTATCCATAAGTTTGAGACTAAGTCTATTTAATTTTGGTCTTTATTGTATTAGTGTAGATATGTTTTTTTAAGTTACAAATATGGTGAGCACTTTTTGTCAAATTGACGGACCTTTCAAATGGATCATTGAAAACCAAACTAATGAAAGTGTCATATTCCTTATATCTTAATTTATGTGATAATTTTAATTTAATACGAAATTTAAAAATAAAAAGAGAATTTTCAAAATTTATGATCTATAATAAATCATAAGTATTTATTTGATTATAAATCTCGCTTAGAATTTTGAAATTTATGTTGGGGCTAGGGTGGGGGGAGTTATGACTTACTTATTTATTGACTTAATTCATTTAAATTCAATTTAATTCGCCCATTTTACACTGCTACTTTCAACCATTGTGCATGTCAACATACAAGCATGTTTGCTTTGTAACAATATTCAGATAGATATATCTTTCAACCATTGTCCACTTCAACATAATAGTGACTAGTGCTGGTTATTTAAATGAAATAGAAGGTGTCAAATGGGCAAATTGATGCTAAATATTTTATGTAACATTATCTTGATGTCAATAGCAAGCCTTAAAAAAAGCAAAAGAAAAATTTGATAATTATGGTGTCTGGATCAGCTTGCGCACACCTCGAATAATTCTATGAGATATTAACTATCTCTTACCAGCAACAGGTTATATATCACCTAGTATTTTTGTCTCCACTAAGTTTTGAATTCGAAATCTCATAGCTTTCACCCACTTCATTAACTACTATATCACACCCCTGAGTACGAAATCAAATATAAAAGTTTAATAATTGAGAAGAAGTTTGTAAGACATTAAACTAGTCACATTTTCTTGAATCAATTTTATAATTAAAGTCATGATATATATATATATTCGTACAAACCAAGGGACAATTTGGTTTGTGGGGGAGGGGTATATATAGAAAATAAACATATAGTATAAAAATATCTTGTGGCTTTGTTTAAGATATTTAATTGAATAACTATATTTATATAGGGGAATTATGTTAATTGTTATACATGGACATAGATTTTGACTAAAATTACTTGAGTTTTATCGAATCTCGTAGCTAAAATTTTAACTCCGTCTATGTAAGTACTACCTCACCCACAACGGATCCAATTATTTTCGCTTTCTTCTCTTTGTTTCTCTTATTTTTCGTAAATACTTATTATGTTATTCTCTATTCGCACCAAATATCTATACTTTAGTGATTTAATGAAGTGGAGATATGAATTAATTATTATAACTACATAATATGAATTTATATTGATTTGGTATAGATATTGCATAAATTGTTACCTTTGCTCCTCTAAAAAAATCGAGATAGGATATGCAATACACGTAAATGACAAGTTGATCAAATTGAGAGATAAAAATTAGATTAAATAATTAATCAAAAATAAAATAAACAATTAATTCATTTTTTAGAATATCCTTTTCCACAAATTAATAAAAGATAATTGATATTCAATATCTTAATGAATGAAATGAGTAGACTCATCTGTTATTATTGAGAAAAATGAAAAATCTTAATAACTTAACAAATGAAATGAGTAAAGACTCATTCTGAAAACTATTAAAATAAATAAAATGTAAAGACAATGAATTTAGATACTTATTTAAAAAATAAGAATGAATTTGGACAAATGAACTTAGACATTATTTTAGTAAGAATGAATTTAAAGACTTTCTTTTGAGATATCACAATATTTATTTATTTATTTATGTACGTATGTATGTCTTCTGGCATTTATATTTTTTTTGTATTTTTCACTTTTTTGCAATATATATAAACCTACTTGAATTATTTTATCGTTACAATATTAAATTTATGCAATGTGATAAACTCAAAGCTGAATGATTGTTCGCGACATTATTTTTGTTTTAAATTGATGTTCTTTTCGAGCACCGTGTCTTCTTTCGATTGGATTTCACAAATTTCTAGACTTTTAAAGAAAAAGAAAATAACGGACCGTTAAAGTGTATAAAACTCATGAAAAAATAATAATTCAAATGTGTTTTCAATCATTATCGCTTTTTATTATATTTGAAATATTAGTAGGTCACATGAGTCCAATAAGTTGGTATATTTCATGTCAAAGACACATACATAGTGGAGAGGATGAAAAGGAAGAAAAGGAGATAAAGTCTTAGTGCGCATTTATATTTATAAAATTGTTTATTGTATTATTTTAAGAAATAAATTATAATCATACGAATATTTATGACTTATTTTGAAATGCAAATTTCAAAAAGTCTTTCTTTTTTTCTTAAAATCTGTTGCCTAATAAAAACCACATAAATTGAGTCGTAAATTTTTCATGAATTTTTTGCTGTGATTCGTATTGAATATTTAAATGTTGTTCTAGCTAATCAAGCAACAAAGTGGCTGTAGTTTAGTGGTGAGAATTCCACGTTGTGGCCGTGGAGACCTGGGCTCGAATCCCAGCAGCCACACTACTGTTTTATTTTATTTACAAAATTCTATAACGTTTAATTTGTGTACACACTATCCTCCGTCAAAAGGGATTACACTAGGTGTGTCATTGTTGTTGTTGTTAGATCAAGCTCCCACCGAAAGACAAGCGAAAGATGTTGAGATAACGTATAATTTGCGTACACACTATCCTCCGCCAAAAGGGATTACACTAGGTGTGTTATTGTTGTTGTTGTTAGAGTAAGCTCCCACCGAAAGACAAGCGAAAGATGCTGAGGAGGATGTGAGATCTAGGCGAAGCAGCCCGAATGCTGCACTCTAGATGGCGAAAGTCCAGTAGCCGAAAGCATCACTAGCTTAGGCTCTGGCCCGAGTAGCATGAGGCACGTGGAATCCCGTGTGAATCAGCAAGGACCATCTTGCAAGGGTAAATACTCCTCGGTGATCGATAACGAAGTAGTACCATGAGGGTAAAGAACCCCCGGGAGTGAAATAGAACATGAAAGCGCAATAGGAAGAGATCTAATAACACATGAAATGCACAAGTAGCACAAGAGCCACAGATACATTTCAATCTGATTAGGAATAGGAATATAGGAAATTATTAACCCTCTTAGCTAGCCACATTCAATCAACTTATCAACCATATTACATATAGAGTTTTAAGACGGAATATAGATTGTTTACACAATCAGGTTAAGTTGACTCGTAACGATAGGTGTTCTCTTAAACTACATTGTTCTGTATCCATCTATCTTAGCTCCAATTCAGTAATGGATACATCATTCGAGGACAATATTACATATTAGAGTTTTTAAGACGGAATATAGATTTTTTACACCATCAGGTTAAGTTAACTTGTAACGATAGGTGTTCTTTTAAACTACATTGTTGTGCATCCATCTATCTTGCCTCCAATTCTGTAACGGATACATCATTCGAGGACAATAATGGTGTCGATTTTCCTGTAGAATAATATTGATGATCCGAATTTAGTCCTTTTGGCAACATATCTGTTTGACTATGAAAAAAGAATGCAGGTTGCTGAGGGGCCGGCTTGGTAACAGAGTAACGGTTAAGCATGAGCACCACGGATGCCATCGTAGGTCTTTCATTAACGTCTTCTTGAACACATAACAATCCGATATGTATACATTGTATCACTTCATTTCTAGAGTATGATTCTCCGAAAGTTGGATCCATTATGTTCAATGGCGTGTCGTCTCTCCAATTCTTCCAAACCTACAAGATTTATCCATCAATGGTTCAAAAGTAGCATCAGCAACAGTTGAATTCATAATGGGGGTATACGTCTAATGTTTGCGATTTATCTTATATATGCCCTCCATTTAACTTTAGACTCATAGGAGCTGCATTGTTATCTTTCGTCTCAAATATTCCCCTCCCAGTAACGATCTTCCATTGTGGAAAAACTACAGTGGAAGTCATGTAGGGGTATATTTGAACCTCAAAGTAACGTTGAGAGTATATATAAAACAAGTAGACAATTTATGGGTAAATTGAGATCTTTTGTCTGTCTACGACTGCGTGGCTCCACCATGACAAATACCAGAGTCAAGAAGGATAACCGTTAGAGGGAGGGACAAATATGAGACGGAATTTATGATACGAGGCATTCATAATACGACTAATATGATATTATGAACGTAAACTTACATAGCTTAGAAGGTTTTCAGCACCATCTGATTGGTAAAATGAGCTGTTCTTTTTTCCACTTATGATCTCCAGAAGTAGAACGCCAAAGCTGAAAACATCCGATTTAACAGAGTATTGTCCGTGCATAGCATACTCCGGTGACATGTAACCGCTATATATATAGCACAACAAATTAACAAGCATGAAGGTTAGCTAGAAAAAAGGATAATTTTTAGCGAAAATGATATTTAACAGCTTTCAGATTCTAAGTAGAAGTCACAAGTGTTACTATATCGAGTGATTCAATGAACAAGTTGTAATGGTCGAGGCCCAACTGACAAGGTATTGTCCGCTCTCACCTCAAATTTAATTTGTCTCGTTGGACTCTTACATAGAAAGACGACTCAACAGTTGATACTGAATTTAACCTTTTATTGCTCCTGATATTCAACCGCTAGTGTGTGTGAGCTGTTATACTCGCCCTCCCTCCCTTAGGGACTCAGCATTCTCGCTGAGGTTTATCCTACCATACAATTGCTTTGCTACCATTTGCAACTACCTAGGTCCAAATACAAAGGTATTGTCCGCTCTGGCCAACCTTTTGAGGTCTCACAGTTTTGTCTCGTTGGGCTTTAACCCAAAAATGTACCTCAAGAGTTTGAATCTTGAAACTCTTTTATAGTCCCTAACTTTCTCCTCCCATTCCGGTGTAAGAATTTCCTAAGGCTAGCTTTACAACGACCCCCCATGGTCCGTAGACTGTTACACAATTAGAACGTAAAATGTGTAAAGGTGACAATGTGTAAAGACATCAGTACAATCTATCTAGCTGAGGTCAACCAAGAGTACAAAGATATATAAACATATTTCAAAAGAGTTAATGGTCAAAAACACACCTAGAATATCTCATTTTTTTGAGTTTCATACCTGAACTATCAGGTGTGCGGTTTCCTAAATGAACTATCACCAACAATTTATCAAAACACATTTCAACTATCAGTTGTTCCTTTTTCCTACCTGAAATATCACCAGCGCTCAGGGTAGGAATATTAAACAATCGATAGTTGAAGTGTTTATTGATAAATAGTTTCAGGTAGGAAACTCGCACATCAAATAGTTCAGGTATGAAACTCGAAAAACTGAGATACTTTACGTGTGTTTTTAACACTCTATTCAAAACTTACTATGTCCCAACAATCCTGCTTGTAATTTCTGCAGTTTGATCACCAAATATCCTTGCCATTCCAAAATCTGATATTTTCGGGTTCATTTCTGCATCTAACAGTATATTGCTTGCTTTGAGATCACGGTGTATAATTCTTTGGCGAGAATCTTCGTGAAGGTAAAGTAGTCCACGCGCAATCCCTCTTATAATCTTGTAACGTCTCGACCAATCCAGTAACTGCTGCATTTCTGGATCTAAAAGTTTATCAACAACAGAGTTTTATTTAGACAAAATGGATGTAAAATCCAACTGTACAAAATGAAAATCAAGAAAATAGGCAATGACAACTAAGAGTCTATTTTACGCAGCCTTACAACTTGCTTTTCTGCAAGAGGTTGTTTCCATGTAGACAATTATAGCAAACAAGAACAATAAAATGAAATAATTTTATCAGATTGAAACCAACCAAATAAGAAATAGTCAAGGCTTTTGTTGGGGACAAATTCATAGACAAGTATCTTTTCCTCTCCTTCAAAGCAATAGCCCAGTAGTCTCACTAAATTTCTGTGTTGAAGCTTCGCGATCAATACGATCTCGTTCTTAAATTCTTTTGCACCTTGCCCTGAGCTTCCTGATAGCCTCTTCACAGCTATCTCTTGTCCATCAGGAAGTTCACCCTGAGAATGTAATAAGATATCAACGCGAAGTTAAGGATACATCGAAAGATTACTAAAAGTGTACAACTGAGAAATTTCTGTGGCTAGTAGCTCACGGGTGTGTGGCTCGGACTCTCCAAATATGTGGCATCACCTGTGTCAGATCCTCCAAAACTGCAGTACTCTTGGAGGATCCGACACGCACCCCTCAACATTTTTGAAGAGTCTGAGCAACATAGGCACACGGTTAAGAATTCAGTAGATAGTTGTCCACTCCTCTGCCCTTCTACACTTAAATACCAGGGTTTTGCCCGCACATCAGGCGTTGCACTCTAACCACTAGACAACAAAAAGTGAAACAACTTGCATTTTCTTAATTCAAACTTCACCTTGTAGACAACACCAAATCCACCTTCACCAATTCTGTTCTCAGTCGAGAAGTTAGTCGTGGCAGCTCGAATGTTGTTCAACTGATATTGCAAGGATTCAGCAGTTGAAATCTCACCTGCATCTAGACAACGAAGAAAGTCCGAAAGTTTCAGCAGCTGCTTCTTGAATACTGTTTGTGGCAACAATAACTTAGAAGTATTCAACTCGGATAGTGTTCGAGTTATAGAACTTTACAGTCCTTACCTGTGATCTCTTCTACGACATTGGATTGTCGCGATGCTCTACTTCTTAGCCAACAGAAACCAAAAATGAATAGTAGAATTAAAACAGCAATTGGAACAACTATGGCAATGAGTACTCCAGATGCAATTCTCCCTTTTCCTACACCAATTGATCAAAAACATAAAACTTAAAGTGTAAATATAATTTCTAGTCATTTTGATTTACGCGAACATAGGGATAGTTGACGTAAAATTTGCTTACAAAATTTAGTTATATAGTTTTTCTGCAATAGAACCCATAGTTGGATGACCATCCGTGAAATTAACTACAGATACAGCTCCTTTCCGTTCGAATACATACATTTATAACAAATGCGGTGTTGCAAAAAAGTAGTGGATATATGGTACTCGCTAGTGGCGTAACTACATAGACTGAAGGGTGGTAAGTTGAACCCTCTTCATCAGAAAATAATACTGTGTAAATAGATTAAAAGTTACTTTTTATAGATATATATGTTAAATTTTGATGAACACCTTTAGCGAAATTCGTAGATTAGAAGAATTAACCTATGAGAACAAAACTATTACCCAACCAAGGGAACTCATTAAAAACTAGTCACCTTCTGTGTGAATAAATTACCTCTATTGATGCTTGTAGAATTGTTCAGGGAAGGAGGACGTGGAGGAGTAGGAGAACGGTGAACTGGTGGTGGAGGTGGTGGCGCGACAGCAGTAACGTTGTAAAAAGGGTAAGTCTCATACCTAACGTTACAGCTCGGGAAGATAACTCTACCGCCTTTCTTGCCATCACTTGGTAAATTAGCAATAGCAACTCTCAGGCAATCATCACAAGAAGATTCAGACAGATCCGGAGTGCACTGTGCAAGTGCATAAACTCTCTCAAGTGATGAAAAATTTGCTTCTTTAGTAGCAAACTTTCTCCCCGAACGATCATTTTCATTTGCAGCCACAGTTGCTATTTCATCCATCGTGTTCCCGAGAAGTGACAAGAACCTTTTAGGATCACTAACATTCTGCGAATTGAACATACCGGTTCCACCTGATTCATCCACAGTGCCAAAATAGAGAGATTTGAGCAAGGTCAAATATTTAACAAACTCTGGCCAGTGGTGGAGCCAGAATACCAAGGGAATTCAACATCTACTATATATGCATTAAAAATGATTTTAACACACTGTGTTGGGATCGAAATCAAAAGGCATCATGCGGAGGCTAACAAAGCAAGAACAACGGTAAATCAGACAACAAAGAGAACTACACTAAAAGAAGCATAATATTTTAAGATCTAAGAAAATGATTAGTTCTTTTTTAGAAGTAAAACACAATAAGAAAATCCGAATAAGGTAAGAAAATCAGGACAAAACCTAACACAGCAATATATAAACAAGTAAAAGTAGAAAGACGCTGTACAAAAATAATCCACCTGATAGATCCACTGTGGCAAAGATGGACCAATTCGAGTAACGCAACAAGCATTCGTCGTACCAGATGACAGCAACTTTTCCTTTCGGACAATTTTCCAAGACTTCTTTACCAGCTGTTGACACACAATTTTGACAAACGTCACGTGAAACATCTCCCCTGCATAAAAACAGGCCATAAGCTATATCCGACCCCGTATGACCAGCTATGGAGTTGTAAAATCCGTTACTCGTAGAAGCGTTAGAGGACAAAGATGATAAAAGGGCATTGAGATTAGAGCTGTAAGTGCTGTTGGGACTGTAAGAAGTTGTGTTTGGGCAGAAAAGTGCAAGAGGGGCAGAGCTAACTTGGCCATTTTGGCTGAAAATCAAGAAAATGTTGCCACATAGTACTATTAGAAGAAATTTGAGAATATTGAAGTTCATCACCATGGTTTGTTAGAATAATTTGTGGAACATTCTCACGATTATTATTTTCATTTCACATAATCATGGTGAAGATATAGGGTGTGTTTGGTATGAACGAACTTTCCATGTTTGGTTGGTTAAAATTTTTGGAGAACATTTTCTTCGGGAAGACAAGTTCCTCAAATATGAGAAAACTGACTTTCCTAGTGGCATTCCGCACTAATTGTCTCCTCCCTATCCCAATACCATTTCAGTCCCATAGTATTTGCCTAGATTATTCACAAATGTCTTTCCGAACAGTATTTTTTGCTTACTTACCAAAGATTAAAAAATAAGTAAGGAAACTATTTATTTTCCACGAGAACATCTTCGAGAAATATATTTCGTGTGGAAAACATTTTCCTTCGTACCAAAACCCACTCATAGTGACAAAGTTGATGGTGGAAGAAAGACTAAGAAGACTTGGTTATACAAGTCAACAGATAGCTGCTTTAGTCTTTATTGATGATATGATAACTTGGAAAATATGTTCCAATGTTTTTATTTCTAATTTTCCTATACTTTTACACTATGGATCACATGTTTGTCACAATAAATAGGGGCAGATCCAGCCTTAGAGATACGGGTTCGGCAGAACTCAGTTGCTTTGGCTCAAACCTTTTATTTGTAAGTGTTTAAAATTCATTTAATATATATAAATAATCTGATCCAGAATCCAGTAAGCAAAAATGATTATGATTCAGAACCCATAAACTAAACTATTCAGGCTTTGTGATGATCAGTGACAAAACAAAAAAAAGGCACAATTTTGTTACTGATGTTCTCATACCATATGTAGAATAAATTAAAACCTTCTGAATTGAAGTTTTTCTAGAGATAATAGTAAAAAACACACCTAAAATATAATGTTTCGTACCTGAACTATCACCAACTACCTGAACAGTCAAGATAACCCAACCATAGCTGAAAGTTGTCTAATTCTTAGACTAGTCATGAGCCATCTAGATAGAACAAAATTACTGCATAGGTACTCGAGGCATACCCTAGAATAAAGATAGACTGAGATAAAAGAGTAAAAATCCCATTGAAAGACAAGCGGAAGATGTTGTGGAGGATACGAGATCTAACTGGCGATAACGACCTTGGATGTACACCTCACTTGTGGGATCACACTGGGTATATTGTTGTATGAAATGTGCATGTAGCACAGATACATTTCAAACTGAAAACTTAGAAAATGTATCATGAACTAAGCCTTACTCCAATCACATGAGAAATTAAGAATATAATTTACCCTCTTAACTAGTCTCATTCCATCACCTTATTCCTCTATATTACATATAGAATTTAAGACAATATATAAACATTTTACAAATTGATGGGAAATTTGTTCTATAGGACATGATTTTCCACCCATTTCTATAGAACCATATCACTAGGAAAATGCACGGTGGAAAACAGATTCTCACTGGAACACTGGAAAGCTTCCTAGTTCTTTCGTAGCAGACGGTAAACTTGAGTTCCATGTGATATCCATCTATCTTGGCTCCATTTCTGTAATGGATGCTTCATTCACGGACAATGGAATTGACTTGCTAGTAGATTGATCTGACTCTAGCCCTTTAATTGGTAGCATCTCTGATCGACTACGAAAAAAGAATGCAGGTTGCTGAGGCGCGCGCATGGTAATAGAGTAACTATTAAGCATGAGCACCACCGATGCCATTGTAGGTCTTTCGTTAGCATCTTCTTGAACACATAACAATCCAATATGCATACACTGTATCACTTCATTTCTTGAGTATGATTCCGCAAATGTTGGATCAATTATGTTCAATGGCGTTCCGTCCCTCCAATTCTTCCAAGCCTACAAGATTTATATCCATCAATGATCAAAATTAGCATTTAAGAATTTATCTAGAAAGAGCTGCATTTATAATAGGGAAAAGGTCCAAATATGTCCTTAAATTTTGCGATTTATCTTATATATGCCCTCCATTTACCTTTCGACTCATAGCTTCCCCACTGTTATCTTTAGCTGGCCTGATTTTGTTGTTAAGTTCGAAGCCATATGGGGTATATTTGGCGTTTTAAATGGTTCAAGGGCACGCGCTTCAAATTATTGTTGAGAGTATATATAAAACAAGTTGATAGTTTAGGGGTAAATTTAGATTTTTTATTTATCTACATGGCTCTACCACGACAAATGTCAGAGCCAAGTTGGATAGCCGTTAGAGGGAGGGGCATACAGAACGAAACATGGAGCTCTTATGGACAGAAAGGTACGGAAGACAAACGTAAGAATGAACTTATGAATGTAAAACTTACATAGCTAAGAAGATCTTCTGCACCATCTGATTGGTAAAATGCACTATTCTTTTTTCCACTTATGATCTCCAAAAGCAGAACGCCGAAGCTGAAAACATCAGATCTAACAGAGTATTGTCCGTGCATAGCATACTCCGGTGACATGTAACCGCTATATATAGCACAACAAACAAGAATGAAGGTTAGCGAGAAAAAAAACATATTCTTAAAAGAAAGAAAGTCCGTAAAACTTACTATGTTCCAACAATCCTGCTTGTTATTTCTTCACTTTGATCAATTCCAAATATCCTTGCCATACCAAAATCTGATATTTTGGGGTTCATTTCTGCATCTAACAGTATATTGCTTGCTTTGAGATCGCGGTGTATAATTCTTAGTCGAGAATCCTCGTGAAGGTAAAGTAGTCCACGCGCAATCCCTCCTATAATCTTGTAACGTCTCGGCCAATCCAGTAGCTGCTGTTTTTCAGGATCTAAAAAAATTATCAGGAACAGATTTTTTTCTTAAAGATCTATAGAAATCACTCTAATGTAAAATGCATCTTTGTGATATATAGGAAAAAAATGAATTTATTCGAGGAAGGACCGGACTACATTGTGTCTATTGTACGCAGCCTTACCTTGTATTTCTGCAAGAGGCTGTTTACACATAGGCAAATATAGCAACAAGAAGACTATATAAAATGAACTTTATGTGATTGAAACCAACCGAATAAGAAATAGTCGAGGCTTTTGTTGGGGACGAATTCGTAGACGAGTATCTTTTCATCTCCTTCCAAGCAGTATCCTAGTAGTCTCACTAAATTTCTGTGTTGAAGCTTCGCGATCAATACAATCTCATTCTTAAATTCTTCTACGCCTTGCCCTGAGCTTCTTGATAGCCTCTTCACCGCTATCTCGTGTCCATCAGGAAGTTTACCCTGAGAGAATATTTGGATATAAACGCAAAGTTAAGAATACAGTGGAAGATGGACTGAACATAAGTGGTGTGTTTGATACGAGGGCGTCATTTTTCGTGGAAAATGTTTTCCTAGAAAATGTTTCCGGTAGTTGGTTGGTGAGTGGAAAACATTTTTCAGGAAAAATATATTATATTATAGATTCGTAAATGCTCGTAGTAAATGTTTTCTTGTGAAACAACTTTAGGCATATCAAACACACACTTTGTGTCCTAAAAATGACTTCACCTTATAGACAACGCCAAATCCGCCTTCACCAATTTCGTATTCAGTTGAGAAGTTAGTCGTGGCAACTCGAATAGTGTTCAACTGATATTGCAAGGATTCATCAGTTGAAATTTCATCTGCATCTAGACAAACAAAGAAAGGCAGAAAGTTTCAGTAGCTAACCGTTCAATAACTTCCAGCCCCCAGGGGCGGAGTTACAGCATGAGAAGGGCGATCAATTGAACATCCTTCACTGAAATATTATACAGTTCATATAGTTATGGCACTTTACCTGTCGTATCTTCTACAACATTGAATTCTCGCGATGCTCTACTTCTTAGCCAACAGAAACCGAAAATGAAGAGTAGAATTGAAACAGCAATTGGAACAACTATGGCAACGATTACACCAGATGCAATTCCTCCTTTTCCTGCATCAGTTAGACAAAAATTTGTTCAAACATTAAACTTAAATCGTGAAATCTGTTCGTTTATGTTGAATAGAGTGTCAAACACAAACGATGGCTGTTATCAAACGTTTTTGTTTTGTTGCCATTTTATATGGAGAGCAACACCAGATATATAGAATGAACACGGTCATCAGAGTAAATTTCACGGATGGACATCCAACTAAAGGTCATTAACAGAAAGGTAGAATACATGATTCCCCTTTCAACTTGTGCCATTTTTTCATCTTACACATCTTAAGTTTGTCTATGACCCCCCACCCCACCCCACCCCACTTTTTCAAATGTATGGATCTTGCAGATTTGGGTCACACTCCATGTGTTGATCAAATGCTGATAAAGAAACGAACCTTGAACCTAACTCAACCCTAAAAGCTAGCTCTGAGGATTGCCCAAGACATACAAAGAGATCAAGTCCCTCATCCTTTAGCCGATGTGCAAGACTCAACATCCCCCGCATCCCAAGCCTGCCAACTAGAGCGTGAACAATATAAATGGGGGCCCAACATCGGTGAAACAAAGAATTGAGAGGATCCAGCTCTGATACCATGATAAAGAAATGAAGTTTATGCCTAACTCAATCCCAAAAGCTAGCTCAAGAGGTGAGGATTGCCTAGACCATATAAAGAGACCAAGTCCCCCATCCTTTAGCCAATGTGCGAGACTCAACACCCCCGCACTCCAAGCCTGCCAACTAGAGCATGAATAATGTAAATGGGGGCCCAACATCGGTGAAACAAAGAATTGAGAGGATCCAGCTCTGATACCATAATGAAGAAATGGAGTTTAGGCCTAACTCAACACCAAAAACTAGCTCGAGAGGTGAAGATTGCCCAGACCATATAAAGAGACCAAGTCCCCCATCCCTTAGCCATCGTGGGAGACTCAACAAATGCAGTCTAGCAAATAAGCACGTAATAATTCATCGCAAACTTAAGATCATGTATAGTCAAAAAGTACAAATTGAGTTCAATCAAGTGACTTATCAACCACTCAATTACAGAATAGCGCGTGTGAAAGAAATTACCTCTATCACTGCCTGTAGAACCAGCTGGCGAAGTAGGTGGAGGAGAACCGCGAACTGGTGGTGCAGATGCAGTAACATTGTAAAAAGGGTACAACTCATACCTAAGGTTACAACTCGGAAGCAAAATTCTACCACCTCTCTTCCCATCATTCGGTAAATTTGCGATAGCAGTTCTCAGGCAATTTTCACAAGAAGAATTAGAGATATCAGGTATGCACTGTGCAAATGTATAAACTCTCTGAAATGCTGTAAAATTTGCTTCTTTATTCGCAAATATTTTCCCCGAACGATTATTTCCATTTGCATTTGCATTTTCAGCCACAGTTGCTAATAATTCATCCAACACATTTCCAAGAACTGACAATAACCTTTGTGGTTCACTAACATTCTGTGAATTCACAAAAGCATATCCCCTCGGAGGAGTACCAAATAAAGGTTGATTTGAGTAACGTATAAGGCATTCATCAACCCAAAGGACAGCAACTTTTCCATTCGGACAATAATTTTCCGAGGTGACATCTTTAGAAACTGTTGACACACAATTTTGACAAACGTCATGGGAAACGTCTCCCCTGCATAAAAACAGGCCATAAGCTATATCCGACCCCGTGTGATCACCAGCCGTGGAGTTGTAAAATCCATTAGGCCTCGAAGAATTCGAGGACAGAGATGATAAAAGAGCTTTGAGATTAGAGCTGTAAGTGCTGTTGGCACTGTAAGAAGTTGTATTTGGGCAGGAAAATGCAGCAGAAGTGTCTTGGCAATTAATCAGACTGAAACAGAAGATTATTATTATACAACATAACAAAATGTTGAAGTAGTTAAACATCATGGTATGTTAAAATCTTTGTTTAGTTTGATTTTTTTGTTGTTTAACAGTGTCATATGTGAAGATATAGTACTGACAAAGTTGATGGTGTAAGAAAGAGTACTAAGAAGACTAGGTTGTACAAGTCAAAAGATAGCTGGGTTAGTCTTTGTGAGGCAGCTGATGTTCTGTTGAGAAGTAATGACGTATAGCGTGTTTGGTCAAACTTATAAAATCTGGCAAGTAATACATAAACAGACATTCAAATTTGACCTCAGCTAGCAAGTAATCACTCTAACTTCGAGCGTTCACATATAGATACTTCAACTTGGTCTTAACTTAACTAACAACTAAACACTCTAACTCGTCCTCACTGTATCTCGTGGTACCCTGACGTGACACGTAAATTTTATAGGTGTCTAGATGATCATTTTGTAAGTTGGTGTTTTCAACTGATACAGTGGAGACGAGTTGAGGTGTCTAGATGTGCATACTCAAAGTTGAAGTGTTTAGTTGCCAGATGAGGTCAAGTTAAAGTGTCTATCTATGTATGGTGCCTTTTAAAAAGTGCTTTTTGTTAGAAATACTTTTAGAGAGTAGTAGTTTGTATCGCGCTAATCAATTTGAAAAACATTTTTGCAATATTCGAGCAATAACTTATCCTTTGCCAAGGTCCCAAAAATACTTCGGGAAATAAACTATTTGTTTCAGCTTTTGAAACTTCTGAAAAATAATTTTTGCTACTATGCAAAAAGCACTTAATTATTTTCACAAAAGCTTAGTTAAACACCGTATCACCTTTTTAAAATAAGCACTTTTGGCTTTCTAAAAAGTTGATCAAACAAGCTTGTATAATCATATAGATTTAAACTTTATGAGTTCTGCATTTTGTGACATCGAATCCTATTCACTCGATTCTAAATTTATTTTATATATATATATCTAGTGAATTTCTTAACAAGTATACAAAATGAGTATAAATCGAAATTATTGAATTTTGTCGAACTCATATCTTAAAGGCTACGTCCGTGCGTACGTATTGATGATGACTAGAGTGAAATGGTGACAATAAATTGGAACTTTCCTTTGTACTTTTCTACACCTAGTCAATTTTCAAATTTTCCTATGCAATGGCCCACCTCTTCATAATTCACACTTTAATTTGATGACTTTTACCATATAGTTAAAAAAAAAGAAAGAAGGTATGACAGAAAATAAAAATACCTTTTATTGGTTAAACTAACCATATGGTATTCGATATCAGGGGCGAATTTAGCTATAAAAAATGGAGCACGTGAACTTGTGGTCTTCTCGTAAAATTAGGTATTATACATATATTAAAATTAGTATAATATTATCTGCTAGAGCTGATGCTACAAGAAGACTAAATGATGCACTCAGTTAAAAGTTGAGTTATTTACCTTAGGGATCTGCTAGCGCTGATGCTACAAGAACACTAAAAGATGCACTCAGTTAAAAGTTGAGTTATTTACCTTGAGAATTAAGGTTCAATTTCCACTAAATACACATTTTTTCCTTTTTTTTTTTAAATAATGCACCATGTTCTAAAATAAATGATAATTAACTTATTATATAAAGTTACATTAATAATTTTTATTTTTTATTTGCATTATCACTAATCACTATATTCAACTTTTTATCTTTTTTCTAAACCAGCTAAAACGTGGTCTTTTGGTGGGGTTGAAAATATTAATGAAACTTTAAACGTACACGTCTGAATCATTTCCAAATTCCAAGTTAGAAATCAAATTAGCCCACTAAATTGCCAAGTTAAAGACATCAAATTAAGGATATGTTTGGACATAAGAATTTTTCACTTTTCCTCGAAAATTCTTTCATTTTATTTGGAAATTAGCGTTTGGCCATGAAAATTCCAAATACAACTTGAAATTGTATTTAGAATTTGAAAAATACCTAACGCCCTGTTTTCACTGATTTCATTTTTTTAAATTTACCCTAATTTTTTTTTTTATAAAATAACCCAATTTAAATTATATTTCATGTTTAAATCATATTTCATGTATTTTTTAAAATGTATATCCAAATTCTAAATATTTATCGCAAAAAGTATAGTCAAACAGAATTCCAATTCCAACTCCAACTTTGAAAATTTCAAATAAAGTACAGTAAAAAAATTTCATCGCCAAACGTCCGCTTATTGTTTTACATCTAATTAAACAAGAAAAGTACTTCCACAACGCGTATTTCCTCTTTAATCAAAAGATTATCTTGATTTGCTTTCTATCTTATGAAATATAGAATTTGTTTCCATTCAAAGGTTTTCAAATAACATTATCATGATTTAGCCTAGTGCATGTGGACCAAACAACCACAATAACTAGGCAAAAATTAGTTGGGATGGTCAATTTCTGAGTCGCCAATCAAAGTTTAGCTATCATTATGGCATAACTTTTAATTTATCCGTAGCTGGCATCTATACCCTTCAATTTTGGGTGTGTACAAGTAAACACTTTAACTATTATAAAGTTGAATAAATAGACACATGCGTCCTACATGACAAATCGCATGAGATGCATGCAAGCGTCTACATGGCAAATTGCGTGAGATTTGTCATTTAGGACTTATGCGTCTACTTGTTCAACTTTATAATAATTTAAATGTTTACTCGTGCTCACCCAAAATTGAAGGACATAAATGTTAGTTTAGGTCAAGTTAAAGGGCACGTTTATGTATTATGCCTTTTAAATATAATTAAAAAAAAGTAGTAATTTTTTCATGTACAATTGAAATTTTGACAAAAATACTCTAGTTGAAAGTTAAGCACAATAATGTTGTAATTCAAAATTTTGATAAGTGAAACTCCAACACAATGTGGTGGAGTTCGAAAAGTTATAAGTCAAGGGGTTCATATTTTTATTAGTTCAACATCCAAAAACCGATTCATGAAATTTAAACCTTTAAAGGATCAAACTCCAAAAAATTCTCATCGAGTTTAAAATAGGTATTATAAGTAAAATAATAAATGAAAAAAATTATATAAGTTCCAAATTAACATAGATATCTTTAGTTAAAATAGGTATGTGAAATAATGCGAAAATTTCATTCACCTTTTTTGAACTAAGGACTATGTCTAAAGTTTCAACTTTCTACATATTGAATCTTAGATTGTGCCTTAAAATTCGAAGAAGCCTTGTTATAAATTAGTTCAAACTCCATAACAATTGATTCTCTCGACTCTCAAAAACGCAACTTGAAGACTATCATTACTCCATCATCATTTTACTTTGATGATACTTAGAGAGAGAACATATAAAAAAACTGACACAAAATTACCCAATTCAAACGATCTCTCTCACATCTAAGAAGGAATGTGGAGTTGTGTCGATGGAATTCTAGCAGAAGTGAAAATTTAATTTGGTGGTAAAATTGATCATTATTTGAGTTTCACTTAGGATGATTTTAGGCTTGAGCGTGGTTAATTTGAGTTTGAGGATAGAGACTTTATTGTTGGAGGTTCTAAGTATTGAAGAATATAATGTTGGTCCACCGAATCAATGACCTACTTCCTCAAAGTTGGACCATTTCCTATAATTCAAGGGTAAATTCAACGTTGTTTCCTTGTTTAAAAAGGCCTATGTGTTATAAAGTTTCCATAACTAGTGAATATTGAATAGGGTATATTTGGACCAATCTTTTTAACAACATAAGTATGTTTTACTTCAACTATATTAATGAAAGGATAATTTAGATCATTTTCACAAAGTTTAAGGGTGAATTTGAATCTTTTCCCAAATTTTAAGTGTTTTTAAGTCAAAATACATTCGCACCGGGGCATTCGCGCATCTCCTCATCACATGCCCGAATCATCTCAACCTTGCTTCCCGCATCTTTATCTTCCACCGAAGTCATGACTCCCACCTTTGTCTCGGATATCCTTAATTTTAATCCTATCTCTCCTAAAATTCCATCACAACATCCTCATCTCCATTCGCCACTTTTATTTTCTGAATGTGAGAGTTCTTGCTTGACCAATACTCTGTCACATAACATAACTGGTCTAATCACAAAGCACTCTATAAAACTTGTCTTTAAATTTTGATGGCACCTCTTATCCACACAAATTTAAAAGTGATAGTGGACCTTTAATAATTTTTAGAAAATTATAAATTATTCTATAAGTTTTTGGTAATAATAATCCAAGCCCTAACCAAATTAGTCCGTTTGATCATGAATTTTTTTTCCACTTTTTTCTCGGAATTGAACTTTGAAAGACACGTTTGGCTATAAAAATCTAAAAGAAATTATTTTCACTTTTTTCAAAAAATTTAAAAGCAATAAAATGTTGTTTTCACCTCCAAATTATCCACAAATATACAAAAAACAACTCTAATTTATTTCATGACAAAAACACCCTCAATTTTTAAATATCATTTTTTACTCATGTATAAACAAAAGCTACTATTTTTATCAATTTTCACGATAAAACATAGTCAAGCGCCTACTTATAATGACCAAAGACTCAAAAGTCCCTTTCTTTTGTTCAACACTTGTGGTCTTTACTACCCAATCAAAAAAACAAAAACAAAAAGAAGAGAAGCTCCTCTAGTCTAATGTACTAAGCTCCCGCTAAAAAAACGACCATATATTTTGTATTGTTACAAAATTTGTGACTTGCTTCAGCATTATGGGGTGTCACCTAAAAAGATTAGCTTCTATTCGTACACTTTCCTCTATATTTGGAATTATTGAAAATTCATTAGCCCCAAGACTGGGATCAGCAACTATTTCTTCCAATTGTTTCTCTATAGACCAAAGAGCTTCAAAGCATAAGTCTACTGAACCAGGTAAGTTAGCCAGATGTCTTCTGTAGGTTGAGCATTTGAGCTGCAGTTCATGTGTTTGTGAAAATGCCACTTAGACTGTCTTACTACTTGTTTTTAGTGTAGTAATACTTTCTCATTTAACTATTCAAACATGTTTTGTGCCAGTAAAAATCACGGAAAGGGAAAAGATTTTTGTCACTTATGGGCGAAAGTACTTTTTTTTTCCCGTAAGGCAATTCGCGTGAGACACCACGTAGAATGCGTGTGTCTACTTGTTGAACATGTTTTGTCCAAGTAAAATCATGGAAAAGGGAAAAGATTTTGGTCACTTATGGGCGAAAGTCTTCTTCTTTTTTTTAAGGCAATTTGTGTGAGACGCCACGTAGGATGTCGTGTGTCTACTTGTTCAACTTTATACAAGTTTAAGTTTCTACTTGTGCACACCCAAAGTTGACGGGTATAGATGCCAGCTGAGGTCAAGTTAAAGGACAGGTTTATGTATTATGCCTTTTTGTAAATATATATGCTCTTATTTTGTGCTCCACATCCAATTTTAGGTGACACACTTTGACTTTGGCATGGTGTTTAAGAAAGAAAGAAAGCTGATTTTTGAAAGACATAATACATACATAGACACTTTAACTTGATCTCAACTGACAACTAAACACTCCAACTTTGAGTATGCACATTTAAACACATCAACTCGTTTCCATTGTGTTAGTTGAACACTCCAACTTACAAAATGATTATCTAGACACCTTCAATATTCATGTGTCTCGTCAGCGTCGAGTGTCTAGGAGCTACAATGGAGTCGAGTTGGAGTGTTTAGTTACCAATTGAAATCAAGTTAAGGTGTCTAGATGTGCACTCTCAAAGTTGGAGTGCTTACTTGCTAGATGAGGCTAAGTTTGAGTGTCTATTTATATATTATGCCAAAACTTGTGGTCTAAAACAAGTCATATTTATTCATGTGGCTATAAATATATCTCATTGACGATAAAGCAGAAAATTTAAAGCTAAAAATATAGAAAGATATCATTCTTTCTTCCTTGGACAAATTAAAAAGGGAAGTGCATCGTGTAACCAATACTTAGACATTGTTGTTAGCCTTTCCTACTAAGAAATATCATCAGAGCACTTTCTTGAAACAAAAAAATGATTTTTCAAGATAAATCGTAGTTTCCTTCGACCCCACTTGTGGTACTACACTTGGTATGTTGTTGTTGTAAATAATTTTCCACCAAGGACATTTTCTCCATATCAAAGAAACACTTAGTGTTTGTTAAGGAAAACAATTAGTGTATAAATCATATGTTGATACCACTTTGGTTTTGTTTCCTTTGCGGCTTGAAAAGATATGTTATATTCTGAGTTTGCTTTGGTGGTTTATCACTTAATGTTTATTTTTCTTTCAAGATGACAATAACTTTCCATCAGGTACCAAAGTTCATTTTGAATGTGCTTTGAATTCAAGACTTGAGAATGGTTGTGATGATGACCAACAAGATTACCGCAGATGGAGCAATGGGGGTGGGACTTTTCACAAGTCGGCTAGCATTGATCCATCGGCCTTCGTACAAGTTGGTGCTGTAGTACATTCAGAATGTGCAGTGGGTGCAGATTGTCACATTGGCTCAGGAGCAATCATTGGACCTACTGTGACAGTAGGCCAATCAACGAAAATAGGGTACGGCATCTTGTCTATCTTGAAGACTCTGTTATTTGGCTTCATTTTGATGGGATATCTCTAGTAGGTAATAAGAAGACTTAGTTCTAAATATCGAGTTTAAATAAGTCATGTCTTGCTCAGCCTACTAAATAGTGCTGAGGTGTAGTTATAGACAGTTGTTATTTGGTTTCAGTTGGCAAAATAATATCGTTCTTCCTGGAAAAATCTCATCAGGCTTTCTTTCATGATAGTATTCAAAGTTATCAATTACCTTAGCTTAAGCCGTTTCTCAATTAGTTAGGATGTTTGAGTTCTGTGCTGGATTCTCCTAAAGAAAGAAATCCAACTGTTTTGAACTGAAAAAGGTGGGTGGGGTGCAGTAGACGGGGAATAAAAGTAAGATTTAAAAGCTATGAAAAAAGCAAGATGATCCATTTACTTTCTCGGCTGTTGGCAGTCCCACATGTACTTATTTTTACAGCCTGAATTATATTTTGCACCATTTCCAACGATGACTTCTGATCTATGAATTATCCGCAAGTTATCTTCAGCTACAATGTTGCACTGGCTAATTGCATAGTTGGTGACTTTTGCGTTATCCACAGCGGGGTCTGCATTGGTCAAGATGGTAAGGCTGAATCTCACATGAAATTTTCTTTTTCAGTTCATTAAAAGAACCAAGACTATTCTCTTTTCTGGTACATGATTCGGTTAACGTCACTGACCTACTTTTTATTTTGCATATTACCGCTAGTGTCAGAATTTGAATTAGCAGTTCTTTTCTTGTTTCAGGTTTCGGATTTTTCGTAGATGAGCTAGGAAATATGGTGAAAAAGCCTCAAGTTAGTCAAATACTATTTATCTAAGAGATATAACTGCTACTTGTGATCCTTGTAATCATATGTTTTACATGCACATCTGCTTTATTAGAATTTTAATGAAAACTATTTTAATAGTCTTTAATAATTTCACACACGAAGTGTCAACTTTTGTGCTTGATTTTAACCTCATTGCTTTCTTAGCCTATCATTTCACCTCTGCTCAACATTTGTATGTTCATATTACTTCTGAGTTGTCCTTTCTCATATTGGTATTTTTGGTCCTTTAAAATTTTAGAATTATAAGCTGACCCCTAGGGATTTGTGATGTAGATACCATACGATGCTATATGGACTTGATTTGCTAATCAGAAAAAAATGTCCTCGAGTTTGGTCCATGATCGTCTGTGCTAGTGGCTCATTGTGCGCGCTAAACCTAGATTTGTCCTTCAATGTTTGATGCCAGATCAACTACCTATAAAAATATAATTTTTTTATAAAGAAGTTGATTGCAGATCAATTATATAAGCTTGTCCTGAATGTTTTTCATATGCTTGATGTTTCATGAGCTACAACTTCGTATAATTTTCCAAGCCTATTAATCTTTTTTGTAACCTTCATCTGCAGACCCTGAAGGCAAGAATAGAAAACCATGTAGAAATAGGTGCAAATACATGTATCGATAGGGGCAGGTGAGATCAATGCTGTTTATGAATTCTTCATTGCGGTTATCTCAAGTCTTTTCCAATTAAATCCCCTGCCCTAATGTTTCTGAGCTTAAACATGAATGCCACATTATTCGGGGGCCATGCAGTTGGAGGGATACAGTAGTTGGAGAACATACAAAGATAGATAATTTAGTTCAGGTACTTTCTTACTTCTGAAGTTTCGAAGAAATTCTTGGTTTCGAGACGGTTCTTATGATCTTCAGTACAGATAGGTCACAATGTTGTGATTGGGAGAAGCTGCCTCATTTGTGGACAAGTCGGCATAGCGGGTTCAGTGACGTATGTTATCCTTCTTATCCCCACTTTGATAAAGAATAGAAGTAAAACATCTTTTTGGATTTCATCACCAATTTATTTAACTTTCTAGTTCAGTGAACTTTTAGCTTTCATTATAATATATTTGTCCCTTTTTTGATTAATCTACATATTTGCCTTTTGTTTTCCCAGTATAGGTGACTATGTAACTTTAGGAGGAAGAGTTGGGATCCGTGATCATGTAAACATTGCCTCGAAGGTATAATTTTCTATTTAACTGTTACTCCCTCTTAACTGTTTACCTGTCCTAGCTTGATATGTCCCTACTAGGGATAAAGGATACTGTTCAGTAGTTATAAGAATAAAAAGTGGGATCCATATAGCTCTTGAAGTACTATAACATTAAAAAATAATGAATATGAAAGGGAAAAGTTCCCGTTAAACGAAAGCAGATATCATTTTGGGAGAAACCGAAAAGTACAGCAAGACATTCTCTTTGCAGCGAAGGCAGTATTTTATTCTATTATAAGCATTTTACTTTATAGTACTGTAAAGCTTTTCTAAGACACTGAGGGATGCTGTGAGCCATAAGGTATTTCAACTTATTATGAATCTCTCACCGCATACTTCCTGCTCCTTTGAAGGGGAGCCTTGGCGTAACTGGTAAAGTTATTGCCATGTGACCAGGAGGTCACGGGTTCAAGCCATGGAAACAGCCTCTTGCAGAAATGCAGGGTAAGGCTGCATACAATAGACCCTTGTGGTCCAGCCTTCCCCGGACCCCACACATAGCGGGAGCTTTGATGCACCGGGCTGCCCTTTTACACTTCCTGCTCCTTCTGTTGATTATGCACATTCGATGTGGCTGTTCTTCTATTTGTTAGACTGTTATTTGATCTTGACCGTCTATGTATACCAATTACATAATTAATGATGAAACTAAGTAATAGAATTTGATGCTACAGGTCAGGTTAGCAGCTAATAGCTGTGTCACCAAGGATATTAGTGAGCCCGGAGATTATGGTGGCTTTCCTGCTGTAAGGACTCTACCGTTGTTCACGGTGTCATCTAGTCTCTTCCGAAAAATTCTGAATTTGTTTTTTCTTTATGTTAGTTTGATAATTCCTGTGGGCTGTGGCTAACTGCAGATTCCTATACGTGATTGGCGAAGACAAATTGCTAAACATCGTCAAACCTTGAAGTAAGAATTCTGCTTGAATGCCAACCCTATACAGAAACCCACGATTTGAACATTTTTTCAACTATTGATTACATATCACTTGTATTCTTCCGCTCCTATTTAATGCTGAGCATACATCGTCTTGGACAAAGCTTAAAACACGATTGTGTACATGAAATTGTTGCTCCTCTTGCCTTATATGACATTACATGCTCCTTTGAAAGCAAAATTATGTTCAGGTAACATCTATTCCGTATCAACGGTTAATCTGATATCATTAGATTAGTCCTGGCCCTGCTCGCCCCATGTTAATTAACTAGGCCGATTGGGACTTGTCAATAGCTTCTGATGTACTCTCAATGGCAGCTAACAATTGTTTAGTAGCTCTTTGAGATTATCAAAGAAAAAAAAAAGGGCAGCCCGGTGCACTAAAGCTCCCGCTATGCGCAGGTCCGGGGAAGGGCTCGACCACAAGGGTCTATTGTATGCAGCCTTACCTTGCATTTCTGCAAGAGGTTGTTTCCGAGGCTTGAACCCGTGACTTTCTGATCACATGGCAACAACTTTACCAGTTACTCCAAGAACTAGAAAATCAAAGAAAAGAACTAGGAAATCGACTCTTGTGGTCCGGCCCTTCCTCGGAACCCCCCATATAGCGGGAGCTTTAGTGCATCGGGCCACCTTTTCAACAGAGTTTCTTTAGTTCAGAAATAATGCACTTCAATTTTATAGTTAAATACAAGCCTAAACATGAAAATATTAAATAAGAATAGGATAACAAATGGAAAAGATTTGAAATAAATGTTTCCCTTCCTAAATCATCAATAGAAATAAACAGGACATCTCTTATCCATATAAACAGGCAACAGCATGCCATCTTGTCCTAGTCCAACAGGACAATTAGCATGCATCCTATGATGTTTACTGTTCCACGACGAGATCTTAAATCTTATCGTCGATGTTACTTCAAGACGAAAAAGCACTGGCCCCCTCGATCGATCATTCAGCATTTGCTTCCATTGCGACTCTGTCACTGTCAATGATGAACCACTAAGCGTACTAGCAAACATGGTGCTATTCTTAGGTTGTTGATAGAATGGTGTCAACGCTTGGTACCCTCCAACGCTCTTTTCTCGATAATAAACCGTCACTTGACTTGCATCATAGTAAATTCCAATACCTTGATTTGAATTCCTTGCTGTGACTCTGAAGTTTATGTGTGCATTTTCAGGTCCTCCACCACCTCCGTGGCCTAAAGCAGGAACAGAGAAGTCGTTGAGGAAAATTCTTGGACGATGAGGACGAAGACTTAGCCATAAAATGAATGTGATGAGTCCAACAATTGCAAGAAGGCCTAAGAATATAGAACATATTAGCTTTGACACTCTTGTGGTTAAACTTTCTTTGACCCTGTGGGCATAGTAGCTAGCACTATGGTGTCGCCTTATAGGGCGATCTTGATCGCGGCCATAAACGGGTAATTCTGGCCTAGAATGCTGCATTTTTTTTTTCAAGAGTATGGAATTGAGGTTGATCATGAACAGTTTTTAGAGTACATGATTATATATGCAAATCTTTGGAATGTCATTGTATTGTTGAGAACTTTTTAGGAAAGAAAAGAATAAAGGAGAGAATTGGTTATGTGATCTTGGTATAAAATTAATGTACTTTTTTTGAGAAGTAGTGGTATTGGATTCTTGAAGTTGGGGGAAAGTATACTTTTGTTCTGTACAGGGAAAGTATACTTTCTGTGTACACAAAGTTTATTCCTTCTCTTAGATTTCTCTATTAGTTTTGTAGACAAGTTTATAATTTTCGGAATTCAACTTGAATTCCGAAAGTTGATTTCTGAAATATTTCGGAATTCGAAAAACACCAAATAGTACATATTTTCACTTTTTTTTTTTATTTCAAAACACAAAAATTTCAACATTTTTTCTTGTTGTATTCATGTCCAAACACAGTTTTAATTTCTAAATACTATTTTTTTCAATTTTTTTTAATATTACTTTATATATATATATATATATTTTTCACATTTTAATGTCCAAACGCCCACTTAAGCTTTGATTTTAGTTAGTGATAAATTTTGTGCAACTAATTTGCATATTTTGATTATTTTTCTTTAAAAAAATAAAAATATTTATTGTTTTTTTTTCATGAAGATCGAAGGTTGCTCAAACTTTCTACATATATTAGTAAGGAAAGCCCGGGCAATGCCTGGGCCCAACATAAACAAAATTATATCAGTAAATATTTGTTTGTCTTTTTTCAACAGTGCATAAGTGCGAGGAAAAGATCAAGAGTTCAGTAATAGCGAGCTTGAAAGTTAAAATGATTCTTTTTTCTCTTGCACTCTGGAGTCTTCTATTTGCTTTAGTTCACAATTGTACACGAGCCCAATATATATTACTATCTCTATTCCAATTTATGTAACTTATTAAATTTAGAGAATCGATTTATTATTATTTTTACGGTTTTTAAATATCTTAAGTTGTTAATTATTGTGAATTATAATACTTTCTTTTACAAAATTTTCAAAGAATATATATTACACTCTCTGTCTCAATTTATGTGGCACTGATGGAATTTGGAGAGTCACTCCAATTTGTTTATATAGTTTTTAGATATTAAGTTGTTAGTTATTGTGATTTATAGTAGTTTCTACGTAATTTTTAAATAATATATGTTACTCTCTCTACTCCAATTTATGTGACATTGACAAAATTTGAAGTCAATTAATTTTTTATGTCTTTTAAATATTTTAAATTATTAATTATTATGATTTGTAGCACTTTTTACATCATTTTTTAAATAATATATGTTACTTCCTTTATTTCAATTTATGTGACACTGATAAAATTTCTAGAGTAAATCAAAAAAAAATTATGTCTTTCAAATATTTTAAATTGTTAGTTATTGTGATTTATCTTTTTGCGTATTTTTTAAATATATAATAGATTTTAAAAAAAGACAAATAAATTAAAACAAAGATCGAACCCACAAAGAGGTGAAACAGACATGTTGACAGGTAGCAGCCTGCTTCCCCTCTTATTAGATAGTGTAATAATTGTTTTATTCGTGTCGTATCCTTCAAAATGAATGGATGTAACACTCCAACACTGACAAAATCAATTGGGGATCATATTGTATACATATTACAACATAACTTGTGGGTTCTCAATTGAATTTTTGTCTCTATCGATATAAATTTATAAAAATTAAGCGGCATAACTTGTTATGCCTTTTAAGACATAATATATGTTATATAATGAATTTATAATATAAAAATATAAACTTATGCCGAACGAAAATTGTTTATTATTTTGGTGTAGGGTTATTTTCAGTCGCGTATTTTTTACTTAAAATGCTAAGGATAAAAATTAAAAATCACTAATAAAAAAGGCATTTGTGCGAATGAGCCATACAAATATTATATATTATATATCGAATGACTTGGACTTGAAGCTTGGGCACGGGTGGATCGATTATCGAACAATTTTGAATTTAAGTTTAAAATGTAATACCTATTCAGATAATGTATACCTTTTCGTAATGGTCTTCTTCTTTTATAAACTATGTTAATAATACCCTGAAATGGCTATTTCATTCTGTAGTAACATTTTGGCTTTGAGGAATTCCGAACAAACTTATTCGTATCCTCCATAAAATATACTGAAACAATATTTCTTTAAGGACATTGAATTTATTCACGCCTCAAAATTTTGTTTTTAATAATATTAAAACATGGAAGAAGTTCCAAAACAAGAGCAATTAATCCCATAACACTAACAAGTACAACATAAGACCATTTCCATCTATGACTTGCTTCTTGTTTCTCAATTCCTTGGAATATATTTACAATTGTTAGGATTAACAATGTATAACCAAATATATTATGGTATATCACCCAATATTTCCTGTATACATTTTCTTCATCAGGCTGCAAACATATTGCCAAAACCTAAAAAAAATAATTGATGATTAATTAGTTGTGTTAATCAAAAGCTAAATCCAGTACTGTGAAAGCAGTCAAAAAAGTTTGCTATGAGCTATTTAGCGACAGATTAGGAATGAAATCGTACGTATAGTGAAGTCTTACAATCGCACAAATGTCATAATAATGTGTTTCAAGTTTTAGAAGTTTTTCTTTATTTCTTAAACTTTTTATCGTGTCAAACTAGGTATATGTATATAGATTCTTCAAACTATTTTATTAAGTTGGATATATCTATACAAATATATTTAATAGAATGAACATATAAACCATACAAGCAATGTGTGCATGTACATCACCTCTCTTAAACTCAAACTACGTACATACGTATATTTGTAAAAACAAAATAAAATCTAAAAATTATACGTACATTAATATTGCTTTCCAATTTTGAGTGTGCACAAGTAGGCACTTAAACTATCATAAAATTGAACAAGCTAAGTAGACACACACGTCCTACATGACAAATCTCATTAAGTGGTGCATGATCAATTAGCTATCGTAACTTTATATTCTGAATCCGTCCCTGTAAAAAGAAAATCAAAATAAAAGGGTATTTGTGTCTTACTTGGATAGTAGTGAAAGTGAAGATTATGGTGCCAATAATTCCATGAGTACTCATCATGGTGTGTTGATCATCTTTGGCTGAATTCCTGAATATTGACATGCCAAGACCCCATCCAATTGTGCCCAAAATGAACCCTCCTACTTTTGAAAGTACATGAAGTGAATACCATTCCTCACATTTCATTGGGAGTCTTTTGTAATATCTTGCAATTATTACACCTATTGGTAAGAGGATTCCCCATCCAAAAATGTTTACAATCCCATGAACCTGCCATATAAGATATAAGAAATGAGATTTTTTTGTGACATAGGGTGTGTTTGGTACGACGGAAAATATTTTTCTGAAATATAAGTGATTTTTTACTTATTTTCTTGGAGTGAAGAGTCAAAAACACACCTAAAATATTCCGATTTCTGAGTTTCATACCTGAACTATCACAAAATGTCTAGCGAAACACATCTGAACTATCAGTTGTTTGAGTTTCCTACCTGAAATTTTTGGTATGAATTTCAAACAACTAATAGTTCAGGTGTGTTTCTCTAAACATTTTGTGATAGTTCAGGTAGGAAACTCACACACTTAATAGTTCAGGTATGAAACTCAGAAATTAAAATCGAAATACTTTAAGTGTGTTTTTAGACTTCAACTCTATTTTCTTGTGTTTAATATATAAGGAGAAAATATTGTTTCAAAAAAAATTGTGTATAATTTAGACAAACACTACGAGAATTAGAGGTAAGGGATAGAGGTGTGGGGGTTAGAGGCGGATCTAGCCTTATAGCTACAAGTTCATGTGTCAAATCTTATATTTTTATCAAGAAATTTATTTAATATATATAAATATTTGATTGTGAACTCAACCAGTTATTATTGTATATTAACTTAAGATCATTATAGAAACCCACAAACTTCAAATTCTGGATTCGCCTCTGATGGGGATGGTGGCTATGGGGTGGGCGATGGGGGTTATGGGGGTGGGGATGGAGGTGGGGTGTGTTGGAGGGTGGGGAGGAGACAATCGATGTAGAGTGCGATTTATGAAACTTGTTTTTTCCTACTTCTACTAGGAAAAGTGATCATTTTCCCCGTTTTAAAGAAACTTAGCTTGTTTTACTAGCAAATAAAAAATAAAAAAATTGTCAACAATTTTAACCAGCCAAATATGTGAAAATATTTTCCTCCCTACCAAACACACCCATAATAAAGCAAACAAAATCACAACAAAAGACTTTCTAGCTAACACTATAAGTAATGAGTGCTTTGTTTCACAACATGAACAAAATTCGTCACAAATGAAGCCTAATAAAAAAACATTGTATAACTTTAGAAGTGCAACTGGTTTAGTGGTAAAATTAGGGGCTACAATTGGACGGGTTAAACTTGATGGGTTAAGATGAGTCAAGATTCGATCCATTAAAATTTGTTTTTGGGTCAAAACGGATCAGGTAATGGGTTATAATTCAACTCGTCCAACTTTTACTAAGTTTTAATTGTTTTTATTTGTTCTTTTATAAAGTTTTAGTATCTAATAATATTAACTTTTTCTTTATTATTGCTATATATAATATATCAAATTAAAAAAAGAAAAGTCTTTTTAAAATGTTTTGACAATATTTTTCATGAATCAACTCGGACTACATATCAATCCAATTTTTAATGGGCTGAAATAGGTTGCGCTGGAATGGATTGAGCTAATCAATGAGCAGGTCAATAATCCGCCCAAACTTAAACGGGGTGAACGGATTGAGTTTAATTTTGTCACCCCTAGGTAAAATCACTAAAGATTGAACACCTTCAAATTAAAATCTTGAATCCGCCTCCGAAAAGAAAATGAAGAGGTACTTACCACTCTAAGTCGGCGATGATGGCGTTCATGTGTAGGCCTTGAATTCCATGACTTGAAATCTTTAGTCACTTGTGTATTATTTGCTCTCTCAACAGATTTGTGATGATGCTTATGGTGGCCACCATGGGACTGAAGTTCTTCATGAAAACAATTAGGCAAATCATCTTTGCATGAAGAATAATTAGAGTGAGCATTTGTTAAGTCTAACAAAAATATCATAGTACCAAGAATTGTGATACCAATTATGAAACTCATCCTAATAATAATTATAATAATATTGTGCATATATATGGATTAATTGTATATGTACAGAAAGTAATAAAGTCCAGGACATGAAAACAACTTCTTGTATTTATAACTTCCACATGTCTAACTTTTGGTATCTTCATTTTTATTTTATGATTTTCTTTAAATAATGTACGTTAAAATTATGGAAATCGTAGGCCTATATAGCTTACTACCAACGTGGGTTGTGATGTAGTGGTGGGACTGCTCCACTTTTAATTAGAGGTTTCGAATTTGATATCTGGGTATGAAAAAAAATCTTGTTGAGAGAGTCACCCCTAGAATGAGCCCCGCAGGCTGCAGTGCGCGATCCAGATTAGTCGGAGATCCAATGCGGGCATCAAGCACCAGACGAGAAATAAAAAAATCATTGCTTACTTGGTATATTTGTATCATCTTTTATTGAGAATTAATAAGAGTTGGTGTGAGTCCAGTGGCGGAGCTAGAAATTTGACGAAGGGTGTGTAAATTTTCTTTTCAGTTGTGTTAAAGATATATAAAATTAAATATACACTTATAATAGCTAATATTTAACTTCTACGTACCAAATAATTTTTCGTTCAAAGGTGTGTAACTGACCATCCTTCGCATAAAGTAGTCCCCCCATGGACTTGGTGACTGGTTGTGTGTTCTCGTATTATTGTTTTCATTAGTCGTTATCTCATAACACCCCCTTCGTCTCAATTTATGTGATATTGTTTGAATAGATGTCGATTCTAAAAAATAAAAAAGATTTTAAAATTTTATGACCTAAAATAAGCTATAAACGTTTGTCTGACCGTAAATCGTATGATTAAAAATAAGAAGTCTAAATTTTATTTTTAAAAATAAATATATGCCTTTTCTATAAATAAAAAAAAAATGTGTGACACAAAATGCAAACATATATATTTAGCACTAAACTATACTTTTTTTTGGTCAGAATATATTCTTTACTTGTGACAGTAGAGTTAAATCTGTCAAAAACTTTAAATCAGATTTTATTCTAAGCTTCAGCATTTTTTCTGTCCTTTTCTACAACCACTTTTCAAGATCTATTGACTAAGTCATCATTTAACTTAATACTTCCTTCGTTCTAATTTATGTGATATTTTTTAAATTTTGAGATTCAAATAAGTATTTTTTTAATCATAATTTTTATATATATCTTTTAAATATCTTGAATTAATAATTATTGTGATTTATTATACCTTTTACGTAATTTTTAAATGTATAAATTTTATTTCATAAAATTTAAAGATTTCATGTCCGAATCTACGATCAAAATTTAATTGTGTTTGACTCTAGAAATTCAAACCATCATATAAATTAAGACAGAAGGAGTAGTACATATCACCCATTTGGCACAAACTATATTATACTCTCTCCATTTCAATCTGTTTGTCTAGTTTCGACTTGACACAACGTTTAAGAAAGTAAAGAATTTTTTTTATATTGTGATTTAAAACTAAAGATATGTAGAATGTATCAAAATGTCTTTCAATCTTGTCATTTTAAATATGTCATGTGGAAAGTTAGAATTAAAAAGTTGCCCAAAAAAGAAAGATATTTATTAAATGATTAAAGAGGAAAGTAAGAGAAACAAATTAAAACGGAGGGAGTAACAAATTTAATTCCAATTTGTGGTATTATATCAAACTATTATTCGAGGGACGTTTTTATAATATAAAAAGCTTGTAAAGTTTTTTGGACATGAAAAAGGGAAAAGAATCAACATTTCATGACAGTGAGTTCTTAACAATATTTCTATTATGAAAAAAAAAAAAAACAGCTCTTATTTGATGGGATTAAAAAGAACTTCCCTTATTTTCAAACATTCTCAAAAGATGAAAGTATATATAGGTTATATCTCCACTAATTAGTTAGTTTCAAATGCAATTTTTTCTTTCTAATGACTTCTTTTTGTTCTTTTTTTGTTTTTATAATTTCTATTTTCCATTTCATATGATATTTCTTTTAATTTGTTCCCAAAAAAAAGGCATATTCTTATATATATTTGAAAACCTTTTAACATTATTTTTTTATTTTTCTCCTTAATGACATGCTCTTATAGCCATAAAAACGTCATAGCTGCATCTTTCAGAGCACAAGTTCTAACTATTAGGGGTACTTTTGGTATATAAATATCGTAAAAGTCTTTCTTTCTTTTCTCAATTTTGTGTTTAGTCAGACACTGATATCTCATATAAAATAAAACGGAATAATTATTAGCTGATATATAGGGCAAAGACACACTACTAAAAAATAACTATTTTTTCACTGAAATTTTCCATTGAAAAATGTTTAATGACTATTCCCAAGATATTTTGATTGAATCGGTAGAAAAAGAAAATATAAAAATATTTTTATATGAAAAAATTAGAAAGTTTTTCACTATTTCAGTGAGCATGTGTTTTCCTGGTGAGCTGGTTCGGTAAAAAATGAATGAAAAAATCATGTTGTATAGCAAAAATTTCTCACTGATTTGCGACAGGAAAAACCTTTATTTCTAGTAGTGAGATTGTACTTATAAATTAGAACAAATGATATTGTGTTGAAGCACCTAATTTAGGTTAATTATTTGAATTTATGTCTTAGTTGTGAATAAAGACCAATCCATTGTCAAAACAAAAAGTCAAAACTCTTCCTAGTTACTTTCAAATTAATTTTTCTCTATATATACTCTTTAATTTTTTCCTTCTACATTATCCATCCCTTCATCTCTCTCATTTCATAAATTTTCTCATCCTTTAACAAATAGCCAAAAAATCATGAAACTCCTTTCAATTTTAGCCATAATATTGGCATTAGCTATACCACTTACAACATCATTTTCATTCAATGAACCTCATCATTACAATAACCCAACATTATCTCTTCCAAGAATTGGCAATTTTCAACCACAAATACCATCTTATGATGATCACAAGTTGATCAAAATCAAAGAAATGTTTACACACATGACATGTAACATGAACCCTATGATATGTTGGGCCAAGGGTAGCCAAGGACCTTTTTGTTGCAATAAAAAGTGTGTAAATGTGTTGATGGACAAACAAAATTGTGGATTTTGTGGGAATAAATGCAAGTATAATGAAACTTGTTGTAAAGGGCAATGTGTCAATACTATGTTTAATAAGAGGCATTGTGGGGGTTGCAACAACAAGTGCCAAAAGGGAAGTTCTTGTGCTTATGGAATGTGCAACTATGCTAATTAATATAATCGAGAACTGTGGTGGGATGGATATGATTTCTTCATTCTTAATCAGTAGTCTCGGGTTTGATCCTTGTGTGGAAAGAATCTTGATAAGTAGAGTGTCTCCCTTTAATGAGCCTTAATTACATGATGCGAATCCAGATTAGTTAGGACCTATATGAGTACTGGACATCAAATGAAAAACCAAAAAAAAAATGTTGATTCATTAGTATTCCATTCGAAAGATTAATTAATTGATTGATTGTGTAACAAGTTAAATTAGTTGTTTGTTGAATTTGCTCATTCTAATAATAATTACTCTTTACAGTATCTATAGTACTAGCTTAAAAATCTTTTAGATATTTCTCCATTATATTGTAATTAACTTTTAAAATTTGGGAATTCACTTCGTATGATTAATAAAAAGTCTCATATTCATTTAGATTAATGTTTTGTATATTTTATATAGAGAACATGTTCAATTAAAAAAAATGACTTTCGACGTACCAAATAAACAACAATCACATAAACAGAAATATGGGTACGCAAAATGATATGTAATTTTAAAAATAAATTCAAAAGTTTTTGACCCGTCGATCTTGACATACACCAGCTTAGAAGTATAATGTATCTCACCTAAAAGCTCCACCTATGCGTTTCGGTTTGAATTAAATGAAATTAGATTATTAGAATAATTTGGATAAGGTGCATAGCCACATCCATGAATTTCTTTTAAGTATCTCAAAAAAAAAAGTGTAATCGCATTTTTAATTGAAATAAAATTTTATCGTGTCTATGCTCGTCTAATGTTAGAGGTATTTATTCATCTTTTATAAATTCGAGACATCTTATTCTTTGTCATTTTCCCTCTTTCCGCAACAAGCTTTGGATTAATTTGCATTCCCTCACAATGTTTTTTTCAAACTCTTTTTTTTTTTAAAAAAAAAGCTTTTTTAGCTCGGTTCACTTTTTATTTATGCTTCTTATTTTTCTTTTTAATTTATTTAAACTAGAATGTTAGTTTTTATATTGAGTAACTTTTCATTTTCAACATCCTACATGATATCACATGTTTAAGATCACAATATTAAATTTAAAAAGTATTTTTATCACTAATAAATGATTGGAATTAACTACATAATTCGTTGCTAAATCTCTCGTAGCTAACAATTTTTTATAGTCCATCTCTAAATCGTCGTAAATAGGATAGCAACAGATTTTGTTGTTTAACTTTAGAATTCTCCATCGCTATTTTAGTAGTGGACACATTATACACACATTTAGTCTAGATTACAAATTCAAAAGTCTCTTTTATTTTCTTGAGCTACTTGTTTAGTCAAATTCAAGACACATAAAATGAAACGGAGAGAGTAACAAGAGAAAAAAAAGATAAAACCAAATTAATGAGGAAACACAATAATATTAGCACTAGACATTGTCATAATAATTACAACAACAACATATCCAGTGTATTCCCACAAAGTGAGGTATGGGGAAGGTAGAATGTACACAGACCATACCTTTACCTCAGAGGTGAAGTAAATAGACTGTTTTTGAATTGTCATAGTAATTACAACAATAACATACTTAGTGTAATTCTACAAGTAGGGTCTAGAGAGGGTAGTGCGTATGCAGACCTTATCCTACCTAGGAAGATAAAGAGGTTTTTTCCGATAGACTCTCGGCTTCTTGAAATTTAGACTTTTACTCTACCTAGGAAGAGGGTAGTGTACCCCGACCTTACCCCTGCCTTGAAAGGTAGAGAGGTTATTTCCGATAAACCCTCGACCGTACTATATATTTAAGTGCTTTTAGTGAAATTCAAATATTTATCATGATCATGCAAGAGCATGTCAAAATTGAGGGCAGTGGACACTGTCAAGCCAACAAAAACAAGAACAGAAAGGGCAGAGAGAAGCAACATTAGCCCAGCAGCAACATGGCCTTCCACTTGATGTGCATATTGTGCAGAGGCTAAGGCTAGGAATGTGAGGGGAAATGAGTAAGCCCACCATGCAACATTGAATTTCCTCATTGATTTCTTGAATAGTGTTGGCCTACAAACCTAATTAAATCACATCAACAAGAAAGTTATTAGATAGATGTGTATGGTAAGTGTGACATAAGGGTGTAGGCAGAATTTTCAGTAAGCGGTGTCAACATGAATTCCTATGACGACCTTAAGTGTATCCAAAAATAATGACCGCTTTCTAAACTTGGAAATAGTTTAACTTAAACTTTTCATTTGATCCTTAATGAGAAACTTTTATATCTGCACAAAAGTTATGGCATGCATGTTTAAGATAGCGAGTTTCAACAGTTTTATAGTCACATGAATATTATGACATGTTTAATACTACTAGTTTTAAAGTCTTCATTTCCTTTTTAGACTCTATGTCCAGTCAAATAGGTTTACATAAATTGAAACAAATGGAGTATTATATATTAAGTATTGTGTAAAAGAGTATATATAGTGGGATTAAGACTACTAGATATGTCCCTAAGTGTAATGTTGGGCTAAACCTACATGGTAGGATATTGTCCGTTTTGGGCCAAGCCCGCACTGTTTTTCCTAAAAGATTATATATATAACTTTTCAACCCTTTCAGCTATCAATGTGAGACTTTTGTTCGCACACCTAACATGTAATATAATGCAAATATAGTATCTTTTGAAGCTAATAAAGAGAAAAAAGAATATGATAAACTTACCAAAGAGGTGAAGAGAAATAGTGAAAGAAAAAAGAGCATCCTGCATGGCATATCAAAATCCCCAGAAATAGAAGACCATGCTAAGCTAGCCATGCTAGGTGCAGCCACAAATAAGAAGAATGTAGGCCTAAGCATGGAAGGAAGGCGATTACTACCCGATAATCGTTGATAAAGAGTGATAAACACAACTAAATAGTGTGTTAATCCAAGTGTAAATATGCAAATTGCACTCTCCTTCCATTCCATTTGGCTAGCTATCCAAGCACCAACCAAATTTCCCAAAACAGAAACTTGGCTTGTTGGATTTGCAACCATTGACAAGAACCTCTTTTCAGTAGTGAACCATTGTCCATAAATCTTCACATCAAGAATCACCACGGGCACGACGAAAATCCACCATAGGAATTGACAAGAATGATCAAGATTTGGGATTGTGAATGGCTTTGATTGAAGCAATAAAAGCCAAGATATCCATGGTGCAAAGAGGTAATTGACACCAATAGGATGCAAGAACTCTGATTTCACTAACTTGAAGTGGAAGATACACCTTAATATGTAGAGAAAAGAGAGGATCATAAGTGTACAAAGTGAAATCCACCATAGTAGGAGGAAAGTAGTTGAAGGTAGTGAGTGAAATTTGTGTTGAAGTGTTTGTGATTTGTCTAAATGTTGTGTTAGAACTTTCCATAACAAAGCTTGACCACCTAGAGATAGGCTAATTCTAAAATAGCCTGCATGAAGTTTAGTCAATAGGGAATTATTAGAAGAAATATTTGATTTCTTGGAAACATCTTTAGTAGGGTGAATAATATTGTCATGATCATCATCACTTATTGTGACCTTGATTGTTGATTCAAGAACTTGTTCCCCCATTGAAAAAAATGGTTATGTAAAATGCCAATTGAATGTATAGGAGAATATGGTGTACATTTGTAGTGCTTATTTAGGGCTATATATAGGGAGGGGCAGAGCCAGGGTATAGTAAGGGACGGGGTTCAGATGAACCCCCTTCGTCGAAAAATTTACACTATATATATGAAGTCAACTTTTTTCTTTTTTATGTATATAGAGAAGATGTTGAATCCATTTGGTTTCTTCATGTGTTTAACTTTTTAATATTTTGAACCCCTTTAGTAAAAATTTTGGCTCCGCCGCTGTCACTACTAAAAGATCACTATTTTCTCACTGAAATTTCCCATTGAAAAATATCCAGTAGCTATTCCCAAAGATATTTTGATTGAATCGGTGAGAAGAAAAAACAGTAATGTTTTCATATGGAAAAATTAGGAAGTTTTCCACTATTTCAGTGAGAATCTGCTTCTCACCATGCATTTTTCCAGTGAGCTGGTTCAGTGAAAAAATTATAGCACAAATTTCTCATTTACGATGAAAACAATTCAAATTATTCCAGTAGTGTGTATATACTATCTAGGTGACTTGGAGATTAAAAGTGCACATCTCCTCATATAATCCAAGATTAGTAAAATTAAATTGGTAAAGCAAGATGTAGTGTGTGATCAATTCATGATCACTGGTGGGGATATAAAGTAAACATCCTTTGTTAGGTCACTTAGCTGTATTAATTATCATGCATTTTATTATAAAGATTTAAGTTATACATATTGGCAGGACATAGATTTTCTTATACTTATTAATGTAGTTTGACTTATTATAAAAGATAACTTTCCATCTAATTGCTATAAAACCTTTATTGTTGTTTTCGTTTTAATTTATGTGACTTATTCTCCTTTTTAATCTATTTGCAAAAATATGTCGATTTTTTTTTATTTGGTAATTTTTTAATTTCAATTTCCTTATTTTATCCTCAATGTCATTTTGTTGTAAAAAACATTACATGTTCTTATTTTAGGATTATACGTTTCAAAATCCTTTCTTATATTTTTAAATTTCGAGCAATAATCCTAACAAAATAATATCAGTGTTAGGTTATTGTACATTGTTAATATAATACTCAATGACGGAACTAGAATTTTCATTAAGAGAGTTTAAAATATAAAGAAGTAAACACACGAAAAAAATTAGTGAATTCAACATCTACAATATATACATAAAGAAAATATTTTAACTATGAATACACAGTGTGATTTTCCATCGAAGAGAGTTTGAAGTGCAACCATGTGCGCTCCGCCCTTAATAACCTTGTTAAATCAAGCAGAACAACAATAATAATGATATTATATTCCCAAATAAGTTGTGATCGGCTATATATATATATATATATATATATATATATATATATATATATATATATATTCTTTATCAAATAAAGCAATTGTTTGTAACACCACACCTACCTCCAACCCCGCACAAAACAAAAGGTAAAAGAAAGAAAGAATAAAGCAAAACGAACCACAAAAGAAGGTAAAAATAAAGAACTTTTTAACTTCTTGACCAACCTATACTTAGCCTAATTTTTGGCATTATATGGGAAAAATTGAAATGTAATACTCCATTCGTTTCAATTTATTTGTTCTATTTATCTTTTTAGTTCATTTCACAGACTTTTTTTAGCAAATTTTTAATTTCAACTTTTCACGTGTTATATATAAAATCACAAGATTAAAGAGCATTTTTGATACATTTAACATATCTTTAATTTGATATCATAAAATTTAAAAGTCATTTATATTCTTTTAAACTTCGTGTTAAGTTAAATAAGGATAATTAAATTGAAACAGAGGGAGTATATAATGTGAACTCATGAATCATGAGTATGAGTGTAGACATAATTTTATTATATCAAATATAGTTTAATACATCAACTTTAACCCCATTTGTATGTGGCCTTCTTTAATTATGTCAAATTGGTTATTCTTTTATTCTTCTCAGCCACAACATTGTCCTTTTAACAATGTTATACAACACAACTTGAATTAGGTACAAATATTTTTAATAAAATTTATACTCATGTTTAAAAGTTGTACCACAAAGAAGATATATGTAGTATCATATATATACATGCATGAATTCAACCAAACCATAATATGGACGTTGCAATTTCTTCCTGCTAGTGCTAGCTTTGCACTATACATGGGTATTTTAGTTTTTAAACAAACCTAAAAAGGTTATTAAGAAAGTCTTGAAAATGGAAAAAAGAAATAAAAATTATAATACAAATTCTCTAGTTGAATGTACTAATATATATGACTTTGTACATGAAAAAAGAAAATGACTTTTCACCCTTGTAAGGAAGGGTAGTGACGAGAGGGGATTGTTCGGACGGTAAGCACATTTCACCTTCAACCCTAATATTGTGAGTTCAGGTCACTAAGAAAGTAAAAAGGATATATAGGAACTCCAAAGGAGCAAAAAGAAAAAGGTAAGATATTGGTTTGTGTCATGACTTAAATTTATAAATCGCGATAGGCACCTAAAAGAAAAAACTACCCACCAGTTCCACTTAGCAATCGCGGTATCTAGTCTCACGATAGCGATGCACCAGACGCCAGCAACACGTCTACATGGTTCAACATGTGTCGAAACACCTTCGAGCTCTCGATTTCCAAACCCAATCATCCCAACAAGTCCCAAATGATTATATAAACCTATTCAAAGTTTTAAAACATATAATTCTATTCATAAATATTCAAAATTAAGAATCGGGTTGTTAAACCTTTCCCATGGCATTGAAAAACCAACTCAGAATTGGTACGAACAAGGGGAGTCTGACTGTTTAATCAAACCAAATCATTTTAGTGGTATTTATGAATTATGTGATTTTTATCAAATACCTCTGGTACTTTGTTAAAGTGTGTAACTAACTTATTTAAGAGTTTAAACTTTTAGAGTTGTAATCAGAAAAACTTATCAGAGAATAGACTTGTCTCTCCCTTGTGTATGTTTGGCTAAAACAGCTCTAAGATACTTTTAACATGATATGATATTATCCATTTTGGGCCAAATCAGCATGGTTTTTCCCAAAAGACTCACACCGTTAAAAATATCCAACACCTTATAAATAAAATACTTTTCTTTTCATCATCAATATAAGACTTTATTCACACACATCTATGTAAGGGTAGGGCCTTTCTCCGAAATCTGCGCATAACGAGAGTTTTAGTGCACCAAACTGATTTTTTTTTAACCTATGTAAGGGCCGGGTCTCAAGGTATTATAAGATCTTGCTGAGTTAAGCAACTTAGGACACTAGAAGATGGAGCAAAAATATCATTTTTTTTTTGTTTCTATTTAATATTTGGTACCTGTATTAGAGTCTGATTAGATCGAAATCGCGCACCGTAAGACCTAACTATTTTTAGGAGCGGTGTTGTCAACAAAAAAAATTTCATTTTCAGGAGCTTGAATTCGAGACCTCTGATTAAAGAGTGAAGGATCCCAAGTTCTCAACCATCCCTCCATGACCCATATTGCTGACTAATATCGTTATATATGATTAGGTACTTAATTACTTTAACTTATTAATTAATGAGTGAAGAGTCAAAAACACACCTAAAGTATTTTATTTTCTTGAGTTTCATACCTGAACTATCAAGTGTATGAGTTTCATACCTGAACTATCACAAAATGTCTAGCGAAACACACCTGAACTATCAGTTGTTTGAGTTACATACCTAAAATTTCAGGTAGGAAACTCAAACAACTGATAGTTCAGGTGTGTTTCGCTAGACATTTTGTGATAGTTCAGATATGAAACTCACACACTTGATAGTTCAAGTATTAAACTCAAGAAAATGAAATACTTTAGGTGTTTTTAACCTTTAACTCTTAATTAATCAATCTTCAGGTAATAGTACTCCCTAGCTAATCTACACTTGTAGCTTAATTGGAAATCTGTTAGACACCCATGTTAAAGACCAAACAAGATCACACTTTGTGTGATGATAAATTAATTAAGACAGAGAAAAAGAAATTAATCTTTATGAGAATTGATAATCTTACTTTAGTTCACTTTAAACTATTTCCGTAATTGTTTAATATTGTGTAGTGAATGCTAAAAACAAGTGGCAATGTATTGTTTAATATTGCATAATTTACTTTTGACATCCCTTCCAAGTGAGCAACCACTAATTATACATGCATCTTGAGTCACTTTCATGAGTAGGCTCGAGTTCGGTATTTTCAAAATTCGATTTCGATAATTGATAATTAAAAGTAAATATTAATTAAGTATTATTTTTAAAGTTTGGTTCGATATATGGTACAAGGAAAATATATTTTGACAAGATATATTTATAATTTGTTCAATATTTGATATATATATATATATATATTTAAAAACAAAATCACGTATAAAAGTTAGATCTCCACTCCCAAGCTCTAGCATTATGAATTTGACCTATAAGTAAATTAAGACATCCAAATCACTGATTAATGTTATCTATAAATATGGTAAACAATTTATTAGAAGTGGATATTCGGTATTTAGTTCTATATTCTCAAAGTTTAATTTCGATAATTTGATAATCAGTAAGTTAATTAAATAAATATCAAATACCTAACTTTTAAATTTTGGTACAATAAATCTCCATTTGATTAATTCGGTAATTCCGGATTTATGCCCACCCCTACTTATGAGGTTGAATTAATTTCTCCAATTAAATAATGTAATTATTTACTCATGGATCAAATGCAAGTGACCATTGACGTATTCCACAAAAAGCTTTTTAGCTTTGTGGCTTTATTTTTTAAAAAAAAAAAGAAGTCAAACCATTAAAAAGCATTTAGAGAATGTTTTCTTAACCAAAAAAAAAATTAAAAGATTCATTTTCTTTTTCAAAATTATGGTGAAAATATATTTTTGACCCTAGGTGATACCAAAGGGTCAAATAATAAATAGATCTAACAACTTTGTTTGCCCCAAATATTAACTAGAAACGCTATTAAAAAAATCGATATTTTAATTTTCTACTGAAAAATATTCAATAGCTATTTTTACATATATTTTAATTAAATCGATGGAAAAATTAAAAATAGTAATGTTATTGTATTTTTACCCTTCTTCCCCCAACAATTAAGTTATTAGCATAGAAGTATAGCTAGATCATTAAAAATGTTAAGCTAGATCAAATGGTTAATTAATTAATAAGTTGCAATTACCCTATGTGTAAATTTGTTTGCAAAGAGTTTCGAGAATAGAACTACACGAAATAACAGATAGTAACAGAAATTGAAGAACAAAAAATAACAAGAGCAGTCCTACAACTACTAGTAAGGGCAACAAGGCAATGCACTCCTACCTACTAGTATGAACGCACTCCTACCTCATGCTTAGGCGAACGCTCCAAATAATGGGACGTACGCCTTTTGATACTTTCATCTCCCTGCAACGCCTCGGCGGGTTTTGGCTACGCCTCGCCCCGTGACCATCTTTAAAAACACTGCTCCTACCTACTAACCTTCTACCCTAATGTGTATTCTACCCACCTTTCTATCTAATTAATGTCATGTCCTCCCTACTTCACTTTTTGAGGTAGAGGTCAGGTATGCGTACACTCTACCCTCCCCAAATCCTACTTTGTGAGACTACACTGGATATATCGTTGTTATTATAATGCTGAAAATATAATGATTATAAAAATAATGTTATGGATAGCTAGGCCACATATATAATTTGTTTTTAATTAATTAGCTACCTAATTATATTTGTAACATTAATTAACAACCACCCATAAGTGGTGTATCGACAATGTGACTCGTGTATTTAATTTGTTTTTGATAACTTAATACATTTATTATGATGAGTATATATCCTGCTTATCCTCGTTTGCTTGAACAATATACATGACGTTGCCATTATAATCTTATCTTAATACAAAACAATACCAAGAAAACTATTAATCTTATCTTAATACAAAACAATACCAAGAAAACTATCAAACATCGTATGCTAATTTTAATATATGAACTATTCTCGTCCTAATCAGCAACCAAATGATCTTTTAGAGTAAATAATGTTTTCAACATTGCTAGAGAGAATCGAATAAGTAGTGAATGTATTAGCTAAATGGTGCATTGGAAGACAGAACAGAATCATCTCTTTTCCGAACGGTTTACCTGCTATTGCTAAATGATCATATATACACTCTGGATTTGCAATAAATTAAATGGTTGTTTTTCGGCACATTCACAGGAAGAAGCTAAATAGTAATGTTTTCATATGAAAAAATTAGGCTAGAAGGTTTCTCACTATTTTAGTGAGAATCTGTTTCCCACCTCATGCATCAGGCATTTTCTCAATAAGCTAATTCAGTGGAAAATGAGTGAAAAAATCATGTTCTATAGCATAAATATTTTACTGATTGAAAAAAATATTTATTTCTAATAGTGAGAGAAGGTACTACCCTATTATGCTCTCTAAATAATGAATCTAAACCAAATTGCAAAGTTAAAAAGAGCAAATTTGAACTTCTTTTTTGTGCAATGTAATTTGATTTTATCAATTGGATTTTATCCTAATTTTGAAATATGTTCAAAAAAAAAATGACAAGTACAAAACCAATTGAAGGCCCTATGTACTACAATGTTACACACAAAGAAAGATAATGACAACCTCCTAATTGAAACCTAATAACCTGATGTTTCCTATAGTACTTAAAAATTATATTAAAATGGTATTAAACCTAAAAAAAGAAAAAGAAAAAGAAAAATTAAAATGTACCATGATTTTAGTGGAAAAGAACATATCTTTATGAGTTGCCCACTATATATGATTGATTAACATTATCCATGAATTTATCATAAAAGAATAATACTTTTTTTTTTGTTTTCTTTCGGTATTTGATATTTTTATTAGGGCTTGATTAAAATTAATTTCGTATTCAAAAAAACTAAAAATGAGGATAAAATATTTTCTAATAAAGGCGGTGACTTTATACCAGAGCTCGAATACGAGACCTCTCATTAAATATAAAGAAGCAACTTTAATTTACCACAATATTTACTGAAGAGGAGATTTATATATCCAATACTTCTTCTGGCAATTATGTGGAAATATTACTATTTGAAAAGTCAAAATGGTTCTGTTTTACTTACACATTTCTTAAACATTTTGATTATTAATTTTTATGACTCATAGTGCATTTTATGCATGTAAGTTTTAGTGTATATAAATTTATATCCAAATTCATACAGAAAATTAATTACTTTGATATTTATATTTCGAACCTTGCCATATAAAGTGGAACAGAGAAAGTAATAGCCTTCTTTTAACCATTTCGTATTAAAAACACGTGGCTCAACTAATCTAGAGAAAGGGTGTTAGCGCTCCTATCAAAGAGGACTTTGTTTCTAGTTCGAATTCAAGACATCTGATTAAGAGTAGAGGCAAAGATAGTAATAATATATTATTGTCATTTTTCCCCGGTATATCATTTAATATTTGATATAAAAATTAACATGTATTAATCACCTTAATTATATAAGACATTCACTTAGGGGTCGTTTGATAGCTGGTTAGGATTATGCAGGTATTAGTTATGCAGGTATTAGTTATGTGGGTATTAGTTATGCGGGTATTAGTTATGCGGTATTACTTATACCAGTATTAATTATTCCATTTTCTACTCTACATAAATAATACACAAATTTTCTCATAACTTATACATGTATTAGTTATGCGGATTTTACAATTACAAACCAAACGGCGTACTAATTTTATACCTGAATAACTTATTTCTTATCCATCTACCAAACGTCATACTAATTTTATACCTGAATAACTTATTTCTTATCCATCTACCAAACGTCGTATAAGTTATACATAATTTAATACATGGATAACTTTGTTCTTATTCCAGCTATCAAACGATCTCTTAAGGTATATATGCCATCAAAGTGATGTCACACACTAAACCATCAAGGATCGTGGTAAGTACGAAATCGTTTTTGTTTTATAGGGAGCAATTTACTTCTAAGTGAAATTTTTTGACTTGAATTTAAATTTAATCGAATCATAATACAAATATTGAATACCAAATTGAAGAAACCAAAAAAAGATATCATACACTAAATAGAAAACAATATTGAAAAGCACAAAGCATAGACTCATATGATAAAGGAGATTAGCTTTACAAAATAAAGTTTATTTGAATGTTTAAACTCTCCAATCTCATTTGCTGACAAGTGACAATGACCTACTTAAGTGAGTCACTAAACATCAACAATATTGGGGGGGGGGGGGGGGGGGGGTTGTTGATTTGGAGGGGGGGGGGCAATTTTGGATAATTTTTTTTACTCTTTACACAAATAGTCAGAAATATTTAAATATTTACTTTTTCTACCCGATATATATAAATTATATATTAATTATATACGATTAAACATATATTATACACGAAGACTATTTCTAATTTAATCAGTTGAGTAAACGACTATTTAGAGATTACTTCTTTTTTTTCTGCTCCCATCTCTTGGATATAATTCATTAAGCTCCTTCAATAAATCTTAATTGTAACTCTTACTTTGCAATAATTGAAGAATGAATAAGAAAATAAATTTTGGGCTTAACTTAACTTCGAAAATTACTCCTTCGGTTTCTCTATCTCATTTTATGTGAGATGATTCGAACTTCGAAGGATGAGGGTCAAACGAATTAATTTTTGACGTAAATTTCTAAATTTAAGTTTTTAAAAAATTAGATAATTAAAAAATTGATAAGTCATAATAATTAATAATTTAAAATACCTGTAAAATAATCACAATTAAAAAATACTCTTTTAAATTTTCAAATAATAATTGTATCACATTAAATGGAGTAAATAGCTACTAAGGTAAGAATGTTCAAGATAATTGTTGAGGAATAAATAAATGGAATTTTTCTAACAATTGTGCTAAAGGCTGCTAATTATTTTAATTAAAAAGCAAATATGACTAACATGTACCAATAAGGATCATTAGCAAGAATGTAATTATTTTGGAGTGGTATTTAATTATTACTTTTTATATTCATGATCTTTAATTTTTATTCTTTAGTACTCTAAGTAACAAAAACATAATTGAAAATATCTCTGATGTTGAAAAAAAAATCGCTAGGCACAAATTATATTTTACAATACAAAAAAAAATAATCATAAAGCATAAAATTATGTTTTACAATACAAAAAAAAAAAATCATAAAGCATAATTTATTCTTACAAACTTATGCTGAGATAGGCTAAGTCCGCAAAGGTTCTCTGAGCTTTTGCAATTTGTGACAACACTACAAAGCGAGTTGCTTTTCTAGACGGACAGTTGTGTGACAATACTATAGAGAAAGCAACGTTTTCGTGTAACATGCTATTTCATAAGGCACTAGTTATGCCTTACAGAGCATAACTTATTCATACAAACTTATACTGATATATTGAAGTTAAGTTCTCTAAACCTTTGTCGTTCTCTAAACTTTTGCCTTGCAAAATTAGGTCGTAGTTAAAGATACTATGGTCTATAATATTTGTGAAATAAGAAATACGAACAAAATTAAAGATCACTAATTTAAGGAGTAAAAATTAAAAATCATCCCAAAATAAGGACAATCCGCACAAAAACTTGTACCAATAACAACAGTTTGGGCTATTTTAGGCCATACAGTGTCAAATTGTCTTTATATTAGTCAATTGCACCGGCCCAAGATTAAATTCAGGCCCAATTCCTTTTCATCATTTTAAAAAGATTTTTGATACCTCACTGAGCTATCAGTCGCGAAATTATCAAGCAACTTAAATATGCTACGAAAGATTAGTTGTCATGAAATGTCAAAGCAAAACGACAATTTCTTTTAAAACATAAATTTTCCGAACAGCCGCTATCAATCACCATCACCATCGTTACTTATCAGTATTATCCACTACAATTTTAATTTGCACCATCAACTACTATTGTCAGTCACCATCACTAATTGCTATACCTCTAATCATACCACCACCCTCAGTCGACATCATAACCATCATCATTTGTCTTCGTCGCCATCAATCATCATATAGTTTTTATAAGAATATTTGCTTGAATAGTATTTAATTAATTAATATTTATATTAATATATTAAAAATAAATATTTAATATTCAGATATTAATAAAATATTTTAATATTAAAATTTGTATTCATGTTAAAGACATCTTCTTGATAAAAACAAATGGTCCTAAAACTTCAATGACTAGAGTTATTAAATGGAAAAATTAGGCAAAATGTCAATTGGATTAAAAGAATGTACACAAAAAATAGCTCATTTTTATTTATTACCTAAAATAGCCATTCGGCCTACACGTACATTTCTTATATATTTTGTTATTAATTATTATAATTTATAGTGTATTTTATGCATGAAGTTTTAAGTACGTGAATTTATATTCCAATTCATACAAAAAATTAAGTATTTTGACATCCATACTTCAAACCTTAATCATATAAAGTGAAACAGAGGAAGTAGTAGCCTTCTTTTAACCATTTAATTTATATCAAAAACTCGTGGCTTGACTAATCTAGAGAAAGTGTATACTATGAGGGTGTTAGCGCTCCTACCAAAGAGCAAGGACTTTGTTTCTAGTGCTCGAACAAGACATTGATTAGGAAGTTTTCCACTATTTCAGTGAGAATCTGTTTTTCACCATGTATTTTTTCAGTGAACTGGTTCGATGAGAAATAAGTGAGAAAATCAGGTTCTATAATACTAATTTTTCGTTGATTCGCGATGGAAAAAATCTTTATTTCTAATAATGAAAATAAGGTTATAAAATGGATTAATTGGTAGAAGAAATTGTTACACTTTTGTGTAACAATCAAATGAATGTATGCAATTACCTTCATGACAATCTAAATTATTCGACATTTTTTTTTAATCAGAACGACGATATAATATATTATTAAAATTAAATTAGTATTACACAAATTTTGTTGGCAAAATATGAAGCTATTTCAAAAGTTTTTGACAAGTGGCATCCATGCGAATGAGACACATGGTGATTGATGCACATGCATGAAGACACATGATACACATGCCAAATGACACAACATGACAATCATGACATGTGTCATGTTGCTGGACTTTCTACTCTTTTTCTTACGCTTATATATATCTCATTCTGAGTTTATCATTTCTAGCACGACTCAAGTATTAATTATTTGTACCTTCTTATGATCAATAAATAATACATTTCTTGTTGTAGTTTTACCCTTCTTCCCTTACAATTAAGTTAGAAGTATAGATCATTAAATATGTTAAGCTAGATCAAATGGTCAATTAGTTACAATTACCCTATGTGTAAACTTGTTTGCAAAGAATTTCAAGAGTAAAATGCTGAATAATATAATGATTATAAAAATAATACTATGAATAGAGCTAGCTAGGCCGCATATATAATTTATCTTAACTATTAATTAGCTACCTACTTATTGTAACATTAATTAACAACCACCTATAAGTGGTGTATCGACACTGTATTAATTTGTTTTTGATAACTTAATCCATGTATGATAAGTATTATATCCTGCTTATCCTCGTTTGCTTGAACAATATCCATGACGTTGCCATTATAATCTTATCTTGTTACAAAACAACACTAAGAAACTATCAAATTTAATTGTCCAGGCGGTAATGATAGTATCTTGTATCTAAATTGGCGGCTCATTTTTTTTAAGTAATGGGGAGGAAATCTTGTATCTGAATTGGCGGCTCACTTTTTTTAAGTAATGGGGAGGAAGACCGAAACGTGCCACTGAAAGCCTCTACTGAGACAAAGATGGGTTGTCAAGAACGTAGAGGAGGTAGGATAGGCAGTTGGTCAGATCTAGTATGGATTCTACATAGATGGTAGTTGGAGACGGCGGCTTTCCCAGAATTCCCTCATCTGAGATCTTTGGGGAAGAGGATCAAGTTGGCCCTTGCAAACAGTTTGATGCACTATCTTCCTTCTACCTTTTGAGCGAAATGCAGCAAAAGGAAAGAAAAGGAAAATTCATGAACCGACCTCATCATCTCCACCCCGTAGGAACTACAAGATCACCCGAAGAACACCTTCGACATTGTAAAGATATGGCACCTGGGCCTAATTCAACCCCAAAAGCTAAGCTCATGAGGGGAGGATTGCTCAAGTCCATATAAGCAAACCACCAGTCCATTTCTCAATCAGTGTGGGACTTTTACCCACTCTAACACCCCCTTCACGCCCAGGGCTCAAGAGCGTCGATCGGGAGCCCAAACGGGAATGGACCTGGCTCTGATACCATGTAAAGAAACGTCTTGGGCTTAACTCACACCCCAAAAGCTAGCTCAAAGGGAGGAGGATTGCCCAAGCCTTATAAGGAGACCAATTTTCCATTTCATTTCCGATGTGGGACATTTAACACTCCCCTGCACGCCCAGACTTAGTTAACTGGAGCGTGGACAATATAATATGGGAGCCCAACATCGATGAACAAAGAATTAGAATGTGTTTGGCTCTGATACCATGTAAAGATATGGCACCTGGGCGTAACTCAACTCCAAAAACTAGCTCATGAGGGGAGGATTGCCCAAGTCCATATAAGCAAACCACCAGTCCATTCCTCAACCAATGTGAAACTTTTACCCACTCTAACACCCCCTTCACGCCCAGGGCCCAACTGAAGCGTGGACCGGGAGCCCAAACGGGAATGGACCTGGTTCTGATATCATGTAAAGAAAGTTCTTGAGCCTAACTCACACCCCAAAAGCTATCTCAAAGAGAGGAGGATTGCCCAAGTCCATATAAGCAAACCACCCGTCCATTCCTCAATCAATGTGGGACTTTTACCCACTCTAACAGACATTCTGGGGTCACGAATCAACCATAGAACCCTGTTCAATAAGTGAAACGCATATTAGCTATGCTAGTTTTTAAGATAAATGAACTACTCCCGTCCTAACCAGAAATCAAATGATCCTTTAAAGTGAATAATATCTTCAACATTGCTATAGAGAATTGAATCAAGTGGCGAATGCATTAGCTAAATGGAGCATTGGAAGACAGAACATAATCATCTCTTTTCCAAATGATTTACTTGCTATTGCTAAAGGATCATACACTCTGAATTTATAATAAATGATTGCTTTTCAACACATTCACGGGAAGAACCAAATCATGTAAAGCCATGTACATGAGTATCTTCATATACTTTTACGAGTTTTTTTTCCTTTCGAAAGATACAAAAAAAATTTGTACAGAAAATCTTTAATTTGTGGAGTCGTGGTCTTTGTAGCCTACTCCTTTGTTTATTTGTTTTCTTTTCTCACTATATGACAGTAATTGCATTTAAAAAATTAAAAAATAAAATTAAAAAAAATGTCTTCAACCATGTAATAATTTGAAGCATGTTTTTGAACAATTAAAAAAATTATTTTGATTGATTAAAGGGGTTATACTTCAAAATATATAAATACTTTTTAAACTTGGCGAAAATAATTTCTTCTTTGTCTGATTCCAAAACCTTCAAAATAAACAAGGGAGGTACTACTTATTCCGCAAAAAGATCATTTTTTAGTCTTTCGTCTTTTTTAGCTAGTAAGTCTGTCACCCTGTTATGCTCTTTATTAATGAATCTAAACCAAATTGCAAAGTTAAAAGAGCAAATTTGAACTTCTTTCCTATGCAATGATTTTGTAACTATTCCAAAATTAGAAAGTTTGACATAATTGGATTTTATTTTGGGATAATTTCGAATATATACAATAAAGTAATTAGTTTATAACAAATATAGTCATGTTTTTAATTGCAAAAAAATAGGCTGAAAAGGCAAAAAAACTCGCGTTTTAGCACGGTTGAACCGTGGCACAATGGTCTGTAAACCGTGGCTAAATGGCCCCTTTTTTTGTATAATTTTATTTTATTAATTACCAAGGAAAATTCATATATACCTTCTCGAACGTTGTATATTCGATGTATATGTAATGTATCGATATTGTATAAATAATTTTGTAGTGTATAAGGAATGTATTGATATTGTATAAATGACGTATAAACGTTTATTAATATTGTATAAACGTGTATCGATATTATATAAAAGTTATGTATCAATTTGCACGTGCTGAAATAAAGTGTTTTCCATCTATGAATGTAACTTGAGCAAAGTGTTAAACTATCTGCTATATCACTACTATAGGGAGAAAATATCACATTTAATTATCACATTTAGTTAACAATCCCAAATTCTAGATATGAGCTTCTCTCGATGTTTCGAGTTTATTGGTATATAATTCACTCAAAATGATTCAAGTTTGACGTACGTCGATTTTTTTTTAAAAGTAAAAGCAAGAACAAAGAAGCAGGACCCTCTTCTTCAATAGTGAGTTGTTAATCTGCTGCATCTTACAAACCATTAATGATGAAAGAAAAATATCACTTTTTTAAATATAAGAAAATATTTCATATAAAAAGAAAAGAATTTTATTTAGAAAAATTCATAATATGTGTTTATAGATGAATTAATTGAAATAGTATTAACAAAGGAGAGGCGGTGACCGATTGACGGGTTACAACAAGTCATTAATGAGATAAGAGTTGGGAGAAAGGTTGTTGGAGGAAGAAGAAGAAGAAGAAAACAAGAGTGAATTGTCATTTATGGTGTAAAGTAAATTTTGACTAATTTTTTTGTAAATAAGTTTCCCAGTTACCATTTTACATAATTTTTCCTTTTATTTTTTAGAAAATTATAAGCAGTTACAAATTCATGATTTGACATATATAGTATGAAATCTTCATTCTCGATTCTACGGGAATTTTTGTGAAAGCCTAGTATAAAAACCAATTATGGGCCCTATGTACTACAACATTACACACAAAGAATGATAATGACAACAACCTAATAACCTGATGTTTGCTATAGTAATTAAAAATTATTAAAATGGTATTAAACCCAGGAAAAAAAAATGGGACCATGATTTTAGTGGAAAAGAACATATCTTTATGAGTTGCCCACTATATATGATTGATTAACATTATCCATGAATTTATTATAAAAAGAATAATACTTTTTTTTGTTTTCATTCGGTACTTGATATTCTCATCGGGACTTGATTAAAATTAATTTTGCTTCTAAAAGACTCAAATTGAGGGTAAAATATTTTCTAATAAAAGTGACGGCTTCATAGCAGAGTTTGAATACGACCTCTCAATTAAAAATAAAAAAGTACTTATCACTGTAATTTACAACTTTTGTTGGTGCATGAGATTCTATATCCAATACTTCTTCTAGCTATTATGTGTAAATATTACTATTTGAAAAGTCAAAATGCATGGTTCGTTTTTACCTACACGTACATTTCTTATATATTTTGTTATTAATTATTATGATTTATAGTGTATTTTATGCATGAAGTTTTAAGTACGTGAATTTATATTCAAATTCATACAAAAAGTTAAGTATTTTGGCATTCATACTTCAAACCTTAATCATATAAAGTGAAACAGAGGAAGTAGTAGCCTTCTTTTAACTATTTAATTTATATCAAAAACTCGTGGCTTGACTAATCTAGAGAAAGCGTATACTATGAGGGTGTTAGCGCTCCTACCAAAGAGCAAGGACTTTGTTTCTAGTGCTCGAACAAGACATTTGATTAAGAGTAGGAGCAGAGATAATAATTAGAAGAAAGGGAGTTCAACTAAATTTTCTTTGAAGAAAACTTATATTGTATAAATAGAATAAAATAGAATTCTTTTGTTATATATAAATTGTTGAATAACTAATTTAAGAGAAATTAGTTTTAGTGTAGTAGTAAAGCAGATTGAAAAATTGTTGTACGTCAAAATTAGTGAATATCAACTATGACATTTTAGTTTGTTTTTTTTATTGAATCTCCTTATAGAAATACCTGGCTACGATCACTTGTTAATAGTGGAGGAACCTTTATCATTCCACTATACTTTTTGATGATTTATTTTCTTTGGTGATTACTTATAAGAGAAAAAGGGTTAATTTCAATTGGATGATAAAATGATGAATTTTAAAATGACTACCAATGAAAACACTCCTAAAATGACTAAAATGCCCTTTATATCAAAGCTGGTCTATACTATAAATACCAGCTTCCATTAAGCAAAAGAAAACATCACTTCTTTTATCTATCTTTCAACCAAATTAAATTAAGATGGCCTCCTTTAAACAAGTTTCTCTCTTCATTGCTCTCTTTGTTGCAATTTCAGGTTCTACATTGTATTTATACTACCACTCGTATATCTTTGTGATTACTCCCTCTGTCTCATATTAATGGGTTATTATACTAAAAATAGTTGTCTCATATTACTCTTTCCGTCCATTTTTACTTGTCCACTATACTAAAAATAGATGTCCAACAATAATTGTCCAATTTATGAAATCAAGAGATAATTTTACATTAGTTCCTAATTACCCTTATCATTAATTATAGTCATTTTCCTATTATATTTTTCAAGACATTGCATTTATTACTCCATTCAAAGAGTGATATGGTAAAATTACCCTTTTATTTATAGTTTCTTAAGAAGTGTGGAAAGTCAATAGTGGACAAGTATTGTAGGACGGAGGGAGTAGTTGGCCACCTTACTAAATCAAGAAAGCATTAATTATTTTTTTCTCATATTACCCTTGCAATTAATTCTTTTTTAAAATGTTCACACTTGTTTGTAAAGTTTCAAAGAAATTTCTTATGGGGTGAATTAGTAAAATTTACCTTCTTATTTATGATTTCATAACATGCGTGTAAAAACGAAAGTGACCAATTAATATGGGACGGAAGGAGTAATAATTTGTGTATATTAATTATTCTAATTATTAATTATTACAATTAATTAATGTGCAGTTAATCTTTCTTGGGGTCCTAAAGTGATGGCTTCAAGAGACTTGCCAATTGATGTTGCAAAGATGAAAGGAAAAATACTTCCACATGGTTATATGAACACTTGCTATAGAGATTGCTATAGTGATAGTGATTGCAGTGATGGCTGGCTCTGTAACAAATGTTATGAACACACTTCTCGGTATTTAAATGGGAAGAAATATAAATATGTCGATTGTTCTTATTTTCAATAGGATAGGTGAACATCTTAACGAGCGCACTGGTACTGGTGAAGGTTATTTCGTGACTATCCGTTTGTGTAAGAAAAATAATGTTGTGTTTCCAAGTTTGTGTAACAAATTGTAACCTTATAAGTTTTTCATATATTGGGAAACTTATACCTACTCTAATAGGTTACTGGTGAAGGTTATTTCGTGACTATCCGTTTGTGTAAGAAAAATAATGTTGTGTTTCCAAGTTTGTGTAACAAATTGTAACCTTATAAGTTTTTTTATATATTGGATATAGTTTTCTACTCTAATAGGTTACTGGTGAAGGTTATTTCGTGACTATCCGTTTGTGTAAGAAAAATAATGTTGTGTTTTCAAGTTTGTGTAACAAATTGTAACCTTATAAGTTTTTTATATATTGGAAAACTTATATCTACACTAATAGGTTACTGGTGAAGGTTATTTCGTGACTATCCGTTTGTATAAGAAAAATAATGTTGTGTTTTCAAGTTTGTGTAACAAATTGTAACCTTATAAGTTTTTTATATATTGGAAAACTTATACCTACTCTAATAGGTTATTGATGAAGGTTATTTCGTGACTATATATCCTTCGAGCAAATTAAATAATGTTGTGTTTTCAAGTTTGTGTAAAAAAAAAATATGTAACCTTATAAAGTTTTCATATATTGGCAAATTACCAACTCTAATAGGTTACTGAAGGTTATTTTGCGACTATATATCACTCGAGCAAATTAAATAATGTTATATTTCCAAGTTTGTATAACAAAAATAAATATATGCAACCTTTCATAAATTGGGAAACTACCTACTTTAATAAGTTATTGGTGAAGGTTATTTCGCAACTATCCTTTACGTAAATTAAATAATGTTGTGTTTCCAAGTTTGTATAAGAAAAATAAAAATGTAACCATATAAGTTTTTGAAAAATTAATTCGCATAACCGCTCATATAAGTTTTAAACTCATTTCATAAATTGCAAGAAATAATCAAAACAAAAGCAACAAAAGTTGAATCAAAACCCTAGCTATTAGTATCTCTACTAGAAAATGTTCAAATCTGATTTTCAGATCTGCAATTCTGGCTATTTTTTGTACTTCTAAATCATATAAACTTATAAAAAGAAAGTAAATCACGATAAATGCACTATTTTCTCAATCAAACATAATAAATATCTAAGATTAAAGAAGAGATTTTTTTTCTTTTAAATTTTTGCAATGTATATTATAATAAACACAAAAGACAAAGGAGGCAATCACTACAGACAATATCTGATGAGTCTAATTGCAATGATGTAACACATATCGCTAACCACTACCACCAATTACCTCTACAACTGATTAACCACTTTTACGTCTACTTTTATCATCAACCACCACTATCACCACCATCGAGCAGCGCATATCATCACCAATCACCATTAGACAAGTCCAATCCCATTGTCCATCCCACATTACCACCTTTGTTTCTTTATGAAGACTTTATGATAACATTTTTTCCTGCTTTTCCCCCTATGTTTATTGTTATTTTCATTTTAATTTATGTGACGTATTCTTTTTTTTAATCTATTTGCAAAAATATGTCAGATTTTTTTTTTATTTAGTAAATTTTTAATTTCAATATTTTTGTTTTATCTTCAGTGTCATTTCATTGTAATTAAAGAATAACATGTTCTTATTTTAGGATTATAAGATTCAAAATTTTCTTTTATATTTTCTTAAATTTTGTGCAATAATCCTAACAAAATTTCATGTTAGGTTCTTGTACGTCGTCAATATAATACTCAATGATGGAACCAAAAAATTTATTAAGAGATTCAAAATATGAAAAAGTAAACACACGAAAAAGTTAATAGAATCAACATTTACTATATATGCATAAAAAAGATATTTTAATCATGTTAACATAGTGTGATTTTTCACCAAAGGGAGTTTGAATTGCAACCATGTGGCTCCGCCCGTAATAATACTCCCTATTAAATCAATTAGTACAACAACAATAATTTAATAATCGATGTTGCGTTCCCAAAAGTTGTGATCCGCTATATGATTTCTACTTTTTCATTTAAACTTATTTCATATTATTATCGTTTCTTTATATATATATATATTCAGTAGATAAAATAAAACAATTGTTTGTAACACCACACTCACCTCAGCCCCATCCCCCAAACAAAAGGAAAAAGAAAGAAAAGCAAAACGAACCACAAAAGAAGGTAAAAATTAAGAACTTTTTAAAAATATATTTTCACTTTTACTTATCACTTTTAACATATAAAAAAAGGTAATAACTTTTTTTCTTCATGTTTTACATTTAGCATTAATTACTTATTCCTCAAATCATAATTCTAAGACCTATACTAAATATCAATTAATAGGAGTAGTCTGGCAAAATAGTCATGTCAATTATTATTTTCGTAATAAGCATATCAGTCCAAATATGATAAGTAAAAGTGAACGAGGGGAGAACTATCAACTCGTGAATCATGAGTACATGAGTGTTGACATAATTTTCTTTATATCAAATATTGTTTAATGCATCATTAGCTTTAACCCCATTTGCATGGTCTTCTTTAATTATGTCAAATTGCTTATAATAATTCTATATATAACGATGTCCTTTTAACAATATTATACAACACAACTTGAATTAGGTACAAATATTTTAAAAATACATACACATATTTATTTAAAAGGTGTACTAAAAGAAAGATGGGGCAAAAGTACTAATATATGTATATTATATATACATGCATGAATTTAACCAAAGCATAATTTTATTATTTGATTTTGGAGACTCCTAGGACTATGTTCCTGCTAGCTTTGCACTACATGGTTATGTTAGTTTATAAACAAATTACAAACCTAAAAAGGTTATTAAGAAAGTCTTAAAAATGGAAAAAGAAATAAGAATTATATAACAATTCTCCAATTGAATGTACTAATATATATATATATATATATATATATATATATATATATATATATATATATATATAATATGACTTTCTACATGCATGGTAGTGGTGCGAAAGGGTGGCAATTGAACGAGTTAAGTCAAGTTTGGACGGATCAAGATAAAACAATTACCCAATAGGTGAACCTTTATGAACTCAATCTCAAAATCAAGGATAAATCATCGCAACGAATAATAAATATACACTATTGTAAATAGCAAAAGCCCACAATAACATAACAGGGAACAGTCTGTTTCGGAGTAGAAAGTCATTTTCAAATAGTGTTCGACATCTTATGGGTATATGCAATCTGAAACATCTATATGGTTCAACATGTGTCAAAAAATCTCTAAGTTCTCAATTTTGAACCTAACCATCCCAATAAGTCCCAAATGATTATATAAACCTATTCAAAGTCTTAAAGCACAATTCTATTCATAAATACTCAAAATTAAGAATCGGGTTGTTAAACCTTTCCATGGTCTCGAAAAAACAACTCGGAACTGAAAGGGACAAGGGAAGTCCGACTGTTTAATTAAACCAAATCATTTTTCGTGGTCCTTGTGAATTATCACGCAATGTGATTTCTATCAATTACCTCTGATACTTTGTCAAAGTGCGTGACTATCTTGTTTAAGAGTTTAAACTTCTAAATGAGATATTCACAAAAACTTGTCAAAGAATAGACTTGTCTCTCCTTGGTTTGTGTGTGTATGGTTAAAACAACCCCTAATTTCATTATATATGATTAGGTACTTAATTATCTTAGAGAAATTAACATAAATAATCGCTCACCAAAATAATAATTAGCAAATGTATATTTTTTATATATCAATGTAGGATATATAATATATATATATATTTTTATATAAAATAGTATATATCTTTTTATATATTTGATTAGTAAATATAATTATTTTAATCGATCAATCAAAAGTACCGCCCATTCCACAAAAAAATCACTCTCTAGTCTTTCGTTTTTCTTAGCTAGCAAATCTGCCACCCTGTTATGCGCTCTAATAATAATAATATAAACCAATTTTGAGGGCCCTATGTACTACAACCTTCTTCTTCTTTTTTTGATTTTTCACTCGATATTTGGTGTTCGTTTTGAAACTTCGTCTAATTCGGATAGCGCACTGCAGGGCCCATTCGGAGGTGATGCTCCTAACATGATTTTCTTTATACCCAGGACTTGAACCCGAGACCTCTGATTAAGGGTGGAGCTCCCACCACTGCACCACAATCCATATTAGTTGTACTACAACGTTACACACAAAGAATGATAATGACAACAACCTAATTCAAACCTAATAACCTGATGTTTGCTATAGTAATTAATTAATTAAAATGTTATATATATACCCAAAAATAATAATTAAAATGGACTATGATTTTAGTGGAAAAGAACGTAAAGTCGGAAAAAGCTAGGGACATATTTTTTTGAGTTGCCCACTATATATAATTGATTAACATTATCCATGAATTTATCATACAATTAGAATAATACTACTTTTTTTTTTGTTTCCATCCGGTATTTGATATTTTTATTGAAGCTTGATTAAAATTGATTTCGCGTCTGAAAGACTCAAATTACATGTAATTAATCATCTTAATTATATAAGACATTAACCTAAGATATATATGCCATCAAAGTGATATCACACACTAATCATCAAGGATCGTGATAGAGTGGTAAGTATGTATTTTTTTCATTCTTAATTAACGATCTCGAGTTTAAATTTTGGATATGAAATTATCTTTCATAAAAAGCGATTTACCTCGCTCTGTGTAGAACTTTCCGAATCGAATCTCAATTTAAACATGCCATAATATAAATATCAAATATCAAATTAAAAAATCCAAAAAGATATCATACACTAAATAGAAAACAATATTAAAAAGCACAAACAATATACTCATATGGTAAAGGAGATTAGCTTTACAAAATAAACTTTATATTAATGTTTAAACTCTCCAATCTCATTTGCTGACAAGTGACAATGACCTACTTAAGTGAGTCACTACACATCAACAATATTTGGAGTAAGTGGGGGGTGGGGAGGGGGGGTTTGGGATTTTGGATAAGTTTTTCATAATTTATCCCAAAAAAAAAAAGGTTTGACTCTTCACATAAATAGTCGGACAAATTTAAGTGTTTACTTTTTTTGATCGATATATATAAATTATATATATTAATTATACACGATTATATATGAAGGCTATTTCTAATTTAATCAGTTAAATGAACGACTATTTAGAGATTAATTCTTCTTTTTTTCTGTTCCCATCTCTCGGATAATTCATTAAGCTGCTTCAATAAATCTTAATTATAACTCTTAGTTTACAATAATAGAAGAATAATTTAGAAAATAAATTTTGGGCTTAACTCAACTTCGAGAACTACTCCCTCAGTCCCTTTATCCTAGTTTATGTGAGATAATTCAAAGGAGGAGAGTCAAACGATTTAAGTTTTAGTGTAAATTTGTAAATTCAAGTTTTTTTAAAATAAAATTTAAATATTTAAAATTAGATAACTAAAAAAATTATAAGTCATAATAATTAATAATTTAAAATATTTAAAATATATATAAAATAATCGCAGCATAAAATAATACTTTTTAAACTTTCTAAATGGTAACTGCATCATATAAAATGAAACAAGGTAAGTAGCTAATAAGGTAAGATTGTTCAAGATAATTATTGAGAAATAAATATTCTGAGAATTCAATCAATTAAATGACTAAGTTAATAAATGGAGTGACCCAAGATAATATAAATTCTTTTTTTTTCCTAACAATTGTGCTATAGGCTGCTAATTATTTTAATTAAAAAGCTAATATGGACTAACGGGTCGCCGAGCAGAATACGGACTTGCTTGCTCTATTTGATTCAGGACCTTTTGTTGTTGCATCTCTTTCGGATCTTTCATTAGCAAGAATGCCTTTATTTTGGGTGGTCTTTAATTTTTATTCTTTAGTACTTTAAGTAATAACAACGTAATCAAAAATGTCTCTGTTGTTAAAAGAAATTGCTAGACACAAATTATGTCTTACAGTGGAAAAAAAATTAAAAAAAATCGCAAGACATAACTTATTCTCACGAACTTATGCTGAGAGAGGCTAAGTTCAAAAAGAAGTTCTCTAAACTTTTGCAAGTGTGACAATACTACAAAGCGAGTTTCTCTTCTAGGCGGACAATTGTGTGACAACACTACAGAGAAATCGGCGCTTTTCTGTAACATCCTATTTCACAAGGCATAAGTTACGCCTTACAAAGCATAACTTATTCATATGAACTTATGCTGATAGAGGTTAAAATCTCTAAATCTTTGCTATTTTCTAAACTTTTACCTTGTGAAATTAGATCATAGTTAACAATACTATGGCACATAATTTTTTATTAAATGAAAAGCAAGAACAAAAATTATAGATCGCCAATTTAAAGAGTAAAAATTAAAGACCCTTTATTCTTCTCGCTCACCTCATTAATATCTAAAGGAAAGAATCCGAAGGTAATCTGATGATTAAGGAACATGAACATTGTCCCAAAATAAGGACAATTTGTGCAAAAACTTGTACCAATAACAATAATTTGGGCTATTTTATGCCATTCAATGAGCATGGTTGACATACAATGTCAAATTGTCCTTTATATTAGTCAATTGAACCGGTCCAAGATTAAATTCAGGCCCAATTAGTTTTTATCAAAAAAAAATTTGATGCCTCACTGAGCTATCAATTGCGAAACTATCAAGCAACTTTAAACATACTATGAAAGATCACTTGACATGAAATGTCAAAGGAAAACGACAATTTCTCTTAAAACATAAATTTGTTGAACGGTCGCTATCAATTACCACCACGTCCACCATTACTTATCAATATTGTCCACCACAATTTCAGTTTGCACCATCAACTACTATTGGCAGTCACCATCACTACTTGCTATACCTCTAATCATACCACCATCAACCAACACAATATATCACCAACCACCACCCTCAGTCGGCATCCATAACCATCATCATTAGTCATCGTTATCATCATATAATTTTTATAAAATATTTGTTTGAGTAGTATTAGATTAATTAGTATTTTATATTAGTATACTAAAAATAAATATTTAATATTCAGATATTAATAAGATATTTTAATATTTAAATGTATATTCATGTTAAAGACATCTTCTTAATAAAAATAAATGGGCCTAAAACTCCAATGACTAGAGTTATTAAACGGAAAAATTAGGTAAAATGTCAATTGAATTAAAAAAAAATACACAAAAAATAACTAATTTTTATTTATTACCTAAAATAGTCATTCGATCTACTTTATTACCGACGAAGTGCATTATCGACTTGGACATTACGTGATTTGCCTTTTATGGGCAAATAATGATATTTTCTTCATCTCTTTCTCTCATTTAATCTTTTTTTTCTTTTAAATTTATGCTTGTGACATACTATTTCTATCTGTTACATAAACAATGTTTTATATTTATATTTAAAAATAATTTAATTTTAAACTTTTGACCTGCCGCAAACGTGAATCATTTCGAGTGAAAAATTTATCAAAACATCGAGAGGAGTTCATATTTAAAATTTGAGACTATTAGAGTAAATTTGAGCTGATCGGGATTAAAAAAAAAATCAACTCGTTGAGAAATATGAACTAATGCGATATATAAATATTATATGAACAAATTATATAAATATATATACATCTCTTATACATAGTTACACATCATATATACAATATCAATACATTACATAACTATTTATACAATAATTATTTTTATTGTAACTTTTTTTGTCGCTGATACATTTAAGTAAAAGACATCCCTTTTTAAATGTCTTTTTTAAGTTGTATCAAAAAGTTTGAATAGACCGATTATTTTGACCAAATTGAATACTATAGTAGTTATTAAGCATGTGTAAGTGATAAAATAATTACACATATATCCCTACAAAATGATGACAAAATAACACGCTAGATTTATAATAATGACCACGTGAAGAAAGCACAACGACATTGATTTTTGTTAAGATTTTATTCTATTCTAAGTACTAAATAATAGTAGTAAATTATGAAAATATTAAATTTCCTTAAATGACAACTCATTTTTGTAAAACATTATTGGGCAAAAGTAAGAGCAAGTGGGCTGGTGTAAGAACTTCAATAATTAAATTAATATTCCTCCTACCGTTTTTACTTGTCCGGTATGTATTTTTTACGTTTTTAAGAAAATATTAATTAAGTAGTATTTATTATTGTTATTATTATGGTAATTAATTTAACAACAATATACTCAATGTAGTCTTACAAAATGAGAGTCTGAGAAGGATAAAATATATGCAGATCTAACTTCTACTTCGGAAGTAGAATGGTTGTTTACGATAGACCCTCGATATTATGATAATTAATTCTCAATAATATTATGCTTTGAAAATTTTAATTTAATTATTAGTACTCAATAAGTTTGAAAAATGGTTACTTAATGATAGAGCAATCTTAAAAAAGAAAAACGACTGATTATCTTAATTTGTTAAAATGAACAAGTAAAATGAGTAATTTGTATTTAGTACATTAAACAAATAATAAAAAACGGAGTTGGTATATATTTTTACTTAAGTTTATAACTTGATCGTAATAAATTCATATAGATCTTTCATACGTCGAAAGTCAATCGAGTAAAAATAAAATAAAATAAAATTAAGGGCTTTGAGTGTTATTTTCAAGAAATTCAAAAGTTCAACAATATAATTCACTACTATTGTCCCTCTCATCTTTAGTCAAACCTTATCTACTCTAGAGCGGAGCCATAATAATGACTACGGACTCAACAAAACTCAATAATTATATTTTTATTACAGAAAGTTATAATATGTATAAATAAATTTATTGAAAACCCAATAAATAAAAAGAATTATAATTCAAAATTCATAAACAAAAAATTCTGACTTTGCCTTTTTATTTCTCCTCATCAACTCTCCCTATATATACACACATCCTCTCCACACCCTCTTTTCTCATAATCACAAACACATTACAACTCACAAACACATGACTTTTCCATTCTATAACAATGGAAACCCTTCAATCTTCAAGTTTCTTGAATCCATCCACCATTTTTTCCTCATCAATTCAAGAACAACAAGACATGATAAATGTTTGTTACACAAATCGAATCGAGGCACAACAACTTATTAACCCCTCGATAAAAGACGATGTGAACAACGATAATCTTGATAATATGGTAATCAACAAGAAGAAGCTTTACGCGATCAAGGAGGCTATCGCGGATCGAATTGAGATGCATAAAAATATATGTGAACAAAGGAGCCAATGGAACACTATGCTTTTGACATCAATTAATTGCATAACAATAGGAGCTGCTACAATTACTTCAATTGCAACTACTAGTACTAGTACTAGTCCATTTTTGGGACTAATTTTGGCATCCACATTGATGTACTTGGCTGCTACTGTATTGTTAGTTGTCATGAACCAACTACAACCATCACAACTAGCCGAAGAGCAACGAAACGCGTCAAGATTGTTCCAAAATCTTCTACGAAAAATCGACACAACTTTATCAATCGGTCACCCTGTGACTACTATTGATGTGAAAATAGCTATGGAAAATGTTTTGGCTCTTGACAAGGCCTATCCACTACCACTTATCGGTACAATGCTCGATAAATTCCCTTCTAAAATCGAGCCTGCTGTATGGTGGCCTCAACAACGACGAAAAAATTCCAACATGGTCATTGAAAATCGCGATAATTTGAATGGTTGGGATGGGAAACTGGAGGAGGAAATGAGACGAGTAACGAAAATCTTGGAGAAAAAAGACCAAGAAGAGTACATTAGGCTAGGTAAAAAGGCCTTAAAATTGAACAAAATTTTCGCGATTTTTGGTCCATTACTAACGGGGTTGGCAGCCATTGGCTCTGCACTTGTGGGATTTTCATGTTCATGGGGAGCCGTGATTGGAGTGGTGCCCGGGGCGTTGGCGTGTATCGTCAACACAATTCAACATGGTGGACAAGTTGGGATGGTATTTGAGATGTATAGAAGCAATGCAGGTTTTTTCAAGTACATGAAAGAATCAATTGAATCAAATTTGATGGAAAAAGATTTTGATAGAAGGGAAAATGGTGAAGTGTTTGAAATGAAATTAGCTTTGAATTTAGGAAGGAGTTTGTCTGAGCTAAGGGAACTTGTTGATTCTTATTCTTCATGTAATAAAATAGAAGAGCTAGATGAATTTGCAAGCAAACTTTTTTAGTACTACTTCTGATAGAGAAGATGTGTACGTACGAGATATCCAGCAATGTCAAGAAAGAAAAGAATTGAATAGAGGAACTCGTCTTTGGTAAACTTATCAATGGCTATAGTCATAGTGAGTTTTAATCTTGTAACTTTTATTGATAGAATCAATGTACATATTGTTATGTTTATACTTGTAGATCTACTAATATATATCATACTCCCTATGCTTCTGAATAAGTGATATTTTAGCCTTTTCCTTTTGTTCTTAGATTAGTGTTGTTTTAGATAATCAAGAAGACATTAATAATGTTCTTCCAGTTTTACCCTTCTTTAAATAAAGAGAGTTTCATATAACCAAGAAACTACTAAAGAATTACATCTTTTTCAAGGTATTTATTAAGGTATTCATCACCATGGCACTCCAAACATAGAAAAAAATATGTGTTTTTTAAAACAAAAAATAAAATGAAATTATGCCTCGTTAATAATATGTTAGAACACATTTGGCGGGTACCAAAGGGAATATAATCAAGACCTTGATATATGGTGTGGCTAAATAAATAAAGATTGGCATGTGGTTGTGACAACTCACTTTCTGCATTTATCTCATTTGGGGAGTCAAATAAAACAAGAAGTAATTGAATAATCATTCTCTCACCAATATAAATATCGAATATCGAATAATTTTATAAATAACAATTTAAGCAAATAAAATTGAGTGATTCCTTTGGTCAAGAGACCATATGTTCAAGTATCAGATAATTTTATAAAGGTTTAAGCAAATGAAATTGTGTGAATATTCCCTTGTCCAAGAGATCAGAGCATATCATCGAATATCTGTAATCTCTCATCAGTTCAAGTACTAGATGTTTTTGCGAAGATTTAAGCAAATAAAATGTATGATTAATCCCTTGTCCAAGAGATCAAAGCATATCATCGAGTACCTACAATCTCTCATCAGTTCAGGTACTATATTTTTTTATGAAGATTTAAGCGAATGAAACCGTGTGATTCCCTTGTCCAAGAGATTATAGCATATCATTGAGTACTTGTAATCTCTCATCAGTATAAATATCGGATAATTTTATAGACAAAAGTTTAAGCAAATGAAACTATATGATTTCCTTGTCCAAGAGACCATAGCTTATTACTGAATACATGCAATCTCCCATCAGTATATACCGAATAATTTTATAGACAAAGGTTTAAACAAATGAAAAGATGAAAAGATATTAGCTAGATCTTTTGCCAATACCAAGATTTAGACCTTAGGGCTCGTTTGGCCGGGGAACAAGTTATTTCAGGATTAATATCTCGAGATTAGTTATCTCAAGATTGTTATTTTATCCTTAATGTGGGATAAAAATAACATTAAAATCTCGAGATAAATTATCTCAATCAAACATGAGATAAACTCATCCTAAAATTCATGCCCAGATTAATTGTCCTTTATCTCTCGTACTAAATGAATCCTAATACTCCCTCCGTTTCAATTTATTTGACATACTTTTTTTTTAGTCCGTTTCAAAAAGAATGACCCTTTCTTGTTTAAGCAACTTTTTAATTTCAACTTTCCACATGGCATGTTTACAACCACAAGATTAAACGACATTTTAGTATATTTGACATATATTTAATTTAAGACCACAAGATTCAAAAGTCTTCTTTATTTTCTTAAATTTCATGCCAAGTCAAAATAGGTCGCTCAATATAAAACAGAGGGAGTAGGTCATATGATTTTCACCTGTTGCATTAATTATTAGACGACACCAGCCATTAGGTGTCTTGGCCTTCTTTGAGTTTTTATATTTGTGTATTCAACCATGCTAATATAAGTAAAAGAAATCAAATTTAAGCTTTGTAGTTATAGCATGCCAATCATCAACTAAAATGGTGTTCTATTACACCAAATCTTTTTGTTAAAAGATGTCCTAATATTATTCAAGAAAATAAAAATAAAAAGATAAAATACAACAAAACTAAGAACATACGTATAACGTAGAATACAACAAGCCACTAGTAGGTACGTGAGAAATGCCGACCACTACATAAGCCACTAGTAGCTGAGAGAAACCGAGCAAGGAGCAACATCTCGTCTAGGTTGGCCGGAGCTTAAAGAAGCAAGCCCCTTATTATCTTTGAACATGTTGCCATGTCCGGTTTGCAACATTGAGACTTTCAAGCTTTCTTTAATGCCATCGATCTTGCACGTAGATTTAAGAAAATTCCCCTACAAATCGAAAACGAGAAAGGATATATCAACGATATTGTGAAATCATCGAGGTGGGAATGAAGTTGAACATATATCAGAACCAGTAAACAAGTAGGCTAATGTAGCATACCAGCCACATGCCACAATGCTGTGAAAGATAACTCGGAACTGAAGTGGCACATACTGGTGATTAATCCAACTCACAACGGGCCAAAACTGCGTAGTTTTGAATGATCGATACAGTTAGAACTCACTATACAACGGAAAAATCAGTTTTGAAGTACTCGAAAGCAGGGGAAATTTGACATACCGTCCAAGACGTATACTGCACTTTTGGATATTCCCTCTTAATATTAGACTTCACCTGGATCCAGGGTCTACCTGTTCATATTACACAAGATTCTATCAGGCCCAAAGCTTTGTTGTGTGTAGATATGATTATACTCTTTTTTTTCATGACAGTGGTGTCTAGGCCAGCTTGCCTGCACCTCGACTATTCCTCCGCGTACCTATTGCCTCCCACCAACACAAATAACCGGGTAACTCTGTCCCACCAAGGCTTAAACAGATTGGAAGAAATCACCTACTGTTTTTATCTATTAGCATACTTAGTTGCAGAAACATCATCTAATCCATGAAATAGTCAAGTTGCAACGATGAAATACAGTTGTAGCTTGGGTTAAAACTCACTTTCAATAACTAACCCATAGTAAATCATGAAAAGCAAGTTATTCCAAGGGGACGACGTCACTTGTTCCAGAACCACCTGAAACAATTAAAATGCAACTTGAAACAATCAAAACGAAAAAACTAATCTGGTCGTTCTTTTAGAGTTTCCTCCAACTGGAAATACTGTTTGACCAACATAGTAATATAGCGAACAAGTTTTATTATTATTGATCAAAACAGAAAACAAAGAACGAATGAAGGGTAATTGTGACACTAAACTGATGTCGATGATCAGAGCTAGTATCTGATCATTCAAAGAAGAAGGGATTCCTTTACCTTTTTGGCAACTGTTGTTGTGTCTTTCTTCCCCTTGAAAAGTTTGTCCAGCAATAAGTGAAGAAAATGCCCGAACGGTCCAAGATAGGCAAACCCAAAAAGCTGCATGTAGTTATGTTAGCAACCAATGATAATCCCAGATAGCAACTTATATGTGACCCCAAAAATTACATATAAAGGATACGCGATTCAGATAATAAGTGCTGTATTGAAATTGAATCTTGAAATGGAAGTAAACCTGACATAGCACTGCAACTGGACTAAGCCTCGGAGGTTAAAAATCCTAATACATGCTTACTGGCTACTGTTCGTTCTGTTTCCGTTTTCACCAAGAAGATACTTCAGAGCAGCTAAAGATATGAAAGTGTTCTCAAGCATCATTTTCATATCACTGTTAGAAGTCGTAGTATTGAGCCTGTAGTTTCTTGTCCTTTGATCTATGTTACTATCTATGGTTCCTTGTACCTCGATCATCATATTGTTTTGTTGTAGTTTCTTTTCTGTTACTATCTGTTGTTTTTGTTATTATCTGTTGTTTCTTGTACTTCCGTTACTTCTTGTTTGGGACCGCATTGGATTGTTTTTCCTTGGACCGAGGGTTTATCGAAAATAACCTCTCTACCTCTGAGGTAGGGGTAAGGACTGTGAACACTCTACCACATAAAATAGAGTCCTTAGACTCAATGCAGATGGTGCAGTAAGTCAGGACAGGAAAAGGGTGATTCAATCCGGGAAAAGATTCCCGACAGAAAAAACTGGTAGCGTTTTTGCCTTGCTTCAAGAAAAAGGATGCAGAATAAGAAGAAAATGTTGAACTGATGCAGGACCGTTTTAACTCCAGAAACTACCCTTACCGATGAGAGACGTTATCCAACTATCATGTATTTGAATTGTTTTGAGATTCATCAAAGTCATATATTGCATCCATACTACGTTCATGCACATATGAGAATAAAGTTGAACAGATTTCTCAAAGCCAGCAACGCTTCAGACCTATGTTGCTCAGACTCTCCAAAAATATTGCCGCACACATGTCGGATCCTCCAAAAATGCACTACTTTTGAAGGATCCAACACGCACTCGTCAGCTTTTTTGAAGAGTCCGAGCAACATAGCTTCAGACTGCTACTGTACACACAAAAAGGAAAGGGAAATAGGGAAGATATATTCAAACAATTACCACTTTCAGAAGAAGGCGTCTCATTTGAAGTCTCTTAATGCCAGTAATCTTCTGAGCCACTATATCACTAATCGCTGACAAAACTGCAGCTGTTATCGCCTGCAATTATAAATCGCAAAATTCAGAAATTACGGTACAGAGGTTGTTTCCTGTAGACCCTCGACTCAAGAAGAATCATGTTTCGGAACATGTTGCAAAAGATGCACAAGTAAAAAGCTACGATGAAATACTGAAGAAAGAAAAGTACTTACAGTAGAAAAAGTACTGATAACCAAAGAGAAAGGAACAACCGTAGTAATAAAATTGAAGAATAAACTAATGCGAAATTTAGTAACTACAAAAATAAAATCACAACCCGCACCATCAACTCGATCAACTACATCTCAATCCCAAACTAGTTAAAGTCAACTATATAAATCTTCTACATTCATTCTATAATTCAAGTCTATTAATACCTCACACCATGGGCAGAGCCACCTTACGAGAAGGGTAGTCCGGTGCACACCCTTCGCTGGTGGAGATGTCATAAACCTCTTACTCACTACGCCCGGATGCCAATATAATGCATTGGAATTCATCATAGTTAAACTTCTATTTTTTTCAATACGGGCGGTGTTTGGCCAACTTACACGCACCTCAACTAATCAAACTGCATACTAGCTAGTTGCTACCTCCCACTAGCACAAATACTCTATATGTCAAGATTTCGACCGATAAAAAGAAATCACATAATCTTTAGCCTCTATGGTTTACCATGAAAAATTCCAACTTCATTGACCATTAGCTCTCATGATGCCATTATAGTTAAGAGTATAAAACTACTACTCACTTCGTTTCAATTTGTTTGTCTTACTTTCTATTTTTGTCCATTTCAAAAAGAATTTCTTTTTCCTTTTTTGGCAAATCTTTAGTTTCGATTTTTCACGTGACATGTTTAAGACCACAAGATTAAAAGATATTTTTGTACATTTTACTGTTGAACATCACAAAATTCAGAAGGTCTTTCTGTAATTTTCTAAACTCCATGTCAAGTCAAAACCAGACAAACAAACTGAAATATAGAGAGTACAAAGAAACTAAAGACTTCTTTATTTTCTTAAATTACGTGTCAAAATCAAAACCAGACAAATAAATTAAAACGGGAAAGGAGGGGGAAGCTGAGATCTCAGTTCTTGAATTGTAACTTCTGGACATAATCTTAAAAAAATACCCCACATAATAAATTGAACTAAAAGCTCAAAATAATCAAAACCCACTTCACAAATCAGATAAAAAGAAGCATAGAAAGAAAAATTAGTCAAAAAAAAATGTAGAAAGTTAGAAAGAAAGAAAAAAAAAAAAGGTGAGCTTTCACCTTTGTTCTTAAAGGGTGTTGTTGAAGTTGTATCAAGTATTTTTGCAACCCATTTTTGGCAATTGACCCCATTATTCTTCTTCTTCTTCTTCAGTTCATCAACTATGAGAAACAAGAAAATTTTGATCTTTTTTTATTGACTCTTCTTATGAATTTTCAGTCTTCCTCAGTTTGGTTTCAGCTAAATATCTTGACTATAGACTATACCATGTGGGACCCATCTGGACTATGTGTTTGAATTAGAATAGGGAGTTGTTCAGATAGTAAGCGCATCAGATAGTAAGCGCACGAAGGTTATGAGTTTGAATCACCAAAGGAATAAAAAAGGATGGGAGCTCTCGTATTAATGTTCGAAAATTATATAAAAAATACTCTAAGTTATAATCCTTCTCATATTAATATTAATGAAAAAAATACATCTCAAAATATTAGTCAAATTTCATGCAGTTTGACTCTCGAAAAATAAAATATAACAATTAAAAAAGAACCAAGGTAGTATTATTGTTGTTGTTTTTTTTACTGAATTTTTGTAACTTATTGTAATTTGACCAATTGTGGTAGTAGCTAGTAATTGTTTTATTAGTCGTTGTTATTAAAATATCGTGTTGTGATTTTAGGATAATGTATTATTTAATTTATTATAAAAATGATAATTTTATATCAAATTCATTTGTATATAAGATTATGATTTGTGATAATAATAATGAACGTCATCAATAAAAAATTTGCACAATTTGAAATTAGCAAGTATGTTTGTTCGATATGGTTGAATATTCTTAATAATTTTTAGAACTTATGAGTTTAAGTCTTGTTTCCTATTTTTTTAAATAAATAAGTGAAATATGTTTTGAAAAAACATGATCAAATATATTTTTAACTTCAATCCAAATTTCACTCAAATTAAATTTTTCAAAAAAAAAAATTATTTATGATTAAACGCCAGCAAAATATTAATAAGTTGTCTAATAAATAATCATCCCACCTAATTTTTTTTTTAATTAGGTAAAAAAAAAGGATATGCTATTTTTGAATTAATGATTGGGTAAACTCATCTTTGGGGAGGTTAAGAATATGCTTTTCCTTCTTGTCCATTATGATTTGTAATGGAATATTGGTTTAATAAGTTCTAAATTTTTTAAATTTTGTTATTGAATTGAATGATTCAATTTGGTTTAGGGTTCAGTAAGTAGTTTGTGAGTCGTTATGCGTTTGGATAGAAGTGTTAAAATTAATAACAAGTAATTTGTGTGTTTGGTAAAAATATGTTGATAAGCTATTTTCTGTTAAAATGACTGAAATTCTGTAAAATATATAATTAAGGTCGGAGTTCATGCAGAAGTGGATTCAGGATCTGAAGGTAGCGCGAACACCAAGTACCATACTTTATCGTAAACATTTATTTTTTTGCTTTAGCCATCAGCGGTGATATTCAGTATCTATAAGAGCGATATATTAATTCAATTCATATTCGCGTGGTGTAAAGCTCATTAAAAGAAAAACGTTCCGTACTAGCAAATTTTATTATTCTCAAGACTCGAACTCTACGTTTAATAAAAGGTGCAAGTTTCTCATCCCGTTCTATTTATCAAAAAATTACTCATTAAAAGAAAAACGCTCCGTACTAGCAAATTTTATTATTTTCAAGACTCGAACTCTACATTTAATAAAAGGTGCAAGTTTCTCATCCCGCTCTATTTATCAAAAAATTAGCGAATTTCTGATAGTGATTTCGATAAATTATGATGAGCAAATGCGTAGAAATGTTTCTTTAATTTATGTTTAATATGAAAATCGTAATAGACATACCCTTACTCATTCGATTCATGCACATTACATTACTAGTATTATAATTTGTATAGAAATGAAACCCTTCCGACGAAAAATAACATTATTGAATTCTCTTGATTTACTTTTTTATATTCTGAACTTCTTAATAATTTCGACTCCGCCGTGTAAAAGAGTTCTAATTAAGATTAATTGCGCTTAGGGGTGTTCACGAGTCAGTTATTGGTCAAAATCAAAACCAAATCAATATAATTGATTTTTAAATTATTGAAATAAAACCAACTCAAATACAATATACATTTATCGATTTTGGTTTGGTTGTTCGGTTATTAATCATACACGAAAACAAAAGAAAAGATTCATTCAAAAGGAGAAAAAAAAAGACAACAATTTATTCAAAAAGAAAAAATAAATCATGAGATTACCACATAAAATAGTAACATGACGTACATCTAATACAAGATATTTAATCAAATTATAAATAAATTTTGATAAAAACATATATAAGATATTTAAAATTGATCATAAAAAATTATATATTATGCATATATAATTATAAGAAATATATATATATATATATATATATATATATATATATATATATATATATATATATATATATATTTTATCGGTTTGTTTCGATTTTTTTGAACAAAACCAAAATAGTAAACCCAAATATTATCGGTTTTTAAAATATAAAATCAAATCAAACCAAATAAAAACAGGTTTATTTAATCGATTTGGTTCGATTTTTCAGTTTGAATCGATTTTTACCCAAACCGTAAATAACCCCTAATTCCGGCCAAGTGCTCCATCATTTACTTCAACTTTTCCACTTCCAATTAACACACTTCCATGATTAGCATTGCCATTTCCAAAATTAGAACCAAAACTAATTGCTCCATCATGACCAAAATAAGATGAATTGATTTGTTCATCAATTGCAAGGCTTCTTGCATTTGTTGATACAACAAAAAGTGCACTGGCAACAAGGAAGAGGACAACAATTTTTGTTGCCATTTTGATCAAGAGTTGATAATTAAGACAAAATTAATGATTTTTTGGGTGTGTGTGAGAGTTTTGATTTGGGATTTGAAATTATATATAGATGTTGAGAATTGTAATTTATGTTGAAAGTTAGGAAGATCTTAAGTTCATCATCACCATGCATTGGATATGTTATCAACTATATAATTCCTACATAAAAAGCCCAACTAATGAAGTAAAAAGACACCTATCCCTTTGAACTTTCATGATCAACCTAATTCTATCTTACAACAAAATCAATTACTATTAGCAAATGGAAAGCTTAAACTAGGATTCTAAAAGCTTATCCTTAAAAAAAAAAAGAGCTTGTGGTCTCCTTAATATGATTTGGTAATCCTCCTATCATGAATTAACTTTCTCGGAGTTGAGTTAGACCCAAGATCCATCTTAATTATTGTTTAGCGATAATGGGTCCCCAGATCAAATTGCCCATGCAGTCATGCACCAGATGTCTAGTCTTGGGCCTGAGGTGGAGCATTGAAGAGTCTCATATAAGATGAAAAAGGAACGGGTGGTCTCCTTAATATGACATGACCAATCCTTCCCTTATGAGCTGACTTTTGGGATTAAGCCCAAAATACATTTCTTTACATTTTATTATGTGGCTCAACTTAGGTGACTTCAGAACTTGGTTAAATCTGGGCTGGAATTCTTGTTAGTGAGGAGGAGCAGGTGTGGTCTAAGAATATAGACGGCAAGGGTAATTTTGATACCAAAAGATAACCAAGGATAGAAGTGTTCTATATCCGATAGTTCAAGGGTATTTTTGCACATTCTGCTAAGGCTATCATCAAACAATGGAAAGAAATCACCTGATACGACCTCTTTATAACAATTCATTACCTTAACCGCAAGGAGGGGATGTCAAAGGCAGGGCTAGTGACTGGAGTAAAGTCATAACGAGCTAGCCTCAGAGCCAACAAATATCCAGAGAAACAACTCATGGGTTTCATTGATTTGGCAATTATATACATACTGAGTGGGGATATTGCAATTTGCAGTCAATATTATTATTTGTATATTCATGAAGACTGGGGAAAAGAGAAATTGCTCAACCAAAACTTTGCATATTCAAGCAACAACCAAAATAAGCCCAAGGACAGCCCCGTGCACTAAGTTTTCGCTATGCCCAGAGTTTGGAAAAGGGCCGAACCACAAGGGTCTATTGAACGCAATCTTATCCTGCGTTTCTCAAGAGGCTGTTTCAAAAAACAAGCCCCTTCACATTGATTCAAAAAACTGTCCCTAGAAATAAAGCTCTGACCAAAGATGGATATATAAAAAGAAAATTTAAAAAGGAAAAAGAAGAGGACAGTATACTTTTACTACCTAACTTCTATAATACAACCACAAGCCCATCTTTCTTGATAACCCGTTGTGTCCAGGCCAGCTTGCGCGCAACTTTTGTATTGCTGAATAGCTTCTCATCAAGTTATGTAAAAACACTATCTTGTCTTTCACCTGAGGGCATTCACAAAAGCCAGCAAGGAATCAACGTCCCTCTTCTCCGAGGGGTACTTAATCGGTTGTGAAGAATGTCTAGGGAAGAAGAGTATTGTAGGGAAGCTTCCAAGTTGCAATTCTTTTTGTGCAAATGCTTTCTGCTCACCATCTGCCCTGAATTTCGATACTTTCACACCCGAACTTGCCAACTTCTCCGCCAATTCAACGTAGGATCCTTCCATTGCCTGTACAAAATAAGAAAATAGATCAGTAAGATAATTCCCAAATACCATCCGGCTGGAGTAGTAGACGCGAATGCAGCCTATATTCAATGGTTCAACTGAATCCAGTATTTTCAAAGCATGGCTACGTACGTGAAAAGTTTCAATAAATATTAAATTCTAAAACAATAATGTCAAAGGTACATTATGCTCGGTGCTAAGAACCTTAAAGGTTGAACTAAACAAATTCAAATCTTGGATCAGCCTCAGTGGAGAAATAAAAAGCTGTTGATGAGAAGGTAAATTTACCTGGCAAAAGCGGCACCAAGGTGCATAAAGAACAACAAGCCAAGGCTCACTTCGATTTTCCAACTTCAATAGGTTCTCAATTCCAGGCCTACTCAAGGTTACAATGTCGTTGGTGTCGAAAATATCAGCAACAACAGCACTACCATTTGCACTATTTCCATTACTGTTCACGCTTTCATCCTTGATGTTGCCCTTATGTAAGCCACACTCCTTGGCCTTGGAATCCTCCCACCACCACCTTCCTTCTCGCTCGTGTTGGCCAGGCAGGACAGCCCGCGTGCAAGGTTCGCATCCGATGGAGACATAACCTTGTGAATGCAACGAGTTCACTGGAACATTCATGGCTCGCAAGAAATTCCAAATATCAGTGCCGTCCACATTGGCAACAGGATTCCACTTCACCAAGCTGCCTGCTCCACCATCCAACCCCTCAAACGAAGGATCTACTTGAACAACGGGGATTTCAGATCGAGTACCTGGGGACTGATCTTTACGTTGCCCTGTGATCCAGGCACGTAAACTTTTGAGGGCTCTTCTCAAGGGCCTAACTTTCCTTATTCGGCAGCATTCTTGGTGACCGTCTTCATAGAAAGAGAAGAGGCCCTTGTTCCTCACTAAAGCCTGAACTTCAACAGCATCAGGGAACATATATTCGATACGAATCCCATAGCGCTTCTCCACTGCATCAAATAATTGGTAGGTTTCCGGATTCAACCTCCCAGTATCAAGGCTGAATACTCTAAATGGACGACCAGTTAAACGAGCATACTCTAACAAAGCAACATCTTCAGCACCACTGCAAAAGAAGGATATCATTAAGAAGCTGTACCATTGTGAGATAACCAATTGGGAAAGTCATTTGAGAGAGACATCTTAAAGGAAACCAACATTTCTGATAAATAAGTAGAACAGCACATGTATCAGGATACTGAACATCCTAAATGACCAAAAGCCGAAATAGCATGATGACCTATAAAATCCTCATCGCATTTGCAGCACACAGAGTTTTAACTAGTGATTGATTTGGTAAAATTAACAAATTGCAATGCAACATGAGTTCTCTTTAGCGAGAAACATAACAATGAACTAGTTGGCAATGTTCATACATTAAGAAGATATGATACTCCGCCTTGAGTAGTTACTACAAAACGAAAATCAAACCAGTTTTTATGAAGTAAAAAAACATGATCAAATTTTTTCATGCTACAATGCTTAAATTTCATTCACTTCAAGCATTCATCACTGTCGAAGATAATCCTTAATTGATCAAATTTTATAGCAACCAAAATGAGCAACTAAGAGATTATTGAGTAGATATTTAGAACCAGGCCATTTTTTTCACCAAAATCTTAAAATTTGGAGTCTCCAAATTGTTATTTTCGGTTTCAATACTAAACTTCTACTGCTCACTCATACTTCCATGGGCTTTTCTCATTCCTCATTTCCAATTATAAGTAGCTACTGCTTCTCTTTTACATTTGTTTCCCGAATTGAAGTTGTTTTACATATCTATAGGTATTCTATTTGACAATTATTTGGCCAAAAAACAATCAATAACAACAACAACATACCCGGTATAGTCCTACAAGTGGGGTCTAGGAAGGGTAGAGTATACACACACATGTTACCCCTACCTTGGCAGGTAGAGAGGTTGTTTCCGATAGACACTCGACTCAAGGAAAGCAAAAACACAACATTCACGGAGACATAAGCAGTAACAGCAGCAGGATAAAAAGAAAACTGAGGCATAAGAGACAACAAGTAGTAATAGAAAACAAAGAATGAAACATACGGAAATAGTAAACTAATAAAAATATCGAAAACAATACTAATACTACTAGCAGGAGAGACAAGACGTGAAACTATTTACTACTGGTAGAGGCTAAATTAATTTGGATACAAAATAGTACAAGCATCTTCAGCATAGAAAATCAACACAATGAGCAGGCTGGTGCACAAAGCATCCCCATAGGGTCCGGGAAAGGGACGCTACCCTAATGCAGAATGTGAAACCAATAAGTATACCTGAAAGCAATGGCAATATCACTTCCAAATTTCTCAAGCGCCTTATCCATAATCTCCAAAGGGGAAGCATTTGTTAGCGCCTTCGCTAGTTTCTCATAATCCTCAGCCTCTGCTTTCTCTTCCACCTCTAAACCCCCACAAACAAAATACAAAAATCCAGTCATTTCCTTTACAAAATTAGCAGTAAATCACACAAATTCAGACAAATTACTAAAATCTACTCTCGTTGTTTCAATTTATTTGTCTTATTGTCCTTTTTAGTCCGTTTCAAAAAGAATGTTTCTTTTCTTTTTTGACAATTCCTTAAATCAACTTTCCACCTGTCATGTTTAAGACTACATGATTAAAAGACATTTTGGTACATTCCGCGTATCTTTAGTTTAAGACCACAAGATTCAATAGTGATCTTTACTTTATTAAACTCTGTGTCAAGTCAAAACGAGATAAACAAATTGAAACGGAAGGAGTAATTAACTCACCAGGAGCAACAGTAGTTGCTGCTAATGGAACTAATGGCTTCATAGCGAAACGCCTCTGAGTAAAATTCACTGCTTTCAATGGAATTTGAGGCTGATCTATTGGCTGAGTGATACCCATTTGTTAAACTGTAAAAACATATATCAAAAATAATCAGCAAATGAGACCAAAAAAGGGGAAAAAACAAAAACCAAACGATCAAATTCTCTTATTTCATCACATTTACAGTTTTAAGTGAAAAAAATGAAAATTTGAGAGCCAAAACAGAAAAAAAGGGGGAAAAAACGAAACCCAAATGACAATATTATTTTGAGCTCGTTAACCTAAAATGTTCACTTTGGTCAAACTTCTCCCCTTTCAAACCTGAAAAACTCACTCAATACCCATTCTGATCACCTCGATAATCATGTCACCCATCACCACGGGTCACAAATGACATACAGAAGCTACAGAAATGTGTAAAACAGGGAAAACACGCAGAAAAAACAAAATGACCATTAGGATCATCACATCATCTTCATTACATTTACAGTATTAAGTGTAAAAATTGAAAAGTTGAGAACTACAACATAAAAGAAAACGAAACTCAGATAATACTCCCCCCGTTTCAAATTAATTGACCTGCTTTGACTTGGCACGAAATTTAAGAAAATACATAATACTTTTGAATCTTGTGGTCTTGAATTAAAGATATATGAAATGTACTAAAATACCCTTTAATCTTGTGGTCTAAAATATGTCAGGTAGAAAATTGAAATTAAAAAGTGACTAAAAAGGGAAAGGGTCGTTCTTTTTTAAACGGACTAAAATAAAAAGTAGCTCAAACAAATTAAACTGGAGGGAGTAATATTATTTGGAGCTCCTTAACCTAAAATATTGACTTTGATCAAACTTCTCCACTTTCAAACCTGAAAAACACACTCAATATCCATTCTGATCACCTCGGTAATCGTGTCACCCATCCCGCAAATGACAAATAATATACAGAAGCTACGAAAAGGGTGTAAAACACACAGAAAAAAACAAAACAACCATGAGGATCATTACATCATCTTCATCACATTTACAGTATTAAGTGTAAAAATTGAAAATTTGAGAACCAAAACAAATAAAAAGGAAAAAGTAAACAAAACCCAGATGATAAAATCCTCTGATCTTCATCACATTTACAGATTTAAGTGAAAAAAATTAAAAATTTAAGAGATAAAAAATAAATAAAAACTAAAAAAAAGGGGTAAAATGGGTACCTTTGGGTTGTTGTTGTTGTTCATAAGAAGATGAAGAAAGAGAGCTATGAATTACAGTTGAAGAACTGAAAGCCAATGCCATTTTTCACAAATCTCAAACACAAAATTTTCAATTCCAAGACTTTTTCAAAACAAAATTTGTGAAATTTTGCTGATTTTTTTTTTCTTCTGATTTATAAGAGAGAGAAAAAATGTTCTTGAAGAGGGTGACCATACAGGTTCATTGAACCTGGACATGTTTTTAATTATAACTTTTCACGTGACATATTTAATATCACAAAAGGATATTTTAATATATTTTACATATATTTAATTTAAGACCACAAGTTTCAAAAGTTTTCTTTAATTTTTTAAACTCCGTGACAAGTCAAAATAGGTCAAACAAATTGAAACAGGGGGAGTAATAGGGTCATTTGCACTTTTACCCCTATTTGTGTTGTTATTTAATTTATGCCCTTCCCAATAAATATTTTTCTCGTTTTAATTCATTTATCATGTTTTGACTTGGTACGAAATTTTAAAAAGTAAAGAAGAATATGTTAAATGTACCAAAATATCCTTTAATTTTATGTAGTAATAATACTACTTCTATCTTCCTAAAATAACTTGGTCGTTTTGGACTACTTTTGGTCATGCACTTGTTATAGAAATTAGGCTTAATACATAGTAATAATTTGTTGTCAACTTAGATCGGAAATTCCTTCGAACATCCTTATTTTACAGGCATTTTTTCGCACATTAGAAGAGAATTGTGATTTTTAAAGTTCGGGAAATGTAAATAATTTTCATCCTTATAGTTTGTGTCGTTCATGATGAAGGGTAAATCAAGAAAAGAACTAACAGATTTTTAGATTGACAAAGTTTTTGAAAAAGTAGTGCTTATGATATCTTATGCGAATGTCACTTGAGAATGGGAAAGAAAAGTAGAGAGACTTTATAAGACTCCATGATATATGCCTTAATATAAATTATATTTTATTGTGCGCGCCATTGAGCTCGATGATGTTGTAGTTCAAGAGACAAATTGTGAGGTCTGTTGAGTCAAAACGGACAATAAGTGGTATGAGCTTAATGAATCGTGATAAATATAGTATTACAGAGCGCAATCTTTCTTTCGGTGGTGAAACAAGGACTATAGAAGAACTGTCAAAACGGATTGATTAAGGCTAGAGACTTCAATACCCTAGCCTAGCGCAACCCAGCATTTGAAAGGGCCTCCAAAATACCATCACTAAAATGTACTTTAATTTTTAGTTAGTGAAGTATGGATATTTTTAAGATTTAAAATATAAAATTTAAATAGTTTTGTTATTCTTATAAAATTAAAAAAAAAAAATTAGATTTATGCATTTTTTTACTTATAATAGTTTAATATTATTTAAATATCAAATATTATTATAAATATATAATAATCAATCTATAGCCGTCTTAGCTCAGTGGTAGAGCGCGTGGCTTTTAACCACGTGGCCGTGGGTTCGATCCCCACAGACGGCGTGTTTTTTATTTTATTTTTGAAGGAGAAACTTGCATAACTGGTAAAGTTGTTGTCATATTCGAGCCTTTTGCAGAAATACAAAATAAATTGCGTACAATAGACCCCTTTGATCCGATCTTTCCTTCAACTCCGCACATGACAAAAACTTTAATACATCGAGATGTCTTTTATATATAACAGTCAATCGATAGAGCAATAAAAAAACATGGTCCATCGGCTCCACGCAGAATAGCTTGCTAATAATCTGATGGCTTTGCAACACTAGTGCCTAAAACAACATATAATGCTTTTGTAGCTTTCTTAGTCCCAACATTACTTTTTTTTTATTCGATCATTCGATATTTGAAATTCACTTGCCAAGCATGCTAGCTTGTTCTATTTGGAGTTTTTCATTTTGTAAATTTGAATTCGAGATCTCACATTTTCATCAGGAATTTTAATGAGAAAATTCAATAAATTCTAACTTGCAACCTAAAATAATTTTTCAATGATAGGAATTCAATTGGAACCCCTTCATTAGTCGAAGGTCTAGTGGCTCCGCTACTTCTTAATGATGGGGGAATTCACCAATCCCGCTAGAATCGTTGGTAATTTAGTTCATAAAATTATACTATCAATCCCGCTACATCCATTTATGCTCCATGTGGTATGTCTACCTTCTGATGTGTGACTTAGGCATACGTCCAAGTTCAAATTATATCGTAAGCAAAAGTCAAACATTTAATTGAAGAACAAAATATAGAGGAATAAATTTATTATTTCTTGAATTTCAAATCGTGTGCCACGAGTCCTCGAGAATTTCTAGATTATAAGAAAAGATTAAAAAGAAAAGTCGAACCACAAACACATTATTATATATTCACTCGTTGACTACTACGAACAAGTTTACATTATTAATCTATGTGCTAGAATTCAAAATACACAGGCACTTAATTTATTAGTCTGGTTGACTCCTACAAAAAGATTTAAATTATTAATCTGTGTGCCAAAATTCAAAATACATAGGCACTTTATTAGTCTGGTTGACTCCTACAAATTAAAGGAGATTTACTACTACTCCCTCCGTTTCTAAATATTTATCATATTTTTTGTTACATGCTTCTTAAGAAAAACATTAATTAGAGGACTGCTCTTTATTTAATACTTCTCTCTTTTGCACTATATTAATATCTCTCTATATTTATGACTAAGTGTAAAAGTAGAAATAAATAACTAATTATATTTTGATTTTATAAAATGACAATTACGCCCTCCGTTCAATTTTTACTTGTCACATTTGGACTTGACACGTCCATTAAGAAAACAATAATTGACATGACTATTTTACCACACTACCCCTATTAATTGATGTTTAACATTAAATCTTGAAAAATGATTTGAGAAGTAAGTAATTAATGTTAAGGGTAAAACATGAAGAAAAAAAAATTGTTTTTCCTTGATATGTTAAAAGTGACAAGTAAAAATGAAAATTATATTTTAGGAATAAGTGACAAATAAAAATGAACGAAGGGAGTACAACAACAACAATAACACACAAAGTGAGGTCTGGGGAAGGTAAAATGTATGCAGATTGTATCTTTACCTCGGAGGTGAAGTAAAATATGTTGTTTTCGATGAACCCTCGGCTCAAGATAAGAAAACGAAGAAAATATTACGAAACATTTATTTTTAGTAAAGATGACAAGTATTTAGGAACGGAGGGAGGGAGCAGTAATTAACTGCCTAAACTAGCAACTCAAAATTGGTAGTCTTCCAATATTTGACAAAAAGTACTGACTAGATTCAAAACTTTTCTTTTACATGCAATATTCTATAAATAGAATCACAAAGCATGAGAATTTCTTCATCAACACAACAAATTATTACTTATATTTCAACATCTACAAATTAACACCACAAAATGAGCGTAGAAGTTTTGGACGGTGCGACGATCCTTAGTTTCGTCGAAGACGAAGAAGCGTTCGGCGAATCATCGCGGAACGCTTCAGAAACCTCGATAGAGACCACGATGGCATGCTTTCTTATTCGGAAATGTTGAAAGAGCTGCAGGTAAGAGTCACATGAAGGGTGATCAGCTGAACACCCTTAATTATAAATTTAAATATATAGAAAATTATATTATTTATACATATGTCAGAATGATTTTTTATAGATATATATTATGGAGTAAATCTTGAACATGGCTAGAAATGCTGAAAGAATTGCATGTAGACAGAAGGATCATCAGCTGAACATTCTTTATCGAAAAAATTATACTGTTATATTATAAAAAATTATATTGCATATATAAATCAGAATGACTTTTTATAGATATATTAAATCCTCAACAAGGTCAGAAATGTTGAAAGAGTTGATGGTAGTGGTGGAGCCATATAGACTGAAGGGCTATCAATCATTAAAATATTCTTTGTCGGAAATTATATATACTTATATATATAAAATAACAATAGTTACTTTTTATAAATATATATTAAATCATGAATGATCTTAACAAAAATTTTGATTTCGCTACTGATCTTGCAGGGGTTGAGGGTCTTCGATACGCATTTTGGTATCGACGTGAAAACGGATCCGAACGAGGTTTCTCGAGTTTATAGCTCAATCTTCGTTCAATTCGATCACGACTCGAACGGGACGGTAGATTTAGAGGAATTTAAACAGGAGACAAAGGAGATGATGGTGGCTATGGCTAATGGTTTAGGGTTCTTGCCAATTCAAATGGTACTTGAAGAGAATAGTTTCTTGAAGAAAGCTGTTGATAGGGAACAATTTCTTCAAAAGGACAGTTCGATGTACTAAATTCCCGCTATGTTCGAAATTCGGAAAAGAATCGGATCACAAGGATAATGATCACTCTCCATGTTGCTTCATAAAATATTAATTTAATAATAATGGTTAAATATCATCTTATATTTTGTTAGAAATTTGAGTTGTAACATTTTGAAATAAATTATGAATTATTATAAATATGAATTTTATTTTATATATTTTTATTATATAGAAGTCCCAAAATAAGAATAAAGATTGCACATTTTGCTTGAAACTCGACTTAAAATGGTTGGATTGAAGTTATTTAGGCGCACTTCAACCATTTTGTCTGAAGTTAAGGCTTTATTAATACTAACTTCAGACACCGTATGTCTAAAGTTACCCCGAAATACGTACATGCATGTATGAAAAAATTTAAATAACCGACACAAACTAAATGATGGCATCAAAATCAGGTACTCGTGCACTTTGCCGCTTGAGTTTGAATCATTCCACAACAAAGTAATAATGACGACGAAAACAATAAAAATAACATACCTAGCGTAATCCTACAAATACGGTCTAGGGAGGGTGATGTGTAGGCAGATCTTCTCCCTACATTAGAAGATAGAGAGGTTGTTTCAGATAGACCCCCGAGTCAAGGAAAAACATAGAAAAGCAGTTCGGGAAAAGAAATACGAAAGAGAAGAAGCCACACAACAAAATACTAATGATACAATGACAAAGCATTCTGGGGAAAGAAATTGCACTAGAGATTTTGAATCAAAGATCTTCTTGGAATGATTCATTAAGAATTTTTTTTTAACCTAAATCGTGTCCATCCAACTGATTAAACTAAACAAAGCCAACAGAGATATGATATATGTAGAATTCACGCATAATATGTGTATGATCGTGTATAATCAATATATAATCACTATCTAATAAAAGGCAACGCAAGCACCTCTTCAACATGTGTGCTTGTTGGTATTGTCATTGAATTTGAGGACATTTTTGTCATTTAAGACTTTCAATTTCATAGCTTCATCCTTTATTGGTGTTGTACTACATGCTACCTTGAATGTGCCTTTTTTTATGGACAAAAAAGTACAATAGTTGTAGCTTATTCCTCCTTCAACGTGAGCCCCCCAAAAGTACTGTTACCACTAAAATTCTTTACCATTTTTTTACAATTTGATTAATAAATAATCTTCAATAATGTTAATTTATTATCATTACTACAACCACAAATTATGTGGATTAAATTTGCAAAATATTAGTACTTTATTTGGGAGGTGAATGTCATAAATTAGAAATTCATAATTAAATTTGAGGTAAAATTTATACTTATCAAATTTATAGTTTTAACTAAATAAAGTATAAATTTTACCTCAAATTTAATTTTAATATGAGATAAAGTGAAATATTCAAAATTAAATTACGTAAAATTTTGATAATATTATTGAGCCGTTACTAGTAATCTATATATACCAACTATACATAGTAAACAGTAAATCTGTCCGACTATTTGTACGAAGATCAACAATCTTAGTGAAGATAAGAGAGATATTGGATAAAGAGTGCAAAGGACTTGTCATCTGTACATTTTATGAGCATTTCTTCAACAACAAAAACAAAAGTCAGCTAGTAGTTAAACCATCCATGAACAAATCTAAAGTAGTAGTAGGCAGATTTACAATTCAGATAGTTAAAACTTCAAATATTAATTCCCAAGCTCGACGAACCCAAATGTGTTTTCGCCGCTGTACGTCATGTAGAGGAACCCGTCTTCGTCCTTGTTTTCCTCGTAAATTGCAGACATCAGAGCAGCTGCAACAACAGGAAGGAGATATGTGTCAGGACAAATGTCTGGGAAAAGTATCGAGACCTTATGTTATAATCTACTTTACTTACCAGTTGGAGGCAGAATGTTCTTGACAAAGACAAAGATGGCCTTTTCAGCAGTGAGATTGATCCTCTTTCGGACCACGTAAACAAATTGGCCAACAGTCAAATCAGCTGGGACGAGGTACCTATGTCACAACGTAGGTAAGACAAATGAATAATGGTCCTGTCCGATCTACTTATACATAAGAACAATAATCGGCAACAATCAAGTAATATGAGACTAATTCTGTCAACATGTTGAAGTTTATTGCACAAATAGCATGACACTCGAGTATCAGCCAGTGTTTAATTGCCAAAGGAAGAAACACCTAAGGTACCAAGACTGTTTGTTCACCACACATATATACCAATAAAACTACTTATTAGATATTTTTAGCACCAACGCCCGATCTCCATGGTAATGAAAGCCAAAACACCTAAATCGACGAAAGTGGCATGAATTGTGATATAGACTCAGGAACACATAGTATTTAGGATGCAAAATCTCACGTTGGGACCATAAAAAACTGCAAATTACTGTACAGACCATATTTGAAATTTGAATTTAACAAAGAAGCATATGATTTGTAGCAGCAACCTTCATGCCAACAAACTCTGTTAAATCGGTACTAAAAAGGTGCACGCCAATAAACACAAAAAACTGCAGCATTCAGAAGATATATCTCCCAAACTTGTGTCCAGCACAACCGTAAATCCACCATCATAATGATAACTCAATCTTAAAACAACCATGAAAAAACTACATTAAAATATCATATATTAATAACTTTCCAGTTTCCAGGCCACAAAATACTCTGATTTTCTAATCAATTCCTGGACACAAAATCTGCCAAATTTTGTTGTTACAAGCAGCATTAACACGATATATTCCTTATTATGTTAATATCCACATCCACTGCAAACCTATGTTGCTCTGACTCTTCAAAAATGCCGACCGATGCGTGTCGGAACCTCCAAAAATAGTGCATTATTGGAGGATCCGACATGGGCGCGACAGCATTTTGGAGAGTTCGAGCGACATAGCTGCAAACAACAAACACTCATCAAAGATGGGGAGCAGGGGAGGAGAATAGTAAAGTACAAGCAAATTGCATGCCAAAACTAATATATAGTTGGACTTGAACATAAATATGATGTTATAAAGTAACAAAACTGTGCACTTGATTCTTAACAACCATCATCATGGAAAGGCACAGAAGCAACTTACTTCTTCTTATCAATGTCAGAGATATCACTCTTTTCTGCTCTCTCAACAATCACCTGAATGGGAAACATAGCCATGAGGAATAAGGATACTGAAGTATCAATGAAGAGCAAGACTTTATTACACCACATATCATACCGGAATTCTGTCAGGATACTTCTCCCTGATGCGAGAAGATTCTGCCTGCCTCCTCTCTATTAAAAAGAACAAAAATTGAAAACATCAGCAAAATTACATCTACATCCTTTTTGTCTCATTCCTGGGCTTTTTTTAGGAAGGGGGCACTGGGAAGTTATCAGCTCAAGTAAATAAGGATATGCTCGAAAGAAAAAGAAAAGAACAGGTAACAGATCTGATATCTAGAAGCTATATGGAAAGAAAAGCATCACAAACCATCACTTCATATACTATCAGCTATCCCAAATCAGACTATCAATCAATCAACTAAATATCAACCGCAAAATTAGTTGGGGTCATCTATTCCACTCAATTCAGGTTAATTCCATTCCCATACTAAATATTGCCTTTTAAAGCAAATTAGAAATTTTCTAAATGCCACACTTATCTCAACTAGTTGGCATCGTCTATATGCATAATTTACTTTTATTGTGTTATGTTTTCAGCTAAATCTGCAATAGTGCCGTGATACTTTAGTAATGAACTCATGCATATAGAGCTGCTTCAGAATTCATGCACCAGATATATTCCTAGATTAAGGGGGAATAAGAACAGATATATAAGATACAGATCAAAACTGCATTGATATCTGGTTGTTGCTTTACCAAATATTTAGCTTTAGTCAATTAACTTGCCCTCAAAAAGGCATCTAAAAATATTCAAATAGATACAATGTAACAAAGAGGCTACAAAACATAAACATCACTAGACTGCCCACATCCTAGCACTTGCCAACATAGGCGGATGTAGTATTTGGATAGTGGGTATGGCTGCGCTTGTAGCGTCTATTTTTTAACCAAGCACTATAATTTTACATAGGAAACTAGTATTTATCATATAAATAGATCGATTGAACACCCTTCTGTGATTAGTAGCAACACTAGATTAAAATTCCTGGCTCTATGTATATACACACACTAAGTCTGCATCCATCAACTCTACACCTACATATAATTCTGGATTCGTCACTGCCTATCAGACACAATTTTCAGCATAACCAATATAACTATGATATAGACTATGTTCAACGGAGAAAAGAAGAAGGAAACATATTAGGTTGTTTGGATGGTTGTTGCCTATTGTATTGTATTGTATTGTATTGTGTTGTTAGTTTAAAGACAATGTTTGTTTTTGATTGTTACTTAAATTTTATTGTATGGTATCATTAAATTCATCACATTTTGTGTAACGACCGATTTAGTGTGATCGCGTCGTTACCTTTTTTTGTTTCTCTCAGTCTTTACTTATTATTTCATAATCACATTCTATCCTTTAGTACCCATGGAAAAGGATACAGTCTATTATATTCATTAAAACAATAGAATACAATATGAAACAATATGTAATAACCATCCAAACAGAGTGAAATAAACAAGGGCAAAAGCCAAATATGAACCATACCCAAAGGGTGTTCAAGCTTGAAAGAACTCTTGGCCATTGCAAGACTGAAACTCTTTTTTCTTTCTGCAAATTTCAGGCATCTAAAAAACATCAGAATCACAGCAACAAAAAAGGGGAAATTTCACTCAACCCCAAAAAAAAAAAAAACATACACACTCATACACACACACACACACACACATATATATATACACAATTATAAACGAATGTAAGTTGCATTAACGTGTAAAAAATCAGAAGAAAAAAGACAATTCAAGCAAAAGGGTACCTTTCAAATTTACCCAAAACCGCAAGAAAACAAAGAAATTCAAAATCAAAACTAAAATTTTAACCTAGCTAAACAGTTTAATTTTCCAATGAAAGGTTGAAAATCAGCACAAAAACGGCAATTCAAGCAAAAGGGTACCTTTCAAATTACCCAAAAACGCAAAAAAACAATAAAATTCAAAATCAAAATTGGAATTTTTTTCACATAAAAAAAATCAAGAACTGATAATTGTGAACAAAAAATTGCCAGAATTAAACAGAGAAAAATTAGGGGTTTTTGATACGTACACGAAACTGAATGATTTTGTTTGAATTCACAAGAAAACTCTCTGGAATTATGAATTATTTATGTAATTATTATTTGTATTTATATATGTTTGGATTTGGGTTAGGTGAGGCAAACGACGTCGTGGAGGTGATTTAAAAGGTGAAACGGCGTCGTTTGGTTTGCGTGCTGTGGCGTTTTTTGTGTATTTAATGGACTTAATTAAACCTATTTGGTTTAGAGTTCCTTCATAAGAAGTTTTAAGAAAAGAATCAATTTTTAGTCTATTTTAATGAATTCCTTAAGCAATTAAAACAAAAAGGCGAAAAATCATATCGGTGTAATTTCACAAGTAGGGTACTATGTACGTAACTTTGGTCCTACCTGGCGAAGAGACTGTTTTCGGTAAAAAAAAAATAGTTGATTTTAAAGACATGAAAAAAGAGAGTCAATTCAACGTTATGTGTTCACACAAAGTCTAGCAAAGAGCTACACCCCAAGAAAATTTGATGTAGGCAACCGACCCTGGTGCGAGCATGACCTCTTGCCTTGCTAATAAGAAAAAGTCACAAGAAAAATAATATGATGCATAAAGCATTTCATGTTCACGCAGGGTCTGATTGTGATATAAGTTGTCTATCATAGCGCAAGCACTAGCTAGTGACTTGCCTCTTGCCTTACTAATAAGAAAAATCTCAAGAAGAACAATTTGATGCATAAAACATTTCACGTTCACGTAGGGTCTGAGGGTAATATAAGTTATCTATCGTGACGCAAGCACTAGCGGGTGATTTCACAACTCGAACCTATAACATATATGTCATTTAGAGATAATTTTATCGTTGCTCAAAGGCTCCCTATAAATAACAAGGAAGATCATATAGCTAAAAATGACAAATGACACATGATGAAGATGGATTGCCTTATGCTGTTGTTGGTTGGATACTACTAAAATTTACTATAATGATAATGATTTTATTCCAAGAAACCAACCTTGGTTAAAATGGCATTCCACAATTTGCTAAGATCTCTTTCCTTAAGTGCCCTTGCAACACCTTCACACATAGAAAAAGGAGCAATATGACTCCTAGTAACCCTCCTAGCTATATATTCATGTGGTAGAGAGGTTATTTCCAATAGACCCTCGCTCAAAAAAAAAAAATAGTTCAAAGCATTTCGGTAAAGAAAATAACAAAAATGAAGAAGCCACAGGAAAATACTATAAAGCATGACCAAACATTCTGAACAGTAAATACAATTAAGTACAAGAAGCGGAAGATAGTAACTAGAATCTAGTAACAAGAAATCTACAATACTATCAACACTTTCATAATAACCATTCTTCAATAATCTTTGTGCCTATTATGGCATATACAAATTGAAATTGGAAAAGTAAGAATAAGGAGGAGAACCAAAATAAGAAGGAAACAAATGAAATCACTTGATGTTTAACTATTCAGTATTTGAAATTCACTAGCTCGACTAGGGGTAACCTCTTGCCTTACTAATAAGAAAAATCATAAAAGGGGACAAAGCGGTGCACAAAACATCTCTCTTTCACGCAGGGTAATTCGGTGAAGAGATGCACTCCAAGGAGTTGTGATGTCGGCAACCTACACTGACGCAACACTACTGGTTGATTATATTCCACGATTCAAACCTGTAACCTATAAGTCACACGCCGAAGGTGATTTCATTCCAAAAAACCAGTCTTGGTTAAAATGGCATTCCTCACTTTACTAAGATCTCTTCCTTTAAGTGTCCTCCCAACACCTTCACACATAGAAGAAGGAGCAACTTGGCTCCTAGCAACTCTTCTAGCTATATATTCATGTGGTGGCACCATTCCATCATCACAATCTTCATCTTCTTCTACAACATTATCATCATCAACACTTGCACAATAACAACCATTCTTCAAGAATCTAGTACTTGATGATTTCTTGTTGTAAATCTTGGACCAATCAGGAATGTTAACAGGAGCTGATGATTGTTTTGGCACAATGGACTCATTGTGGCTGCTAATAGTAGTAGTTTTAGCTCTTGGGATCATCACCTTTGGAGGAGTGGCTAATTTCTTCTTCACAACATGATGAGTCCATATGTCTCCTTGAAAATCTCCATTCAATTCCATTGCTTTTCCTGTGGCCAACATAATAAAACTATATCATGAATCATGATGTTGCCACTAGGAGAACTTTTTCTTTTTTTAAAAAAAACTATCATCATGTTGCTCGGACTCTCCGAAACTGATGTCGCACCTGTGTCAAATTCTTCAAAAATACACTACTTTTGGAGAATCCGACACAGACCTGTCGCGATTTTTAAAGAGTCCGAGCAACATAGTCATCATGAGTTAAAATCTCCCAAAATTTCAAGAATGAGTATGAAACAGATTGATTTCTTGAATGAGTTATAAGTTCTATGTATTGTTGGTGTGCAAATATTTACACAATCAGGCTATGTTGCTCGAACTCTTCCAAAATGTCATTCAGGGTGTGTCGGATCCTCCAAAAATAGTCCTTTTTTTGAGAATCCGATGCAATTGCGACAACAATTTTGAAGAGTTCAAGCAACATAGCCTAATTGTGCAAATATTTTTACACCGACAATACATAGCACTTAAGAATCATTCAAGAAATCAACATTTTTCACATAGCACTTCAGAATCATTCAAGAAATCAAAACCTTCAAAAGTTTTTTTATTGTTGTTGTAGAAAATATTTACACAATCAGGCTATGTTGCTCCAACTCTTCAAAAATATCGTCGAGTGTATGTCGAATCCTCCATAAAATAGTCCATTTTTTGAGAATCCGATGTGGCTACAACAACAATTTTGAAGAATTCGAGCAGCATAGCTCGATTGTGCAAATATTTTTACACCGATGATACATAGAACTTAAAGAGTCATTCAAAAAATCAACATTTTCCACACAATGCCGCCGAACGCGTGTTGAAATCTCCAAAAAAATTAGATTTTTTTAGGATCCAACACGAGCTCAACAACATTTCGAGATAATTCGAACAGCATAGCAATCAAATCATTTAAGATAATAATTACTGATAAATCACTATATAACATACATGGATTGACAATTAAACCTTATAAAAATGTTACTAGTAACTAACCTGATATCACAAGTTGAACTGCACCAATAATATAAAAAATCTTTTTACACTGACGATGTGTATAACTTTAATCCTCTCTGTATACCGAGAACTATATATCTAGCAAAGCAAATTTTCCCAAATATTTATAGGTAAAGCAAATTTTCCCAAATATTTATAGGTAAAGCAAATTTTCCCAAATATTTTTTTTCTGATTAAAAAAAATGCTTTTCTGGGAAATCATCAAGATCAAGAAGCTTCTTTACTTTTGGCCAAATAACTCCAAAAAAGGGGAAACTTTTTTTCCTAAAAAAGTGTACACTGAATTAAATAGCAAATTCCACTAAAATCCCAGAAACTATTTACTGTGGATTATACAAAATTCCAAAGAAGATACACAGAATTCAAATACTAAAATCAGAAGGAAAAAAAAAGGTAAAAACAGAAAGAATTAATAACAACAACAATATACTCAGTGTAACCCCACGAGCGTAAGGGAAGGTGGTGTGTATGCAGTTGTACCGCTGCCTTGTGAGGACAGAGAAGTTATTTCCGATAAATCCTCGGCTGGCTTAAGTAACAACAATAACTAAGTACGATATACAAAATTCAAATGCTAATATCAGAAGGGAAAAAAGAGAGGCAAAAACAGACAGATAATTAATAACAACAACATGAACATACCTAGCGTAGTTCCACAAGTGGAATTCGATCGAGGAGCTAGGGTGGTGTATACGCAGTCGTATCCCTGTCTTGATTCTTGAGGGAGTAGATAAATGATTTCTGATAAATTCTCGACTTAAATAACAACAACAAATAAAACAAGTAATGTTAAAATCGAAGAATAATATAGCAGAAGAAGTTAGACAACGCTCGACTAGCTAAGCAGAAAAAGCCTAAATGAAATGATGATTTTTTGTCATGAAAATTTCAGTTCACACTATATGTGTTTTGAATTCCATTTTCTCTACAAAAATGGTTTTTTATAACTGAAATTTTTGGAAGGAAAAAAGCTGCCCACAGATTATATAAAGTTGTAAAAAGAAAATAATAATAGTGAAATTAAAGGGCCCATGGGAATTCCCACTAAAAGTTAAAATTTTGCCTATTTCAGTGAAATAAGTACTTTATTGTATACAGAAATTTATTGAAGTAGAGAGCTTTCTCTAACTGGCAAAAAAGATAAAGGTACAATGTAAGAAACAAAAAAAAAATGATTCCCAAAATCTGTGTTGTGATTTTGATTAATTTAAGTTTACGTTGTAAATTCCCATTAAGAAGCAAATGTTTTCTAACAAGATTCTTTTCATACTCAAAATTCGATTCAAAATCTTTGATTAAGGATCGAGAAATTTCATTCATCTCACCATAACTTTTATCGATAACGATATTGATTAGTGTCATTTTTTCCTTCTTGTCAATAATAATAATAATACATGAAAATGAGCTCCAATAGAGTGATACATTTTTATAAGTGGATTTTAATTTATCAGAATTAAAGCTTAATTCTTGTTGAATATTTCAAAGAAAGAGCTTTGGAGAAATTTTTAAATATTATTGTGCGACTTATAGGTCACAAATTCAAGCTATAGAATCAGTAATCGATATTTGTATCAGAGTAAGTTACCTGCATAAAATATTTTTTTGATTTTGTGTGAACGTGAGATATTTTATATGTTTAATTATTATTTTTGAGGGGTTTTAAAACTATTTAGATGTACTTGGTGGAGAAATGGGGTCAGATACATAAATTAGTATCCAAAACACCTAGTTGGCTGATGCATAAAAGTTTGTGCAGGGTGAATCTAATATATTTCGAGTTTATTTAAACTCAATATTAACTTAAATTATTTATATATATATTTAAAAATTATTAAATAAGTGTGAATAATAAACTTTAAACTTAATGAGGTAAATGAAATGTGATAGAATTGTAAATCTGAATTTATAATAAATGAATCCAAAATTTGGATATTTTTTAGTTATATTTTTGATTTAAAATGTCTTTCAACTAATAAAATAATTTAAAAGTGACCTCCTTATTTATAATAGTTCAAAATAAAAAAAAATGAATTGATTTTACTCTTGATTTATTCGAAATAGAACAATAACACCTCTACAAAGATATTTGATTTTATATATAAAAAAAAGTAAAATGTGGGTCTTCGTTTACATGATTAATACTATACTCTAAATTAAAATCATTTCATAGTCCTTTCAGAATTTACTTTTCATTTAGGACCTACTTATCTGACAGAAGTGTAACTAGATATAATATGCATAAGATATATTTCCAATTTTAGCCAATAATGTCAAAGGAAAAAGACAAAGAATGTGGTTGTTGTGGATGGGACTGCTCGTCTCTTAATCAGAGGTCTCGATTTCAAGCTTTGGGTATGAAAAACTCTTTGGTAGGGAGCGCTTCTCCCGAATGGGCTCAATGTGACGCGAATTCGAATTAGTCCAACTCCAATACGAATATCGAACCTCGAATAGAATTTTTTTTTGCATAGCATGAAATGGAGCCCTGTCAAACAAAATTTATGTAAACAAGGTGCTCTCTCATGATCCTATTTTATGTCCCACCATGTGGTGAATATAATATTAAAGGTGGAGTATATCGATAATTTTTTAAATTTATCGATAGATTTTACTTACATTTTAATTACAATTTGTTCAGATTGAGTATTTAAACACATAATAAGTGTTTCTACTATACATTTTTTACTTAAATTTTAGAAAAGTTTTTGCACGTGTTTTCAATAGTCCATTACGTAATAAGTTAATCACTTAAAATATATTATTTTAAAAAAAAATACGTATTAGCCTCAATAAGTCGCAAAACCTCAAATATGTTCTAATTAAGATTGACATGCATAATCAAAGAATGTGATATACTTTTAAGTAATGGAATATGTCATATTTTGAGTGATACATAGATGACTCATTAATTCCTTTCATCAGCCTTTACAATTAGCAGATTCATAAACAAGATAATAACAATAACATATTTAGTATAATTTCATATGTGAAATTTGAAAAGGATAGAGTGTATATAAAAATTATCCCTACCTCGTGAAGATTATAAAAAGGTTGTTTTCAAAGATACTCGACTCAAGTAATGTATATCAACACAAGATAATAGGGCATTTGGACAAATTTGATTACATGTCCAAGTTTATGACAACATTCAATAAGCCAATGAATGTGATACAATATGCCATCTTGGATGGGAAAAACACCACCACAACAAGAAAATTGTCATAAACTTTAACATAATCTTAAAAGTGTAGGTGCAAATAAGTGGAGGAACATGAGGCACAATATGAGATATTATTTCATCTTTGGGTCATTGGGCATGTTTGTTAGTTGTTACCGACAAAATATTTTTCAATTTTTTCATGTTTGATTAGTAAAAAAAAGGAAAAAATTGTCTAAAAAGTAATTTTTTAAAAAATCAGGAAAATAATTTTTCTGGTGAAAGTAGAAAAAATAAATTTCATATATGACATTTCACACTGATTATCTCCTCCTCACCCTCCAATACTACTACCCTAACCTCGTTCCTCCGCATGACTGTCCCCACCTCATAGTGTTTGCCTAAGTTATATATAAAAAAAAATTGAAATAATTTTTTTTGTTTATTTATTAAACATCAGAAAATAAGTAAGAAAATTCACTAATGGACATTTGAGAATATGTGCACAAGCTTTTCTAAAATTTTAGCTGAAAGTGTTTAATATGAACATGTTATCATGTGTTTAGATGCTCAACTGGAACATATTATAGTTTGAATATCTAAGTAAAATTTACTAACAAGTTTGAAATATTGTCGATGTATTTCGACTTAACTTTTTTGGCATATAATACATAAACATGCTCTTTAACTTGCAGCATGCTGGCATTTGTGCCTTTCAATTTTGGGTATACGCAAGTAGACACTTAAACTTGTATAAAGTTTAACAAGTAGACACACACGTCCTACATGGTGTCCTACATGGCAATTCGCGTGAGAAGCTACGTAGGACGCCACATAGGACTCGTATGTCTATTTATTCAACTTTATACAAGTTTAAATGTTCACTGCATAAATATCAACTGAGACCAAATTAAAGGGCACGTTGATAACAAATACACCTTTTCAATACTTTTGTTCTTCTTTTTCTCCTTGTGAAGATAAGTGGGCACATCATCATCATATTGGCCTTTGTCTTCCTTGAAAATGTTCCCCATTTCCCATCAAGTCTCACTCATCCACCACTTACATAAATCTTTCTTTTCCCCCTTTCGTTCTGAAAAGATACACAACTTGTTGATTAGTGGTTATTATAGCAAGTTGATAATTAGTCTAATGGTTATTATAGCAAGAATGACTTTGAGTTTAAAATCAGGAGTTTAAGTTTTATGTACTAATAACTATCACTCATTAGTTTGAAAAACACATTTCAACATTGACTGGACCTAGTGTTTGTGTACAAACACATTTAGGCGCGTGCGACTATTAAATATTCTGATGACGTGACTTATTTTTTTTATTTTTTTAGCTGACACGTCATTTTTTTTTATTTTTCAATTGATTTTACCCTAAACTCTTCCCTACTTCTTCATTGTTTCTCAACACGATAAATATTTAATTTTAATTTAATACTAATAATTTATTTAATTTTTGCCAAGGTGGAAAAAAAATTCAAGCGGAGTGCCACATGACAGAATTTTTTAAATAAAAAAAAGGTGTAGTACACACACCATCACATATTAATTGAGGTGTGTTTCTCAAACTTATGAGTGATAGTTTAGGTATGAAACTCACACTTTCAATAATTTATGTATGAAACTCAATAAAAAGAGATAATTTAGGTGTGTTTTTGATACTTCACTCTGTCTAGAGGCCTCACTAAAGCAGAAACAATAAACAACACAATTATTTCTCCCATTCGGACAATTTAAGCTTGAAATACTCACCCAAAATAGGCTTTACCCTTGAGACTTTTGGCGCAGAAAATTACTCCCCGTCAAGTTTGTTTCTAGGTGTGTTTTGATAAATAGTCGATAATAGATCAAATAAGAAACACAAATATCTAATACTTCAGATATAAAACTCGTAAAAAAGTGATATTTCAAATGTGTTTTTTGACCAGTATCTCAATTATTTAATATCCCAACTACTACATACCTTTATGTCTTACTCCAAAATTGACCAATCAAACCATATTCCAAATCCTCTAAAAAAATATCATAGAATACTTGGCAGAAGATCCAAGATCAAATTAAAATAATATTTCTCTCATTTTAATTTGTTTGATTTGACATGCAATTTAAGAAAATAAAGAAGATTTTTCAATCTGGTGATCTTAAATTAAAGATATATCAATGTACTAATATGCCCTTCAATCTTGTGATTTTAAACTTGTCACGTGGAAAGTTGAAACTAAAGACTTGCTAAAAATGAAAAGGATCATTTTTTTAAAACGAATTGACAAGAAAAATAGGTCAAACAAATTGGAACGGAGGGAGTACTATGTTTATTTGACATTTGAGCAAATAAATAATAATTTATTATAGGTGGAGGAGAAAAAAAGGAGTCTCTTTGTTGATTTGTTCTAGTGATACTTGCTTAAAGTCCTACTTCACTTTGAGAAATTCAATTCCAGAACCTAACATATTTGCTACTATATCTGGTAAGTTCAAGAAATTTACTTCAACAATTCACAAATATTGAAATTTTAGTAAGAGGGGTTTATGTGTGATTTAGTTCTTTACTTTTTCCAATTCTGATTTCTTATTAAATTGTGTTAATATCTTATAAAGTACTCTGTTGTTGTGACCTCATCAAGTACTGTGCTTGTGAGTCATAGTAGGTTGTGTGGTAGATTAATTGAGGTACGTGCAAGCTGTCAGTCAAAATTTCTTGTGTTAATATCAAAATTGAACTTGTTACCTCATTAGGATTAGTAAGGTAAGAACTAGCTCCCTGTACTTTAGCAGATTCACTTAAAAACAAAACTTATATATATTGTGGCAGTATATAGTTTCAACTGGCAAAGGTTGAGGGACTTATCACTTAGGTTAGAGGTTAGAGGTTAGAGGTTCGAGGTTCGATCCTTGCACCATTAGAACTAAGTCTCGTATTTAAGTAGAGAAGGGGAGAGGGACTGGCCCGTTATCCTAGAGTTTCGAAGGCTGTGGTTGATCCTAATGATCAACCCCAAACTATTTCTCGGTCATAAAAAAAGAAGTTTTTTATGCAGAGTGATGCTAGAGAATTATGTTCAACCTAATAAAATGGCATGCACTCTCTTAGATGTGTTGCATTTAGAGAGCTATTGGCGGAGCCAGAATTTTTACGTAGGGGGTTCACATTATGAAGAAGTAAACATACGAAGGAGCCAAAGGGGTTCAACATTTACTATATATACATAAACAGTAATTTTAACCATGTGTAAGTAGTGTAACTTTTCATTGAAGGGAGTTCGGATGAACCCCCTCGGCCCTACCTAGCTCTTCCCCTGGCTATGATCATTGAACTTCCCTAACAATATTTTATAACAAGATTGTTAGAAGTAGTTCACAGATAAATAACTAGTCAAGTTTGCTTCTATCAGATCAAGTAATTAAATGTTTCAAATTATGCTGAAAGAAAGATAAAACAGAATAACTTTACTATGTTGTTGGAATCTTCAAAACTGCTGCCACACCCGTGTCGGATCATCCTAAAATGCACTACTTTGGAGGATCCGACACGCACATGGAGGTATTTTTGAAAAATCCGAGCAACGTAGGTTAAATTGAACAATTCTGAAAGCTTTCCTACTGATATTTTAACTAATCATAATTTTCCTTGGTTTGATTTGCTAGGCAACATGGCAGAAGCGTTCATCGAAGTTTTGTTACAAAATCTGAGCTCTTTTATTCAAAAGGAGCTAGGATTGCTTTATGGTGTTGATGAAGAATTAAGAAAGCTTTCAAGCTCGTTATCGACAATCAAGGCTGTCCTTCAGGATGCAGACCAGGAACAACTGAAAGAAAAGGCAATAAGAAACTGGTTGCAGAAGCTAAACAATGCTACTTATGAAGTTGATGATATCTTGGATGAATGTGCAGCCAAAGCAATCAGGTTGCAGGAAAAAGCCCGAAAAATTGGATGCATTTCCATGCCATCTGGTTGTTCTTTGGAGAATCTTTTGTTCCGTCGTCAGATAGGGAAAAAGGTTAAAGATGCCATCAGGAAACTAGATGGAATTGCTGAGGAACGTATTAAATTCCATTTATCTGAAGTGACTTCAAAGAAACGATTATCCACAACAGAGGAAGTACGTGAAACTGGCTTTGTTTTAACTCCGGCAGAAGTCTATGGAAGGGACGATGACAAAAGGAAGATTGTTGAAATCTTAATGAAGCATGTTGATGATTTTCAAGAGCTTTTGGTTCTCCCTATAGTTGGAATGGGGGGTCTTGGAAAGACAACTCTTGCTCAATTAATTTACAATGATGTGTGGGTACATGAACTATTCGATTTGAAAATTTGGGTTTGTGTGTCATATAATTTTGACGAGAAGAGGTTGATAAGAGCAATCCTTGAAGCCATAGTTGGGACAGATATAAATGTTTCTGAGTTAGCTTCTTTACAAAGTCACCTCATAACCTTGTTGAGAGGGAAAAGATATTTACTCGTTTTAGATGATGTTTGGAATGAAGATCAGGAGAAGTGGGATAAACTTAAAGCCGTACTACCATTTGGTTCTAGCGGTACTTCAGTTATTACCACTACTCGCCTAGAAAAGGTTGCTTCAATTATGGGAACGGTAAAGCCACATCGTTTATCTTGCTTGTCAGAGTATGACTGTTGGTTGTTGTTCAAGCAACGTGCATTTGGCCTAGATAGAAAAGAAAGCCCCAAACTTGTGGATATTGGAAAAGAGATTGTAAGAAGATGTTGTGGGGTGCCTCTGGCTGCTAAAGCTCTAGGAAGTCTTTTGCGCTTTAAGAGTGATGAAAAAGAATGGTTGTTTGTCAGAGATAGCGATTTTTGGAATTTGCCACAAGACGGAAGTTCAATCTTGCCTGCTCTAAGGTTGAGCTATTTTCACCTTCCTCAAGATTTGAGAAACTGTTTTGCTTATTGTGCTATATTTGAGAAGGGCTCCAAAATTGACAAAGAAGAGCTAATTCATTTCTGGATGGCCAACGGATTTATCTCATCCGAGGGAAACTTGGAACCTGAGGATAGGGGTAATGAAGTGTGGAATGAATTATACTGGCGATCTTTGTTCCAAGAAGTGCAACAAAATTCAGATGGGAGGATGTTGTTTAAGATACATGATCTTGTTCATGACCTGGCCCACTCTATAATGGATGACGGAGTTAATGCAACAAAACTTGAAGGAGGGGAAATGATATCGGCAAGCAGAATGCGCCATGCAACAATACATGCAGAAGATAAGTCATTTCTTGCTTTTCCTAAAAGTACTATGCCTTACAACCCCTCAACAATAACAATGTATGGTTCTTTACGGGTGTTGATTTTCTGCTCTGTTCAGTTAAAGAAATTGCCATGTGCAATCGGAAATCTAATACATTTACGGTATTTGGACCTTTTCAGTACATGTATTGAGAGTCTTCCTCACAGTATATGTTCTCTTCAGAACCTGCAGATGCTAAGTGTAGAAGATTGTTGCTTACTTCGTGTTTTACCAAAACATCTGAGATATCTAAGAAATCTTCGACATCTTCGGCTAAGAGGCTGTCCATTGAGTCACATGCCTCCTAATATCGGACAATTGACACACCTCAAGACTTTAAACAAGTTTGTCATAGGGAAAAGAAGATGTTCCAAGCTTAGTGAATTGCGAGACTTGAATCTCCGGGGAGAACTAGTTATTGAACACCTTGAGAGGGTTGAAAATCATATGGAGGCGAAAGAAGCTCTAAGTTCAAAGCAAAACCTCCAAAGTTTAGCTTTGTACTGGAACCATTCCGCTGAGTGTGAGTCATCACAGGGTGTTGATCTGCAGGTGCTCGAAGCACTAGAACCTCATTCCGACCTTAAGCATTTGAAGGTATCCGGTTTCAGAAGTACACGCTTGGCAAGTTGGATGAGGGATTCAGTTTTGAGAAGTATCGTTACCCTTTATCTTCATGATTGTAGATGCTGCTTGCATCTCCCTCCACTAGCTCAGCTTCCTTGTTTGAAATCTCTTTCGCTGAGGGGAATTCATGTGGAGTACATTGACAGTGACCTTGAAAACGGAATATCCCAATTAACAAAGTTCCCATCCTTGGAATCACTTGAGATGTGCAACCTCCCGAATTTGAAAGGAGTTTCAATCAAAGAAGGAGAAGATCAATTTCCAAGTCTTCATGAAATGTGGATTGAAGACTGCCCTTTGCTGACATTTCCACGCCTTTTATCACTCAGAAATTTGAGAATTATGACATGCTCAAACATGATGCTAGCCTCTATCTCTAATCTTTGCGGTCTCACCTGCCTAGAAATTGCTAACAACAAGGAACTGTCTTCTTTCCCTGAAGAGGTGCTAACAAACCTCACTGATCTTGAAATATTGTCGATTGTGGATTTCTCAAAGCTGGAAGTACTGCCGAATAGCCTTGCAAGTCTCACTGCATTGACGTCCCTGCGTATTGCTTGCTGCCACCAACTAGAGTCTCTACCAGAGCAGGGATTGCAAGGCCTTACCTCAGTCCGTAAATTGTCAATCAACCTCTCTGATAGATTGAGATATCTGTCTAAAGGATTCCGGCACCTAGCTTCCCTGGAGGAACTTGAAATTTTTGGGTGTCCAGAGTTGGTTTCTTTTCCACACGAGATTAAACACCTGAATTCCCTTCATCGCGTTCACCTTGATGGTCTGCCATTGTTCCACTCTAGAGAAGACACTGTTATTCACCCTGAGGAGTTGGTTTTCTGGCAATTGCCTGAAGCTTTACGGCATGTACGCACTCTGCAATCTCTTTCTGTATGTAGATTCCCAAGTTTGACTTTATTGCCTGAGTGGTTAGGAGAACTTACGTCTCTCAAGGAACTGAACATAGTACAGTGTGATAATCTTACCTCACTGCCAGAGTGTATGGAGAGAATGAACCTCCAGTCCTTGAACATTTTGGGCTGTGCAATATTGGAGAAACGTTGCAAGCTGGGACAAGGAGAAGATTGGTACAAGATTACGCACATTCCAAAAGTGAAAATCAGTCAAAATTGTGATTTTTTTGGTATCAACTTGTCATCAGAGAGGTTCATTGGTCTAAGGAGATATCACTTGTAGAAGGCATCACTGCTGAAATAATAAGGTTATATTTTGAAGTTCATAAGGCTACCATTCCTGAAGTGTTCGCGTAATATTTATGCTTATTACAGGTATATTTAGCTTTACGTCTTTCTGTTAAGACTCGACTGATCGTAATCACAGTAACCTGTGTTTTATGTCAAGTCTATATCATATGACTTATGACTGTTCTGCTCCTTGGTCAAAGGCAAGCATATCTACTTGGATATGTGCTATTGCCATTATATTTGAAACCGTGTACTAAGTTTCTCTTGTTATGCAAGTACCAGCAAGTAGAAAGTTTCTGAATTTGTATATTGTCATCATTCAAGTCAGTAATGCACCTCTCCGTTTAAAATAATCGAGTGGCCTAGAGTGGCCTCTTTTATATGTTTGGTCTTTTATGATTCAAATTTACATTCTGTATATTGGAATTGATGGAAAAAGAACCATCTTGTGAAAAGATAAAGCTAAAGAAGAAGCAAACCTGAGCTCTATGGACATGGAGAAATCTATTGAACAACACTTTCAAAACAAGAAATGAGATTCTCTTACATAAGCTAATTTTTAATGTCCCCAACCCCAACAATGTTAGTTACTTACATCAGGGCTACCAAAACTGTTCTTTCAAGTAACAACATGCCTAACCTTATTTCTCAAAATGCATGTAGAGAAATCGAAATCCTGTTACTTCTCTCTTGAATCTGTACTGCTTGAACTGCTATTGGACTCCCTTTTAGCCTCATTTGATGCTCCATTTTGCTTCTCAGTGCCTAAAGTTTCTGGAATCAAAAGATTATGAGACATATGACTGTAGTAAGAAGAATATGGCTGTACTGAAATGCAGCTTCCAGGTGCAATAGATCTATAAGAAGAGGGGTAAGGGAATGAGGCGAACGCGTTAGGTTGATGCCAATATACATAAGGCATGACAGTATTTGGTGCATACATTGGGAAAACAGGATATGAACATTGGTTATGGTAGTGAATATTGGACGCGGTATTAGCCATTACAGGTTCTCGCGAATCTGCTGGTGCTTGAGGTGATGGTATTGGTATAGTCATCTGACTTGGAGATGAGGCGTAGCCCATTAGTCCAAATGGTGCAGGAGGAGGGGCAGAACATGAAGGTTCAGAATGTATAGTTTTGGCTTTCTCTGAAGTTTTGATCTTAGAGATTGCTTCTCTCTTGCTTTTCTTTTTCGCCGATGCTAACTTCTTCTCCTGTTGAGAATTGGGACTAATATTCTGGAACAGCATAAACAATTGCATCAGAAAAGACATTTTTAACAGAATAAAAAGGTGTTAGTCTAAAATGAAAGTTAAACTCAAAACTAAAGGGAGGTTGTCACAGAAAGATTAAACTTTTAAAGTCACAAACAATGAATATCTTGCATAGTAACTTATACTTCCTCCGTTTCAATTCAAGTGTCTTAGTTTGACTAGACGCAGAGTTTAAGAAAATAAAGAAGACTTTTGAATCATGTGGTCTTAAACGAAAAATGTGTATAATGCGCTTTGAATCTTGTGGTCTTAAACCTGCTACACAGATTGTCGTTGGAATGAAAAAGCTATCAAATATAGAAAGAGGCGTCCTTCTTGAAATAGATTTAAAAGGAAAGTAAGACACTCAAATTGAAACCGAGGAAGTAGTACTCTTAAGAAACATTTAGGCAAGAGTAAATTACTAGTAGCTTGATGTAACTGAGTTTTACTTTGCAGCAGAGTTACCACAAATTCTGGAGAAAATGACCATGAGTTGCAGATCTTACAATAGCATCAGTCTCAGAATGTGACAGAAATAACTCCTCCCTTTCTGCATCCTCATCTGTCCTGCAAATGTGGAGATGATTCGACGATGAGAAGAATCTTTCGAGCCCAAAAAATAAAAAAATTTGCCAGAATGCTTGCAAACATGGTAAAAGGGCAGCCTGGTGCACGAAGCATCCCTCGTTCATGTAGGGTCCGATGAAGGGTCGGGTTGGGTGTGATGGTGGCATCTTACATTGAAGCAAGCACTAGTGGCTGATCCACAGCTCAACCCCGTGACCTAGAGGTAACACGGAGACAAACTTTACATTGCTCCAAGGCTAGAAAAGGTTCTCTTTCTTTATTTTTTGCTTCCTTTGATCAATCCGGAGTTGTTTTTGTGATAGCAAATCATTTATAGATAATCTAAAGCTGTAAAAATGTACTCCTTCCGTCTCGATTTATGTGTCTTTGTTTCAAAAAGAATATTAACTTTGTATATTAAGTATGTTTTGGATTCCAACATTCCCATTTTACCATAACGACGCTCTCTTATAGGAATGATTTGACATGTTTAAGACTTTAAGATTCAAAGGGGCTTTTAGTAATGTTATACACACATTTAGTTTAAGGCGACAAGATTTAAAAGTCGTTTTTACATTCTTAAGCTTCATATCAAGTTAAACGGAGGGAGTATATACCCTTTTTCCGTGATGCACAATAGGCTACATGAAAAATATACAAGACAAACATGCAATACAGAATATACCTGTAATACTTCTGTAGGAGGTCCAAGTTCTTATATTTGGTTTCTCTTTGAACCAGGTCATTAGGAAATCCAGCCATGAAGAGAAGTGTAATGCCTAAGGCCTTAAAAAAGAAGCTTCCACTGCGAATATGGATCAGCATTGCCATCCGACATATGACCGGACCAAAAGATTTTAGCTTATTTCTCCCCATCCGCTGCCTGACGTATCTGGTATGGCAATGCATCAATTTTTGAGTTACTATAAGCAAGTTTCTGCTAACTTTGTTTCACAGACTACTAAAATCTCAACTATGAGAGAAAAGGCCTTGCCAATTTCATGTTTGTTCATTTAGACAAGATACTTCTAAATTTTGATATATAGACAACGTTAGGTTACTAAGGTTCATGGTCACTGTTCTCGCTGTTCCATCACTCTATACAGTGGTTGACGGCTTTGAAGGCTTAAAATATGAGTGACCAATAGAGCTAGGAGATCGCGCCAATAATTCTGTATTGTGCACTAGAGTTTTAAGTTATATAACACTATCAGTGCAATTTAACAGGTTATTGCAGGTTATTACTTTACTTTTTAGGTTACCATATCAGGCTCGATAAGGAGAGTTACCTATAGGTCAAATGAACCTAATAGCACAAAAATTCTTTACACTGTCAGTACACGAAACATAAAGTCCATGCGCTATTGCAATGAAGATTACAAGATACAGTAGTTAAGCAGTCTTACTCATTTTGAGGAAGATTTCTTGTCCTTCCTCCGTACTTGATACATAGGAATAAGCATGGCGGGCAGCTAGCCTCAGAAGGACGCATGGCCTTCTCCTCTTCAAGTATTTTGACAGGACACAAGGTCGGGTTCTGTCTGTTGGGATAGAATATCTTCTTCCGAACTCCAGTATTATCGTATAATACATGCTCCTGGCACAGAACATGTCAAATTAATTGGAACTTGAACCACTTATAGGTATAAGAAAGTGACACAACAAAAGTTGTAGACGTCCATGTTTAGGAAACAGTGAATCCAGTCGGCTATTTGTGTAAAGATCCATTATTGAAACTAACTAGACGTCTCCATGTGCAGTTTAATATCACAAAAAAGATAATCTGAGGACCTGAAGCGCGACATATATTGAAGTTAGTAGCATACCCCTGGATTTTTTGAATCTATATATGGTTCTCCCTTGTGTAAAATGCTGAAATGGTTGATGTCTAATTCATACATGTCCTCACTCCCGTGCCTTATACCAAGAGGCGCGAAAACTAAGATTTTTCTCATAGTATGAGATTGAGCATTTTCCAGTGAAAGCTCTTTTGATCCTAGCATTTTCTTTACTTCTTTTGGACATAAAGCCATCTTTTGGGACTTTTTATGTGAAGATTCACTTCCCTGTCTTCTTATTCCATGATCAATTAGACGAGCTTTTGAGAGCTCCTTGTAGGCTTCGAGCATAGTGATTTCTTCATTATTACAGTTTTCGAGTTCCCTTACATTCTTGGAAATGTCCATATAAGTTGGTGAACTCTTTTCTGCTGGATCAGCATGATAATCACAACTTTTCGATATTGGTGGATCACTTGCTTCACCGATATCTTCTTTCAGTTCTTCGATCCCCCTCTCAGTTTGCAAGTTATTGACATTTTCTGTATCTACAATGTCAGTATAAGTGCCACTGTCATCGGATTCTTGGTCATCTTCATCTTCGCTATCATCAGGGTCGTAGTCTGCAGCTGAATCACTGTCTTTGGATCTTTCAAAATTCAGAAACCGAGTATCATCCATGCTCATCCAATTCACTAAGCAACATTCTGTATGACCGTCTTTGGTTACGAAGATTTCAGTGTGATCCTTCACCTCAGAGTCCATTTTTTGTGTTCTGTCCTCCTTAGTGTCGATAAATGGTGCTACTTTTCGTCTCTTGAGCTTTCTGAAATGCCTTTCCCCTATACTTTGACTACTGGCCTGTGATAAAGATACAGTAAAAACGACATATTCAGTCGCTAGTACTCAGCATTGAGCATATACATTTGTTCATAAAAATTTACAAGAAGATTTTTTCACTAATAGAACTGTTATATTATATGCTTAAAATCTCCGAAGTTGCATATATACATAGATATATCAGGATAAAATTTCTACTACTCAACATAAATTAACACTAGTGCTGAAACTCTGAATTTACACTTATAACCTATGTTTCTCGGACTCTCCAAAATGTTGTCACGTACGTGTCAGATCCTTCAAAAATGTACTACTTTTGGAGCATCCGACATACACCTATCGGCATTTTTGAAGTCCGAGCAATATAGAGTTTTCCTTCGCCATCTCCCCAGCCCCATCCACTAAACATATGATGGCATAAACCATTACTTCACTGCTTAACATATGATGGCATAAACCATTACTTCACTGCTTAAGGAGAAATTTTTTTCAAGAAATTCTTGCAGAGGTCCTTTAACTATTGAAGTTCAACCATCTACTAACTATTGAAATGAGCAACCAGTTTCATAGTATCTTTTAAGTAACTGTCATTTGAACATTAAGTTTTCAAGAAGAGCAAAACAACATCGCGAGAAAAGGAATTTCGTAGATATAATTTGATGATCTCAAGTAAGCTCAATCAGATGAAACTAAGAAAATAGACCTCGGGTGCCTAACTCAATCCCTAAAGCTTTGCTCATGATAAGATGAGAACCGTCTCCAAGACCGTATATAAGGAGACGACAACTCATTCCCTCAACCAATGTGGCACACTTAACAATAGTTGAAGCAAAAATAGCTAATATATATATAAAAAGTTGTGTTGAGCAATCATACATTTCCATTTGAGAAGTTGAAATCTTTATGTTTTTCTTGTATGTGAGATTCAAGAACTGATATTCTCTCCATGAGCTTCGCGTTTTTTTGTTTCTCCCTTTGCAATTCTGCAGAAATATCAGCAATATTGACATTCAGAGTTTCCTCTTCTTTCATTTCTTGCTCAACAGTACTGCAACATGCAGCAGAAGCATTGACCATGCTATTTTTCAATATTCTTGTTTGTGATATTTCACTACAAATCCAAAAAAGATAAGTTTCAAGAATTACAGTTTAGGAAAAACCAAAGAAGTGTATGTGAAAGCTGTGTTTTTGAATGCAAATGACAAAGATGCATTGGAACTGGTTTTGATCCTGCTAATTTAGTTTGATTTGTCAGATGGTCACTCAACTAGTAGTTATTATCTCGAAAAGTCACATTTCTTCGACAGAGAAAGTGACTTTTTGAGATCGTAACTATTGGTTGAGTGACCATCTGAGATACGGTTGAAGTACTTGATCAACTCAATGTGTCTTAATGACTATTTTTATGCTGGCCAGAGGCAGAGCTAAGGGGCGGGGGGGTCATCGAAAAATTACAATGTATATACAAGATCAAAATCACCTTTTGTGTGTATATATACGATAAATGATGAATCCATCTCTTTACTTTCTCGGGTGTTTACTTCTTTATATTTTGAAGGAAAACACTAAGCTCTCTCCATGTAAGTGAAGTTTGGAGAAGGATCGAATCACATTGAGTCTATTGTAGACAGACTCCTTGCATTTTTCGCAAGTTTTTTTTTCATGTGACTTCTTGGTCATACAACGACAACTCTTACCGTTGCGCCATTAAATTGCAATAAAAGTAACTTGTGTGCAACAAACAGAACACTCATTACTCTTACTTAAAAAAAAAGAGTTAATGGTCAAAATCACACCTACTGTATCTCGTTTTTTCGAGCTTCATACCTAAACGCTATCAAGTGTGCGAGTTTTCTATCCGACTACCACCAACTATTTATTAAAACACACTTCAACTATTTGTTGTTCCCTTTTCCTACCTATATAACACCATTGTTCGGGTAGGAAAAGGGAACAATTGATAGTTGAGATGTGTTTTGATAAATAGTTGATGATTATTGAGATAGGAAACTCGCACACCCGATAGTTAAGATATGAAATTCGAAAAATCAGAATACTTTAGATGCGTTTTTGACCTTTCACCCTAAAAAAATTAAGACATGAAAAAATTAAAAAAAATCTTTAGAAAATATGTATTCAAGATTGCTGCATAGGTTGAGGAATCTGTTTACTTCTGTCATTCAATTCTTTAGTTGGTTTTTCTTTTTATTTTTTACCTTCTTTTATGGTACAAAAATTAAAATAATAGTTAAGATAACAATTTAAAAAAGGAAAGCTTCACTGTTAAGTGAGGCTAGTTTCCAATAATCTAAAACATTAGGAGCATCCTAGGCTAGTTTCATGTTACATATTTTTTAATATGTTGATTCTCTTGGCTTCTTCGTGGGCTTATTTCTTTATATTTTGAATTTTTTTAATGAAATTTTTTGACTTCATCACTAACTTGACCTAAGGACGGAGCTAGAAGCCAATGTACGAGTTCAGTTGAGACCAACAATTTTAGTTCAAATCATGTATTTATATCAAGAAATTCGTTATATACTCCCTCCGTCTCATATTAGTTGATCACTTTTCTTTTTACACACATATTAAGAAATCATAAATAAGAAGGTAGTTTTACTAATTCACCCCTTAAGAAATTTCTTTGGAACTTTTCAAAGAAGTGTGAACACTTTCAAAAAGAATTAATGTCAAGGTAATATAAAAAAATTTAAGTAATGCTTTCTTGATTTAGTAAGATGACCAACTAATATGGGACAACTATTTTTAATAAAGTGACCAACTAATATGAAATAAAAGGAGTATATATAATAAATTTTGACTCCGCTTCTAACTAAGCCTCTTATCTTGATATTATTATTCAAAAATTTTAAAATCTATAAAATTTAAATTCTGAACCCACTTCTATCTGGACTCTCTATCTTTCTTGATCATTTTATTTCATCCCTCCACTCCAAATAGTAAACTCCAAGAAACAACATTAATAAAGATTCATTTTTTTTTATTTTGTCTTGGCATATGAACCCAATATGACTTGACATGACTTGACATACTTTTTTTAAAATAAAAAATAATTTTACTATATCACTTGTATAATTATAAGTCATTGAAATATTAAGAAATAAATAATATTTAATAATAAAGATAAAATAGACACAAAATAATAATGTTTCTTGGTTTTTTAAATTGAACAAATGAAATTGAATAATTATTTTTAATATACTGAATAAATAAAGATAGACGACAAAAGAGTACAACATAAAATATTTTTTATTAACCTCACGTGCACTGACAACTTCAAAGGATTTGTCTCCATTCTTCAATTGCAATTATGTCAGCCAGAATATATATATATATATGAAACTTTAATTAACCTTGGATTCCATTTCTTCTTAATTCTTTAAAAACAAAAGACTGATATGTTTATCTTTCCTTTTTCAGATTTAAAAAATGGGATTTAATCTGAACCATGTAATTAAACTAAAGGCACAAGAGTAAAGTGTTGGTATGTGGACAAAGTTTGATATTGATAGTTGAAGAAAAAAATAAGAAAGTTACTTGCAAGGTGTTAGATAGTTTAATTTGTGGGACTTTTTTGGGAAAAGCGGAGAATATCACACTGTGCGTTTTAAAATATTTTTGAATCGTTTTGGCACAAAAATCAGTATCAGGGTCAATGATTCAACGAGCATCTAGATGGCATTGGGCTCAGCTTATTGCCTTTGCCCGTACGGGCTAGTATATATAACTAGCTTTACCAGAGCTCTCGAGATGCATACACAAAAAGAAGAAAAAAAGTGTGGACTTTGAAGGCAGTAAATACTCGATTGATATGGATGACCCACAGTTAATCTCTAGATAAGCCCATGAAATGATGGGTCATGTAAAACTTTAGTTCAAAAGGGAGGTTGTTGGATAAGCAAATAAAGTTTCACATCGTTAGTTGAAAAGAAACGAGAAGCTACTAACTATAAGGTATTGGATATTCAATACTCTTAATGGTGCATGTGACGTCTTTCGGTGAAAATCGTATTGATTTGGCCCAATGCGAAAATATCACATTACGATAAGAGTATATTTGATTGTTTTAACCCAACACATTAGAAGCAATGTAGCTCTTCGGCAACAGATTTATCCGAACTCAATATTTCTGAAACGGAACATGTGAAAAACTCATTAAATTTTAGATTTGAACTCATAAATCTAAAAATATTTGATACCAAGTATCTTAAATATCGAATTTATCAAATTTAAATTATGAATCCATCCTTGGAATATAAACACTCAACTCTATGATCACTAATATTGGCAAAAGTGTTTTTCAAACGGATTAGTCAAACATAAACGGCTAGTTAGCGTAATTAAATATGAAAAACTTCCAATGCCTCCCATAGACATAAGTGATAAGTCTATTAACATCTAAAGAACTTCAGTAGCATCAAGGTCAACAAAAACCCTCTCTTTTCTCAAAGCATAAAGCTAGTTTCAGATTGTCTTGTTGTAATCTAAAGACTAGGTCAATCGTGCCAACGCGATCCGCACAAAATTATAGAGGGGATCGAATACGTTACAGGAAACTCGAAATATTCCATTAACTAGTTATGCACACATTCTCCGCGAGAAGTCAACCTACACGAAAATGTCTCCTGTACTTCAGTGCTTTCTGAAGATAGTTGAAAGATTGAAGAAATACCATGTATGTTCATTTCATTTTTCTGAAGTGATCCTCTCGTGGTATAGACGTCACCTCTCCATCGTGTTGACTGGTGAACGTTAGGGTATTTTCCTCTCGATGCACTAGAAAAGATTTTGTTGTGGTTGTGTTGTTCCACTTCTCATCATAGCACAGAACTCCTCGTAATTGATCCTACCGTCCTGTTCAATTGGAAGAGTCGGTATGAAATTATCCACATTTAGAGTTTCAACGTCGAGCTTTTCATATAAGACCACTTACATTGTCAGTGTCCACCTCTGCGATTATTTCCTTGATGGTGGCCTCATCACCCATACCATATTCCTTCATAGCGTTTTCCAATTCATCTATCGTGATGAAACTGAATAACATTAACAAACAATTAAAAGTGAACGTGTTACTTACTCGGTAAACGAGAAAGAGGAGGTGGATATGTAAGAATGTGTTAAATGTTTCCCAGCATATATACTGCAGCCTTCAAAGTACATGCTTCTAAAAGGTTCCAATACAGCCGAGCATAGAAACAAGCCAGAGAGAGATCAATATGTCACACATACTGTTGCAAAGGTTTAATTTTAGAGTTAACGGTCAAAAACACACCTAAACTATCACTTTTCCCCGAGTTTCATACCTCAACTATCCATTGTTCCTCTTACCTATCTAAACTATCACTCTCTTTGTATTAAAACACACTTCGATAAACCACATGCAAAAGTAATCACTTGCAAAAGTTGTTGATTACCCCGTTGATGCAACGAGTCCATCGATAAACCAAATAAAAGGATATGCACTATGTCATAATAAAAGATATAAATAGCAAAAAGGAAAATCCTAGGTAGAAAATATTTTCCAATTTTCCTATGTTCGGTTGGTCAAAAATTTTGGAAAACATTTTTTCTGGGAAAACATGTTCCTTAAAAATGAGGAAAATGACTTCCCTCTAGTGAAAGTACGGAAACAAGTTCAACAAGTGACGTTCCATATTGATTCATTTGATTGTATCTTCCCCACCCTCCAACACACCTCGTCTTCACCCCATCCTTGTAGCCCCAATCCCCCCACCCACCCTCCTTTGTATTTGTCTAGATTATATACAAATGATTTTAGGATAACATTTTTTTGCTTACATATCAAACACAATAAACCCACTTATTTTCCTGGAAAACATTTTCCTTCATACCGAACACACCCTTAGTAGTCAAAACTTCATTTAGAAGGTCAGAAAAACAGAAGTCATGATAATCTTTATGGACTTACCCACTATGGTCCTTGTCAAAATGCTGAAAAGCTTTAAAGAGATGCTCATCCCTTTCAAGCCGATGTCTATGCATTGTTGCAGTAATAAACTCAATGTAGTCGATTGTTCCGTTTCCATCCACATCAGCCTGAAATATCGAACCATATACAGGTAAGAAACTGAAATAAAACAAAATCAAATCTAGTCAGAGGCATCATACTTACAGCTTCCATGAGTTGCTTGACTTCAGTCTCCGTTAGCTTTGATCCAAGTCGAGCCAATCCCGACTTCAATTCTTCATAAGTGATTGTGCCACTATTGTCAGTATCAATGTTGTCAAACATAGCTTTCAAACCCTTGATTTCTTCTTCAGATAAATTCTCCGCAATGACCTAGGGAAATTACAAATGTAACAGAATATCAAGAGCTTAATTCCAACATCAAGTGCCCATAAAATGCTACATCTTCTAGATAATTCAGTATGGACGGCATGTCCCACATCATTTTTGCTACTGAAGAACCAGTAATGATAGTTAAAGATTCGGAGTAACAGCAGTCTTGAGAAAATATTTAACCACCTGCGATGCCAAAATAAGAATGCCAATATTAGATTCTACCTTCAATGCAAGTTTTTTGAGCTTGTTCATTGCTCTGAACTGCTTCATTCTGGACAGGACTGCACTGTCTATTGGCTTGTCTGATGCTTCACCAAGTCGAAGCCATGGATGTTCTGTAGAAACAAGCACGATGAATGCTAAGTATTACACGAGCAAGCAGAACTTAAATCCAGCATATAGAGCATTTAAGACTTGCAGTCAAAGACCTATGTTGCTCGAACTCTCCAAAAATGTTGTCGCACCCGTGTCGAATCTTTCAAAAATACACTATTTTTGAAGGATCCGACACGTACCGTCGACGTTATTGAAGAGTCTGAGCAACATAGTTATGCACTAAGGGTGTGTTCGGTCGAAGGACAATGTTTTCTTGAAAAATATTTTCTAGGAAATAAGTGGTTTTCTTACTTATTTTCTTGTGTTCGGTATGTAAGAAAAAATAATATCCTAAAGCATTTGTATATAATTTAAACAAATATTATGGGAGGTGGGGGTGGGGAGGTTAGGGGTGTGGGATGGTACGGATTAGGGGTGTGGGTGGTATGGTGATGATGAGGTATGTTGGAGGGTGGGGAGGACACAATCAATGTGGAATGTCCCTAGTAGAACTTGTTTTCCCTACTTTCCTTAGGGAAGTCATTTACCTTATTTTTAAGGAGCTTGTTTTCCAAAATATTTGACCAACCGAACATGAGAAAATTGGAAAATGTTTTCCTTCATACCGAACACATCCCAAGTCCAGATGCCTATTTATACTAAATATACTGCTCGTTCCCAGATTTACTTTCAACCCAGAGACTGTTTCAACTCAATTTAAGTTTCAATCAAACCAAAGTTGGGATTGGCTTATATGAATCATCTATGATCATTCCACTATATTTGGTCCCAGTTCATTCCAATTCTACTTAATAGATAATTTATTTTTAAGTCAAATTAGGAGCTCTCGAAAACTAGAGGTTCTCTGAATCACAATTTATCTCTACATTGGCATACAAATCTCTAACAAGACTAGAAAAGCTCTTACGAAACACCAAACCTAATGTAAGTGTAACAACTAATTAAACCTTAGATGCAACAAATAGATACGCCTAGTCGCCTATATGGATCTTTACTTCTATTCGTATTCTGTCCTTAGCTAAATTCGGATCGACTCTGAAATATTGTAGATTTTTTAGATAACTTTCCTTCATTTGATTATAGTTTTATCTCATCCTCTTTTTTGTGTTTTCAGCATTATACTATTAAATTTATAGACCAACGCATGTGGAGGTCTATCATCTATGTATGACATGGACAGATCATCTCAGACGACTTCCCCGCATTTACTCTATGTATGCTACTTGCATCCTCAAGTAGAATATGATCATTTCTAATTTTGTCCAAATTTGTATTACGGCATGTCTTTTTTAACATCCACATTTGTGCAACACTCATGTTGTGGACATATTACGTATTAGAGGCCTAATATTACTGGTCACACCATTGTATTATAAAACTTGTCTTTCACTTTGGTAAGAATCTTCCAAGCCCATAACTATCATCCATCTCAGTCATCTTATTAATTCAATGTGTGACATATTCATTAATCAGGTCATTCTCCTGGACAATTAGCATCACCAAAACACAGTGTTTGTTAGTGAAGTAAAGATCCATAATTTATCCAAAGCAACACTGAGACACAAGCTATACAACTATGGGAAAATGATAACGTATTTGGATCTGCTGCAATCAAGCCAGTGGTTTCATTAAGGTCTGTTTTACACAAAGCCGTGGAAGAGCAATGTAGCTTATACTTGGAAGCTATACTAAATGCATACAAAGCTAAACATGATTACACCTTATTACATATAACCAAATATGTATATGCTGAGTGAGAAGACATGACACGCTGCTGTTACTTTTGATTACACAAAGGGAAAAGAGAGAAATACCAAGAACTTGCGCTGAAGTAATTCTCTTCTTTGGCTCCTGTGTTAGCATTTTCCGAATAAGGTCCTTGGCAATATTTGATATGGATGGCCATGGATCACTTTGAAAGTCAATTTCTCCTTTTAGAATGGCATTGAATATTCCCTTTTCAGTTTCTGCGAAGGATTCGGGAAAAGACGTTAACAGAATACAACAAGTAACACGAAGTAAACCATCTTATAAAACTTTTATCGCCATCCTTACCAGCCCAAAATGGAGGTACACCACTGAGTAGAATATACAAAATAACACCTGCACTCCATACATCTGCTTCCTTCCCATAACTACGCCGCAATACTTCAGGGGCAACATAATATGCACTACCAACTATATCACGGTACACCTTCCCTGACATTCATAACTGAAACATAAGCTCATCTATTGCAGATCATAAGCAAAAAAGTGGAGGAAACAAAAGATAATTCAAGTCAACAATGGAAATGATCCATGCTGGAATGCTGAAATGTTGGCAAGACAGCGCATGACATAAAAGTATAGAGAAAAAATATGTTATACTGAATGGGATGCAGGTTTAAGTAGTTTGTGAAATCAGCTATAGTACAGAGCACCCAAAGAAACTCAGATCACAAGACAAGGGGATGTGCTGTTAAGTACACCTAGCACTCCAAAAAAAAGGTGAAAAAACTAAAATGGAATAACAAGACCAGAAAAACCAAAACAAAAATAAACTGAGAAGGTCCTCTATTGTAAGTTAGGATGGATCCACCAAAGCTTGTTTTGCAAAATTTAATGAGTAATTTTCTAACTTCAAACTTATGCATCATTTACAATTTTTTGGGATGCCACTGATCTAGGCTACTCTACAAAGATCCAAGTGGAATTTGTTAGGTTGAAAACATGCTATCTTGGAGAAAAATTTCCTTAAGTGCAGCCATCAAGTCTTAATATGAATTCTATTAAATCGGACTAGAAGTTATATTAAGTCGTTGTAGGAACAAATGTGTAATTAGCTCAAGTATCAGCATATTCTTTTAAATCCAGTTAATGAGGAAGTAACAAAAATCGCGAGCTGGCACTGTTATCAAAACAAGGAGGGGAGAGTTTTTTGATGAGGGTGGTATTCGGGCCATCTTGTGCACACCTCGACTATTCCAAAATCTATTCCAAAGTACTCTAGACAGGAAGAGAAGAACTCTTGAGATATTCACTGAACAAGTCCCTTAGCTGCACCTCGATAAACTTATTTCCTCATTTGAACAAGTGCTCTATGCTAACACTTCTGGCATATCTTGTAATAACTAATAACCACATTGCTTTACCTAGAAAGGGATTGATGAGTGATGAAGATGATCCAACAGTGACTCGGACTCTCGGTTAAAAAGTCTCACTCAATGACCTTCACTACCCATAAATGGCAGAAGTAGTTGCAAAATGAAATTCGGGTTTAGGAAACTAGATTGGGTCATGATTACAGTATAAGAAATCCTCTTAGGTTATAAGAACTACGACGGCAAACTGCAGCACTGAAATCGAAAATACAGGTCAGCTAGATCTTTCGAAATCTAAGTAGCAGCAAGACCTGTCAATTTCCCACTTGATCCTGAAAGTCTAAAATCAATATTTCTTGCTTTCATGGTAATCATTGATTGCTTGCTTGATTGGTAGGATTGAAGTAATTCTTATTCTAGCTAACACTAGAATAAATCTTCTACAAAGATTCGTGTATCTTTACATTTACCCCAATCAAGTCTCTTCTTTTTGAAAATTTGTCAGATAGATACTACTAACGTGTCTTAGCACTAAAATCTATTTGTCGTCATGCATTGACAGACACATCCAAGCAAGAAAAGTCGTGTAAGTAATTAAAAATTACTCCCTCTGTTTCAATTTGTTTGTCTTACTTTCCTTTTTAGTCCGTCTCAAAAAGAATGCCTCTTTCCTTTTTGGCAACTCTTTAATTCTAACTTTTCACATGGCACAAGATTGAAGGGTATTTTGGTACATTCTACATATCTTTAGTTTAAGACCACAAGATTCAAAAGTCTTTCTTTGCTTTCTTAAACTCTGTGTCAAGTCAAAACCAGACAAACAGATTGAAACGAAGGGAGTAACACAATATTGACAACACAACAATTTATTCTTAAAAACTCAGCTGTAATGTAATTAATCTCGAGGGAAAAGAAAACTGACCTTCTTCAATGAAGACAGAAAGTCCAAAATCAGTTGCCTTCAGCATAGCATTTTCATCCTTACTAGTCAGTAAGAAATTCTCTGGCTTGAGATCCCTATGCATAACACCCATGAAATGGCAAATGTTAACAACATTGACAATCTGTCTAATAATCTCAGCAGCGTCCTTCTCCGAGTAATATCCGCGGGCGATAATCCTGTCAAACAACTCTCCTCCAGCACAAAGTTCCATCACAAGGTGCACTGACTGCCTATCTTCATAAGCACCCTTGAACTCCACAATGTTTGGCTGCCCACTCAAGTGCTGCATAATCTGAATTTCCCTCTTCATATCCTCCCTATCATTCTTACTCACAAGCTTCCGCTTAAGTATAGACTTGCAAGCATAAGGGTTCCCAGTTGAATTCTCGGTACAATAGTAAGTCACTCCAAACTGACCCCTACCCAATTCTTTCCCAAGTGTATAGAGCTTTCTAATATCCTCAAAAGGCTTTCCCAATATGTTATTCAATTGGGGTCCTTGCATTTGATCTTGGGGCTGTGCAGTAACAGGAACAGGAACAGGAACAGGATGTGCCTGTTGCTGGGGCTGAGGTTGTGGCTTTGGCTGTGGCTGATATGGCCTTTCTTGCTGGGGTTGTGGCTGATATGTTGGCTGTGGCTGTGGCTGTGGCTGTGGTTGATATGGCCTTTCTGGCTGGGGTTGTGGCTGATATGGCCTTTCTGGCTGGGGTTGTGGCTGATATGGCCTTTCTGGCTGGGGTTGTGGTGATTTTTGATATTCTTGATTAACGGTTCTTCGTCCTGCCCTATACCCATTAGCATCTTGTTGGGTATACTTCTTGCTAAAACAACCACCCATCTCTACAGTTTGTTCAACAAGATTGAATTTTGAGTACTTCAATTCCTCAACAAATTACAAGAAATCAAGAACTTGGGGTTTAACAATTAAAAGATTGCAACTTTAACAAGATTGAATTTTGGGCACTTCAATTCCTCAACAAGTAACAAGAAATCAAGATTGCAACTTTAACGAGATTGAATTTTGGACACTTCAATACCTCAACAAGTAACAAGAAATTAAGATTGCAACTTTAACAAGATTGAATTTTGGGCACTTCGACAAGAGAGAGTAGCTCGGATGGTAAGCATCCCTCACTTCCAACCAGAAGGTTGTGAGTTCGAGTCACAAAGGGAGCAAAAGGGGTGGGAGCTCCTAGAGGGGTAAAAAAAATTTAAAATTGGGCACTTCAATTCCTCAACAAGTAACAAGAAATCAAGAACTTAGTAAAAAGATTGCAACTTTTTGACAGACTAAAAAAATAGGAGAACAGTGTGAATAACATGAACAGAGATTTTAAAGAAATTGAGTGGTTGAAGCTCAAATTAGTATACCTAGTAGATATTCCACAGATCAGAAAATGCCAAAGATTTGAACACTGTCCATTGACTTCATTAAGCTCGTGGGAAGAACTTCATTTAGTCCACTTTCTCTTTTGTCTACCCTTATTTTCCTAGGCTTTTTCCCCACTAGTAGCTAAAAGAAACAGATTTCTTGTGGAAAGTAGGTCATTATAAGGGGTAATTTAGGGTCTTTTTTTTAGCAATTTTATTTGTATTCCTTGAGCTGCCAGAGAATAATCAAAACGAGTAAACTTAGAAGAGATGAAAGAAAAAAAGATTCAGTCTTCAATTGAATGGAAACGAGTGAAATAAGAAAAGCTTAGTAGTTAGGTTTTGAGAAGTCTAACTAATACTTCGTTTGGTTGAGAACAAGTTATTTCGAGATAATTAATTTTGAGATTAGTTATTCTGGGATTAGTTATTCTATTATGTATATGAGATAACTTATTCCATCTTTATGGTATAAATGGTGGGATAAATAATTTCGGGACTAACTAATACCTCCAACCAAACGCAGGATAAAATCATCCTGCATTTTATCTCGGGACTATTATATCTTATACCTCACACCAAACGACTCCTTAGAGGTCGTTTGATTGGGAACAAGTTATTCCGAGATAATTAATCTCGGGATTAGTTATCCCATCATGTATATGGGATAACTTATCCCGTCATTATGATAGAATTGGTGGGATAAATAATCCCGAAAACGCAGGATAAAATAATCCTACATTTTATCCCGACACTATTATACCTTATACCTTATACCTTTTACCTCACACCAAACAACCCCTATATGTTACTTATGGTTTCATTTTACAACTACAACATAACCACGTTAGTTCATAAGTGGAGTTCGGAGAAGATAGGTTATATGCAAATTTTATTTCTATCTTTATAGGTTAAAGAGATTGTCTTTGATAGAACCTCGGTTCAAAGAAAATATATTTGAAATAGGATTGTGAGAAAGATATGACATTAAAATAACAAGATACAAAACAAATAAAACAGTAAATAGTAATAAACATTGAAAAATAAGAAACTACATGACTATTAAGTAATACTACTAATACGGAGAAGAAGAGGAGGCTAGCCCTTACCTCCCCAAAAATCTTCTACCCTAATCCTCAACCTCTAAATCTTCCTATCTAAGGTCATGTCCTCAATAAGTTAAAGTTTTGTTATGTTTTGTCTAATCATCTCCCATCAGCTCTTTTTTGATTTATCTCTACCTCTTTTAACTCCTACAGTCTTACTACAACCAACCTCGCACACCTCCTTAGTGACGCATATGTGCACCTACTCTTCATATGCATGAACCATCTTAACCTTGCTTCCCTCATCTTGTCAGCCACGAGGGCCACTCCCACCATGCCCCATATAACTTCGTTCCTAATCATGTCTTTCCTAGTATACCCACACATCAGTCTGAGTATCCTCGTCTTCGTTATCTTCATTTTTTGAACATGCGCGTTCTTGACTGACTAACACTCTGCCTCATACAAACATGTTGGTCTAACCACCACTTTGTAGAACTTAACTTTAATCTTGCCGACACATTCTTATCGCACGATACCCCGAATGAGAGCCTCCATTTCACTCACACAGCTTCAGTACGATAGCGATATCATCGTCAATCTCTCCTTCTCCTTGAATTAATTATTGACCTCAAATACTGAAAATTCTCTCTCTTGGGTATGACTTCTGCGTCGATATTCACTTCCACCTCTTGCACTCCAGTTATTCCGTTTTAGTCCTGCTTGACTTTAAACCTGTAGATTCTAGGGCATGTCAGTCTATCGTTAACTCCATTGTGTATCTTATTAATCAATACGATGTCATCTGTGAATGACATACACCACGAAACCTCCCCTTAAATATGTCGTGACAATTCATTCATCACTAAGGAAATAGAAACGAGCTAGCTGTGTTGCAAACCCATCATGACCCGAAAGTGTTTAGAGTCACCTCCCACTGTTCTAACCGAGTCTTGACTCCATTATACATGTTCTTAATTGCCCTAATGTATGACACAAATTCACCTTTAGATTTCAAACATCTCCAAATGCCTCCCTAGGGACTTTATTGTAAGCATTTTTTCAGGTAAATGAACACCAAATGCAAATCTCTCTTTTTGTCCATATGCTACTCCAACAATCTCCTCACAAGTTTAATGGTAATTGATTCTCGGAGATCGATACCCCTCCTCATCCTCATCTCGATCACCCTCTCCCAAACTTTCATAGTCTAGCTCAGTAGCTTGATACCTCTATGATTGTTATAATTCTGATCAATATCACTATTATTCTTGTACAACGAAATCATTATACTCTATCTCCATTCTTCTGGCATTTTAATCGTCCTAAATATGGCCTTAAGCAACCAAGTCAGTTACTCCATACCTACTTTGCCTGTGTTTTTCCAAAAATTCACCGAAATCTCGTCCGATCCAATCGTTCTTCCCCTCTCCATCTTACGAACAACCCCCTCAACAAATTTATGCACCTACAATACTCAGAATCTCTATGACATATCATTTTATTTTATGTGACGATATTTGATTCGATATAAAAAAAATTGAAACTTATAATCTAAAATATATCATAGATATTAGTACAAATAAAATCACGTTATCAAGATTAATTAAATAAAAATAATTAAAATTAAATAAGTAGCTTTTAAATATAGAAAATATTAAAAGAATTAAATAAACTAAAAGGAAGTGTATCATGTAAAATTGGAAATAGAAAGAATTTGATGGATAGTAGTAGGACTATTATCATTTAAGTTATACAGATTGACGATGTAAAACTTGACTTTGTCTCTTGACAAAGCTCTTGAGATAAGTGTTTACTAAACAAGATTAAAAAGTTTAATTTGGAATTATCTATATGGTACAATGCTGATTAGCTAGCTAAAGGGATATTACTTATCCATATAGTAATACAATATGATGTGACATTAATATGAAGTGCTTTTTTGACAATGAAAGAAAAAAAATACATATTCAAGCTCAATATTTGCGTAAAAATTATTATATATATAATATTTATTTTTACAAATGTTTTAATTATTTAATTGGAAAGTATTAATATATATTTTCACCATAATTTGTAGAGTACTTATTATGTATATACTATACTAATGTCACTTGACGTAAACATTGAAAGTAACACTCTTGTTTTCGAAGAAAAATATGCGTCTAGATATTTTGTTGAAGCCTAATAATATATATAGGCAATCTCCAAGTTTTTTTTTGATTTTCTATCAGATGTTCGGTAATTGTATTGGGGCTCAAATAATTTTAATTCGAGCCACATAAGACTTTGAATATGGAAGCGTTGCCTAGCGCGTTACCAGAATTTTTTCTTTACTCAAAGCTCAAATCCAAGATTTTTAGTTTAAAAAAGAAGGAATCATATCTCCCATCATAATCCTTGGTGGTGGCTATCACCACTCACGAAAAAATTTCATATGAATAATATTTTACTGTAACGAGCATCCAAGGATCGTGTAAGAAAATTTTAATGAACTTGAAAGAAATTCAATTGAAAATAATTTGTATGAAACTTCGAACATGTCTATTTCTGTCAAGGGTGTAACGGTACGAATTGAGCTTTTAGGAAGATACCAATTAAATATATATCGTCATTGTCATATAGTCCATACGATTCACAAGTTCTAATTTGAACTAATTAACAAATATTGATTTTTCAAAAGCATTCAAAATAATAGTCAACTTTATACAACAAATTTGTTAATTTCTTTACAACATCAATAATAGACACACCTAATAAAACCTAAAAAAAAAATATAAACAAAAAAAAAAGGACAAGGAAGGAACAAAAAAGTCCTCCTATATATACAAAGATGGATCTAGAGCGGGAGAATAATTCATTTTCTTTCAACTCGATTCATAAATACATGTACAAAATATATTATGCTCGTGTCTATATATAATAGAATCGTTTTGAACACGTATATCAACTACAAATTTTAGATTCGTCTCTGCTTTCAATTAACTTCAGGAATGCTTTGAAGTCGAGGCTTCCAAGATTGTTGACTTTGAATATTCTCAAAATTATCAAAGCTATTATTGCTAGAATCTAAAAATCCTGACAATAATTGCTCCATTGTTAATTCCTCCGTATTGTCAATAATTTTCCCAGCTAGAATTTTCTCAAGCTCTTTCTTCGTTATTCGTATTTTCACCTCTCTATAATTAATCGTCGAAGAAGAAAAAGAAGAAGAAGATGATGATAATGATAATGACGATGATGATGATGATGATGATGATGAAGACGAAAATAACCTTTCTTTCTCTACAACTAAATTTTTTGGCGATACAACATATTCCCACTCATTATCATCATCTCCTGCGCATACCATGTTCGATCCACGAGTAAGACAACAATTCCCCATCTTAAAATAACAGATGCTCTTGTGGAATTAGTTGAGATACTATATATTGATCTGAACACTACGATTATAATAAAAAAGAATAAGTACACTTCTAAATATACTAATTTCTCATTAATATGTTTGTGCAATGAAAAGAGGTGGAGATTTGGGATTTACATGATATGTCTATATTTATACCCTTGGAAGTGATGGGGTGGGTGGGTGAGGTGAGGTTGGGGGGGGGGGTAGGAAGGTGGTGGGAAGGACGTAGAGTAAGAATTAAGAAATGGTCTTTTTTCTATTTATAGACAATTATTATAGGTGGCAGACAAGGATGATTAGGTCAACAATCTATTTTTCAATTTACTCTTATCTATATTTTGCTTTGACAATTACTTTGTCTTCGTTTCAATTTACGTGGTAAAATGCAAACAAATTAAATATAAAGTTCAAAGAAAAAACATTTTTTTGTAATTTATCGTCATAACACGTTATATATGTGTAATTATAAGCTTTTGAAACTTATGGTAAAAAATATTTCACATTATTTGTGTGACTAGCTATAAAAATTTCTCATTAAGGATATAATGAGAAATTTAAATTGAATTATATTTAGTAGGCAATTGATCATATTTTATTGTAAAAAAAGAAAAAAGTGCGTAGTTTTTATTTTCAAGGTGAAAAAATGATATTTGAAAATTGAAGTTGTGTCTGGCCATGAAATAAATTAGAGTTATTTTGAAATTTCGTGGGTAATTTGGAGCGAAAACAAGTTTTTTGCTATTTTTGAAAATTTTGAAAATTCTTGAAAAAAGTAAAGACGGAATTTTTCAAAATTTTATGGTCAAACGTGCTTTCCTAAATTCAAACTCCAAAACGTGCTTTCCTGAATTCAAACTCCAAAAAAAAGTAAAAAAAAAAATCATGGCCAAATGAGAAATTAAATTTAGAAAGTTATCGTTCTTTTTGGAATAGAATAAAAGAGAGAATTGTCGCGTAAATTGAAATGCTGAAACTATCCAAAAAATCTCAAAAAAAATCTCTGACTTTAGATTCAAAAATTTCCTTATTTTGCATGGATATTTACGTCAAAAATCCCACAAATTTTAAAGAAGAAAAAATTCTTTGAAAAAAATTTGATATTTACAATTACGTGAATGTTATATAAGATTGATCTTTTTACGTTATAACTATCCATTTAGCTAATTACAAATATTTATCATCATGAAGTTAGGTTTATTTACCTTTTTTATTTTATTTTCTTTGGACCGGTGTTTTGGTGTCTATTTTGAGTCACGATTAATTTAAATTCATGTTCGTCTAAGACTCATTAAATGGGAAAGCATTTTGTATTTGAATTTTCTTAACGCTCGAACTCGTGACATCTAGTTAAAGGCTAAAGACTCCTACCCATCCCATTACAACCCTCATTAATCACACTTATATTACTCTCTCCGTTCTAAAATAATTGTCACGTTTTGCTTTTCGAGAGTCAATTCGACTAATTTTTAAAGTTAAATTAAATTAGATTAATTTGATATTTTAAAATTAAAATTTAGAGGGCAGATGTATAGAACCTTTCAACGAGATAGTGCTTTTTCAACTCTCTCAAAATGGAATCTTATTCAAAACAATACGGAAAGTACTATAAATTGTAATTTTTTTCATATCAATATGATAAAAAAAAATATCTTAAAATATTGATCAAAATTTATATAGTTTAACTCTTGAAAAAGAAAAATTTGACAAATATTTTGAAACAGGGAAAGTCCCCACATTGACATTTTTTAATGTGAAAAGAATAATTAAAAAAGGATCTAGAAAGAACAAAAATAAATAAATTAAATTTTAAAAAAAAAAGGTAAGTGAGATAACATGTGAACATGGCATTGTCAATGGAATCAATTTGGTTCCTTTTTAGGCCTACACGTATGTATTTTTACAAACTAGAATTCTTTGGATTAAATTTATTAATTTCAAAAACAATATTAAAGTTTTCTAGCAAGTGAGAAAAGTTCTTTGTATTAGCATCTTTTGTGTAAATATAATAGTCGACCAAATTTAGTTTTCCCTTCGTCCTAATTTACGTGACATCTTTCAAATTTCGAGATATAAACAAATTTTTCTTTGACTATAATTTTTTATATGCCTTTATATTATGTTAAATTGCCAATTGTTATAAATTATAGTACTTTTTACATAATTTTTAAATATGTAATTAAATTTTATCTCAAAAAAATTAAAAATTTCATGTCCGAATATACCGTCAAAGTCGACCAACTTGACTTCAAAGAATTGAATTGTATCATATAAATTAGACAAAGGGAGTATTTACTTTTTTCTAATTGATATATATAAATTATATCAACATAGTTAATTTGGTGGTCGGCTATTTATGAATGTAACAAAAGGAAAAAAAAGTTATAGAATCTAATAAAGTAGAAAAGTAAAAATATCAAAATAATTACCTATTCAGTATAATTTTACACGATAAGATTTAAAAAGAATAGAATATACATCGATTGTACTTGTATTATATACAAACTTTACGTTTATCTCATTAAGATAGAAAGTCTGTTTTCAAAAAAGGACTCGACTCAAAATTAAAGATATCAAAGTGTGAACAAAAATTGATTGATGGAATCTTGGACAATTTTCTTCACCAACTTTAGTTTCATAGCTATACATAGTAATTAAGTTAATTAATAAATGATTAACTAAATATTTATATCAGATATTAGTACGTCAACCTATCTAGTGTTTGGATATTTGCCACGTATTCTAATTAGCTTGACCTAATTTCGTTTTAACTCAATATATATTTGAATAACTAAGAGTGACAATAATTCTTTAAAAATCGAACCAATCGAAGAGAAGAGAAGTCTTGTAATTCTATAAATAGAAGACTTTTTCTTCTTAAAAAAACACACAATAATATCCACAATGTAGTCGTTTAGAGAGTTTTTCTTAAGGGGAGATTTATTCTTCCAATAGTTTTAGAATAATATTTTTTTTATTAGCATTATCATATGTAGGTCAATATTTGACCAAACCCATATCATATATCATAAAGTCTTTTTTAATAGTTTTTCTTTGTTCTTGGATTAATTATCATCAATAAAAGTTTATTTTATTTATTTTTGCATGACGTCCTGATTATTTTAATCCTCACAGTTTATACTATAATGTCATCCTTGACTTCATCAAATCTCAAGAAAAAAGAAAAAGACAAAACTTAAAAGAAAGGAACAAGAAAAACGTACAACCAAATGTAAAAAAACATGAACATTTATCGCATGTAGGAGAAATCAGAAAAGTATGAGAAATAATTGAGAAATTTAAAGGTAATAATAATTGATACATGTGGATAACGAAGAGTAAAACTGTAGGCGTCATATTTAAATCATATTTATTATCGTTAAATTTTTTTATTATTGTAGTGTATAATCAGTTTAACGTTTTAATTTAAAAAAAAATTAACGATATAATAAAGAGTAGAGTAAATGAAAGAAAAATTCAAAACACATCGAACTCTTCAAATCATACTTGAGAAAGATTTGACAAAATTACGTAAAACTGCACCACAAAATAGTCAATATGACAAATTCAATTTATAGTATAAAAGTAGACAGTACGACACAAGTTTATATAGTTTGTTCTGATCGTCATACAATAGAAATGCGTTCAGCAGCATTCTCTTCTGGTCGATTTGCAAGTGATTTTTACTATACTCTACTCTACTACAGTTTATGAATGACGACAGTAAAATGATATTTTTGTCGATGGAGTATACCTTTCAAATCAATCAAGTTGATCAAAATAAGTTGCCATGAGGTCTACTTTCTCTAAACCTTAGTTTTAAAATTATTTTCTTGCTTGTTTTGCCACGTAATGTGTAATATGTGGAGTGACCGTACTCTCAATTGAGAGATAATAGCCTATTTTCAACAGACCTTTATATTTCTTTGACTGATTCTTTTTTTTATCTAATCAATTTCAAAAAAGATAATTTCATCAACATGACAAAGTTTTTGAGAATATCACGTTGTGGTTGTGGACATCTAGGCTTGAATTCCCTCAACTACATTTATAATTTTGCTGTTTATAAGTTATACTAAAATATCCCAGTCTTTCAAATTAATGTAAATAGATCTCTTACAATTTTATAATTTATGGTGAACACAAAAATTGACCAAATAGTGTGGAAGACTTAACCGTGCACTATTTTCACCTGAGAGTTCATACAACTAACTGGAATATATTTTTATTAGAATAATAAATCACATTTCTTGCAAGCCTTTGGTTTAAAATCAGTTAATATATATCTTATAGTATACTTGGTCTGAGAGTCTCGTATAGTAAGATTAAATATATAACATAGCTATATAATTACAAATTTAAGATTTTTGACATCCATATAAATTTTACCTCCTTTGATTAGATTCTATAAAATTAGACATAAAAGCACATTTTGGTATCACATATTTTGTAAATCAAAAAATTAATTAGTTGAGTAGAAAGATTTGACCAAAGCCCAAATTCCTCTAACTATCATGTTGCAATGATCAAGCAAATCAAACAAGTGGCAATGGTTTTTATTGAAAAATTACAAATTTTAGTTAATTGGATGACAATATCCTATTTTCTCAAATTAATTAAAGAAAGTTTTGGGTCTGATACCATGATTCACTTTTTTCGAGAATGAAGATATTCATATAAGGTAAAATATAGTGATTATTATTCGAATAAATCGGTTTGGCCACAATAGCCCAAAAACTAAATAATTCCTATTTACATTATAAACTAGTTTTTTTTTTGACATTTTTATCCGTTCCTCCTAAAATTTGAATATTTTCTTCAATTCTATTTTCAATACGTGAAAAATGATTGATTATGATAATTCTCATATTCAAGCATGGAGAAATAAATACAATGCCAAATATGTTTGGGTTGAAATAGGTGGAAAATGGATAAATTTATAGCAAATCATGAGATTTATGATAAAAATGCATGATTAATATCAAAAAACGTGATGTCTTCCCCAATTATTTTTGCTGCAACAAAACTTTGTTATTAATATGACTTTTAATTAAGTAATTTCACTAATTAATAATGGTTGTGATCACTATGCATAAAAAATTTCATTGCACTTATTTTTAGAGTTTAGGGAATAGAAAAAGCTTAGTTTTATTTTGAAGGGAAAAGGTTAATGTGGTATTTTTATATTTGTGGCCATATTTAGGCCACATAATTATGGCTATTTAGCATCTCTCATATTCGATGTAAAATATTTGAATATAAAGTTTGTATGTGCTAAAAAGCAAGTTTATATAGAATTATATAGGGGTATACAAAATCGAACCGCAAATCGAATCAAACCGTAAATCGAATCAAATCGCAAAGAAAAATCGATTAATGGTTTGGTTTGACTTGGTTTGGTATTGAAAAAAAAACCCGACTATAATTGGTTTGGTTTGATTTTAACTAAAAAAAGTCAAACCGAACCGAACCAACCCGATATTACGTGTATATTATTTTTAAAAATATTTTATACATACAAATATTTATTGTGATGTAATTTATAAACATTTCTTAAACTTTTTCATAGTTTTTATCTTTCAACATATTGTTTCAAGTTTAAACTTAGCATTTTTAAATGATTCAATAAGTTTTTATAACCCATAGATATTAGTAACTCAAATCAATACTAATGCTAACAAAAAATTATTCAATTCAACACTAGGAATGACAATCATGTTTGATGTCTATTCTTTAATTTTGATAAATACATAAACTAATTTTATTTTTCTATTTAATATTTAGTCATGTAGTTAATACTTATTAAACTTATTTTAGCAAGACTTAATACTGTTAAATTATAATTATTTTTATTATGATCTATTAATATGCAATATTTATTCTATACGATTTCATTTTTGTATTGGTTGAATATTTTATTGTCATCACTCATTTATATTTTGTGTTATTTTTTTTAAAAAAATACCTTAGATAGTTGTATCTTGCTAGGACTAAAGAAATATTTAAAGCACAAGTTAATTATATATTTGTATGAAGACTTTATCGAAAAAAACTCAAAAAAATCCGAAGAAACCGAAATAACCCAAAAAACCCCGAGGTTGAAAAACTCGACTTTTATTGATTTGGTTTGGTTTATAAATTTAAAAACCCGACACTAGTAATTTGGTTTGGTTTTTAAAAAATCCAAATCAACCCGATCCATGTACACCCCTAGAATTATACATACATTTCATAACTCACTCTTTCCAGAATTCATAAAATTTAAATTTTGAATTTAAAATGCAAGATGGTCCACTATTTCAAATCTTAGAGTATTTATAATGATGTATTTATTGATAGAGCAAACAAAAAAGTGTAGCCTGATAAAAAAAGATAAGTAAAAACACACTTGAATTATCATGTTTTTGTGAATTTTTTATATGAACTATTAGGTACGTATTTGCGTTTCCTATTTGATTATCATCAACTATTTATCAAAACACACATCGACTAGTATTTGATGGTGTGCGGTGTGTACACTCTCTTTTTTGGTTTCAAAAATAGTGCTAAATGACACTCCACGCGGGTTATTAAAGGAATTAATTGAAAGTTTTAAGAGATAATGATCAAAAAACACACCTGAACTATTAGGTATTTGTGTTGGCAAATAAAGTATCATTTTTTGGTAAATTTCATACTTGAACTATTATGTGTTTGCATTTTATATCTGACTTACTATCAACTATTTATCAAAATATATCTCGAGATTAACGAGTCAGCTGCCATATGAACAAAATTTTATGGGTAAATTAAGTTGGCACACACCTTTTATCGATTATATTCAAACACCTTGATTTAGTTAATTTCGAAGTATATTTTAATAAATAGTTAATGATAATTCAGATAGAAAACACATATACCTAATAGTTTAAGTATAAAATGCAAAAAAAAACTTATCAACATCAAGAGCAAGCTCTTTTAAAAACTCAAATTAGTATTGTTAAATGACTTTAATACATAGTTGACCTTCTAATTTGTAGGCAAATTTCTTTGATACATTTTAATTTCACAAGTAATGTTTTATAGACAAAATTTATTAAATATTTGATCACTTTTTGGACAAATATACGGCATTACCATTAAAGATTGTGGTGAAATGATAAATAATCCTTTCTCCTTAACAAAAAGTCTCATATTCATATTCTGTATATGAAATCGTCCTTGATAAAGTTGATAAAGAATATTTTATCGGAGCTTTCAAATACGAACTTGGACTAATCGAGTTCCAAAATAAATACTAGACACGGAATGAAAAACCAAATATAGAAAAGTATGTCATGCACTAATAATGTCTTGTGCTTGGAGCATGACTATTGACTAGAGGAATTGTCCAAAGTGTTAAGAGAAAAGACATTTGATGGATTTTAATATTCCCCAAGAGTGCAGCCATTTCTTTTTTTGTGTTCCGATGATCGATATCCGTATTGAAATTCGATTGATTCTTTTATCTTCCCATTCGATTTTCGATATTTATATTGAAATTCGATTAATACTCAGAGTAATATGGATTTGTGCATTACGTGATTACTTTTGAGGGCGATACTCCCAATAGAGTTTTTTCTATATCCCGAGTTTAAACTCGAGACCAAGGGATCTCAACCATCCCACCATGTTTCATGTTGTTAGGGTGCAACCATTTCATTATCATGGAGTTCGACTAATTTAAATTTGTCCATTACGGGGTTTATTTCTTGAGGCGGCACACACTCCCAACAATATTTTTTTCATATCTAGAACTCAAACTTGAGAACGAAAAATCTCAACCATTTCACCACGACCCATACGTATCTTGGTCCCTTTAGTGGGGTCTTATACTATTCCTCCAGCTATTCTTCATTACTGCTTGAACACCTCATTAATGGCTATCCCAACTTTTACCCTGCACTTCACAGTGCTCTATCTCAGAAAAACTAGGTGATGTCTATTTCCATAACTTTTCACGATACGATGGCATTATATAGTACCAAGAGCTTTTACTTCTCAGATCGGCAATCCTTCCAAACTTGATGATGCATATTGAATTACACAGAACTTGAGAAAAACAGTTTGATTATTGAACACCATGCTTCCAGGTGGACCAAGATGGTATCATATCATCAACAAGAAAAAGGTCATGGCTTCACTGCTGTTTGTGACATATTTTGAGAATGTACACCCCAATGGTTTCACAGGTACCATCAAAATCATATACTCGCGATGAAAATGGAACTTGCAAGCTTTGATCTAATAACAATCTCCAAACTGTTAAGTAAAACCCGGCTATTACCATAAAGAGGCCGAGTTTGCCAGCCAACATGACAGGTGAGTTTCCATGCTGAAGCTCATAGGTCAGGCAGTTGTAGAGGGCCGTTTTTTAGAGTTATTCTTACGGCGAACCTTCAAAAAGGCCTTGTCCAAATCCTTAACATAAAAAAATATTCTCCGATAAGGATATTTGAACATGACATGTGACAAATCACACGTTAACAATCGACAAGGAACAAAAAATAAATTACCTGACGCTGGACAAGATCATGGTCCTGGTTTGATGCATCTGTGCTCCAAAGCCCCTCTAAGTTGTAGTACGCTCTCACTTTCTCATCAAGGGCATGGATTACTAATTTGCCTGTTTCCGTTAACAAAAATCAGTAACTGAAAATAGAATACTAAAGAATTCAGCAGAATTTGAGAACTAACGAGTTTCTTAATTGACGGCCTAGTAAAACTACTTCCCGCGCACACACACAATCACATTGATCAATGCTATTCATCATTATCAGGAACTGCTGCAAAAGGTAGCCGTCTCAATGGACAAAAAGTATAAGTTGCTGCAAATTTTTTACATGTTCAGCAGACTACGTACACACACAAGTCAATAACCACTTGACATAATATATAATGGAAGTCATAAATAAAATACAGATCACTTTACTGCTACATAACAGCATCAGAGATGGTAGAAGGTGATTATAGGTCACAATTGATCGTCCATATAGCGCCAAAGTTGATATTAGGGATATCCCTTACAAACTAGATCTACCGAGAGTGGAAATCTATCAATTTTACTTATTAAAACATCGTGATAGTCATAACAGAAGGGATTAGAAGCTAAGTGTCCTAAAGCATGAAAAATTGATAGAAGTTTAAAATTCATACGATCAAATCAAGAACTCTTATGAGCACATCATCCTTGATAGACCACACCAATTAAACCCCTGACAGATAACCCTTAACAGTGCACCAGTAGCTTGTATGAAACAAGTCGCAGACTTTCTGTCACACACATGTATTTTAGTTGTGAATGCTCTGCAAATATTTCTACATATAGATCTTCCCCAAGCAAATTAACCACCTTCAGATTTCACCTGAATGACTGGTTGGAAATAAATAACTACATAATGCACAATGCTTTATCACATTTTGTGAAACCGGATCCACAAAAATCTTAAAACCGCCAAGATAGAGTGTTAAAAATGAAGTGCTTGTTACCAGAGTCAATTACAATCCAGTTCCCCCCTTCTTGCCCTTCCACGCTAGGTAACAACATTCTCTTTGATCCTTTTTGCTTCTGCTTAACCTGCTCACCGAACAAAAAGGTGAAGTGCCAATAAGCAAATTCTTCAAGTAAAATCGCTAAGATATTTGTTTACAGTAGTTAAACACTGAATATGCAATGATGTTCTTTTCACAATATATCTCCTACTAACTATTCTTCAACTCCAAAAGTTCTTCTAAGCTGTGAACAAAAAAAGATGCACAAAACAAGTCAAAGTTGTATGAAATGCTTGGCCAAATAGCATGTATAACAAGTTTCAAGGTGTCAACCACAAGTAGATACTCCAAATGTATATTATTTCACGAGTCCATTGTTGAAAAGTTGAAGTTATCATTTGCTTCTCATTCCTGTACTTTCAAATATCTTACCTCTTTCTTGGTTGATTGCCAGCTAAACCTTTGGTCGTTTGGTTGGCAACAAGTTATCCCGGGATTAGTTATCCCACCATGTATATGGGATAACTTATCCCATCACTATGGTACAAATAGTGGGATAAATAATCCCGGGACTAACTAATACCTCCAACCAAACGCATGATAAAATAATCCTGTAGTTTATCCCGGAACTATTATACCTTATACCTCACACCAAACAACCCCTAAGATGACTGTTACAATTAATCTCAGGCTTTACATTCTTTTCTTGGGCGCAATCTTCATATTTGGGCTCCGGTACCCATTACTAATAACTAATACCTCCAACCAAACACATGATAAAATAATCATGTAGTTTATCCCGGGACTATTATACCTTATACCTCACACCAAACAACCCCTAAGATGACTGTTACAATTAATCTCAGGCTTATATTTCTTTTCTTGGGCGCAATCTTCATATTTGGGCTCCGGTACCCATTACTAATAACCTAACAGGTTCCTCATTCAACTGTATTGGACACACAGATTCCTTCCCTCAATAAAACAGTATATATTACAGCGAGACAATTCCCTGTTACACCAACGGGAATTGTAGGCTCTCCGTCCAGAGGTTACCAGGATGATATCCCTCTTTTTCCGCTGGGCTGTTGCATGACATTTTCTTAACCCTACAATCTGGAAATAGACTTCAATATTTCCCCTTTTTACTCTCTGTTTTCTCTTTTAGGGGTCGTTTGGTTGGGAACAAGTTATCCCGAGATAATTAATCTCGGAATTAGTTATCCCACCATGTATATGGGATAAATTATCCCATCACTATGGTATAAATGGCGGGATAGATAATCCCGGGACTAACTAATACCTCCAACTAAACGTAGGATAAAATAATCTTGCATTTTATCCCGAGACTATTATACCTTATACCTCACACCAAACGACCCCTTTACAGAAAAACCCCTCATTTCCTTTCAGCGAACATAACCCCAGTCAAGCATTCCATAAGCTCTAAAATGAAAATCAATGAGTGAACACAATCCCCCATCTAAAAAGGAAACTTTAACCAAGCGTAGAAGAAATGAGGAACAAAAGTGAAACTGATCGACACATTTCAATTAGCTAAGTACTAGCAAACAGAAGAAATCAAACCTGCCTTGTAAATTAGGGCTTGAGCGATGTTGCGAACGTGCCAAGCAGATCTTCCAGTAGCAACAACCATGAAATCCGCAAAATCACAGTGTTTAGGTATCGGAATAATTTTGACGTTATCAGCTTTAACGTCTCTGAGGATTGTCTCCACTTCCTCCAGTTTCAGTAACTCTCCACTGCAGATTCCTTCATCAACGGTAGAAGAAGAAGAAGATAGAGAGCGATTGAGCATTGGAAACCCTAGCTTCCATTGCTGAGTTGCAGGGGAACAAGAGAAGCTTCGAGATCTTAGAACTGACCACATGGGATTACTGTCAATGTACCTTACAGCTAAACCCAAAACCCTTTAAACACAAACAGATACAGTAAGTTTCTATCCATCCATAACTTGGTTATATTTCAAACATTACTAATTGCAGGTAAAAATGCCAAAAAAAACGTACAGCAACATACATGCACACTCTAATAATAACACGATGAATATTCAGTCAACTAATAAACACCAACTAACCTATTTAATCTCTCAATCTAGTTTCAATATATCACTGACCCAAATCAATGCCCAAATAAGCTATTTCATTAGACCTATGAGAGTTTTTTAACCATTTAAATACTTAATTACAGAAAACAAGAGAAGTTTCTAATGATTTTCCTAAAATATAAAGGGGAACCAAAGTGAGATATAATCATTTGTACAAACGCCAAACTACAGAAAATCAAGACTCCGCCTTTTAATACTTTATCCAACACTAGGCTTAGAGCCACTAAGAACCCGAGATCATTTTAGGCGAGCAACTGATAATGACTTTGAAGATGAAAAATGCTAAATCATAAACGAAATATTTCAAATGAATAAATAGGTACCTTGCTTTTAAGACTCGAGCTTAGAAGAGAAGAGAAGAAAAAAAAAAAACTTTTAGCCATCCATTTTTTATGTCACTGAAAACAAGTCATGAATCTGTCCAAAAAAAAACAAAGTGGCTCTTTCATTTAAAAGACCAAAACTTGATTATTATTTTTTAAATTTCTGATTTAGAGACACCAAACAGAGACTATGAAAACTATGAAAACTTTAACTCACATAAACTTGTTTTAATTCCCATTTAAATGATTACTAGAAGTCTTAAACGTCATCGATCGAATCAGAGATAAGCCGACTCAGACCAATACTGGAGAATAAGTCCGCTAATGTAACGACACTACCATTCCGACTAAACACAGAAATCTTAAACTAATGTCCTAAAGAACAAATAATGACACTAGTTATAGCATCAGGTCTAGAAATAAATAAAACTAAGTGAACAGATTCTTTGGTCTTAAATCTTGTGCCTTAGAAGAGAAAAGAAAGAAATATGCAAACTTTAGGACGTTTTGCTCTGTTACTGAAAAAGACATCGTTGCGAATCAACAAGACAAGATCAATACTCGAGAGTTACGAAAATCTTTGAGCCTGAAATGTTCAAACTTAAAGACGAGCCACCACAAATCAAGTTATTAGAGAAAAAACTCACTCGACTAAAATGTAAATCTTAACAGTAAACTAAATCTTAAACGGGAAGAAAATTATGGATTTTAGAACTAAAAACGTAAACTACGTATAAGAGAAAAATATTTCAACAGATAGGTGAGCTTAACAGCTTCGTACCAAAACGAGACAGAAACAAACAGGTTGTTAATGGACCTTCAGGCTGTTACCAAAAAACAGTTTAACAATTACGTTGGACTTGACAAAATCAGTCCAACAAGCTGAAATTTGACGAGAGAATAGAGTAAAATGAAAACTTCAGCAGCCTCAAACAAACAACCAAAAACCATCCCATCAATCTAGAAAACGCAGCCAACAGAGACACCTTGGACAGCAAAGTGAGATGGGTTTTCCAGTGACAATCTTTGAGCGAAAATAACAGCAATCATTAAGGCAATATTCTAGACTTTTCCGCAAACCATAACACGTCAGCTAAACAAAATGATCAAACCACTAACATCGAACCCAACCTCGTTTATAAATAATCAATCAAAAACAGTTTTAACAATTTCGTTGGACTTACAGAAACAAGCTGAAATTTGACGAGTAAAATGAAAACTTCAGCAGAGCCTTAAACAAACAACCATAAATCACTACATCAATCTAGAAAAACGCAGCCAAAACAGACACCTTGGACAGCAAATTGAGATGGGTTTTCTGCGAAAATAACAACAATCATCAAGACAATATTCTAACACAAACCATAAAACGTCAGCTAAACAGAATGATCAAACCACTAACATCGAACCCAACACAGGGTAAAAAAAAAACAGCTAAGCAACAAAGCAAAAATCAGAAAACTCATCCAAACATACTCATAACGAAAATGTTTCAAACAAACAAAGTTCAGGTCTTTAGGTTCAAACACAAGCTGAAACAAGAACATGACAACATTAACATTCACACATACAGATGTTGAAATAAAGAAGAAAATTTTTAAAAAAAGAAGCATGAACCTGAACAAACAAGAAACCTCTCAAAGAATATCTGAAAGATCTAAAGATTGTAAACCCCTGGTGAATAGCCTAAAACCCCTAAAAGTACCCCAATTCTTTTTTTCTGAACCCTAAATCTGAAATCAGCTCCGAGAGTGAGCAAAAATTATCGGGCTGAGTATCTTTTATAAAATATTTATTATTTTAGCGATACTTTTTACTTTTTTTTGGTGATTTTTTAGTTGTCATAATTTCTATTTTGAGAGTCAAATAATATCAACTTTGATCAATATTTTAACACGTATTTTTTCATCATATTGATATCAGAAAAATTGTAACTTATAGTATTGTTTGTATAGTTTTGAAATATTTAAATTTTAATTTTAAAAGAATAAATTAATTTAATCTTATTAAGCTTTGAAAATTAGTCAAATTGACTCTTGAAAAGTACAACCTGACAACTAAAAAGGAACGAAGAGAGTATTTATTACCATCTATAGCAATATATAGCAATACTACCATATATTTGTATTATGTATTAAAAGTGAATTATGCATACAATATAGATGTATTACAAGTATTTCAAAATGTATTATGCTTGTTTGGTGAGAAATCTGCACAATGTATTATAAGTGTGTGTGTATTAAATGTATTATTCATGAATAAAATTTGAATCATATGTGTTTTATAAATTGTGTTCTGCAATATGTATTAAAACTGTATTATAAATGTATTATAAGTACTAGTAAAAAAAAATATTATTACTATAGATGGTAAATATTTTCTTAATATATTATATCTATGTAAGTTTTTTGAGTTATTAAAAGCCCGTTTATGAGCTCAATATTGTAATGTTAAATTAAATTAATTTAATTATTTAAAAGAATTAATTATAAAACATTTAGAGCACGATATAAAATGATAATAGGATATCTCACTTAATAACTTATAAATGTTTTTAAGTTTCCACAAATTAAATTTAAAAAATAATATCCTCCTTATACTTATTTTAATATTTTATCAAATAAATACATCGAATCAAAAAATTAATATCAATAATATTTTTTATATTGTGTTTGAAAATTTTATGATAAAGTAAATTAAAATAATAAGCACTATTTGTATTTAACAAGTTTCTGTTTTCACCTTTTCTCACTCCAATACTCATAAAAATTTAAAAATAATTTTAATTTATCTTATGATCAAACACAATTTCAATTTTTATATATCATATTTTTACTTTAAAATAAAAATTACTTTTTTCTATTTTGACAATAAAACATGATCAAACGTCTACTTAATATGCCCCAAGAGTGCATCCATTTCTTTTTTTTTTATAATTTTATTTTTTCTTGGTGATAGATATTTATATTAGAGATTGATTAATTTAAATTTATCTATTGCACAGTCCATTTCTAGAAGCACATATAAGATTATTTTTTTTCATGCTCAAAATTTGAACTCGAAATTGAAAAATCTCAACCATTCCCCCACGAACTATAAGGTGTCGTTTGATACACCTCCCATGGGACTATTTTATACCATCTTTCGTATGAGATGGTAATTTTACTATTTATTTAGTATAAATAACGGGATAAAATAGATTCAGGATTACTTAATACCTTATGTCAAAAATGAGATAAAGTTAATCCCTAAGGGGTCGTTTGGTAGCTGGTATAGAGTTGAGTTATGCAAGTATTAAATCCGGCATAAGAAATATCACGTTTGGTAGCTAGTTGTGAGGTAAATTATTCATGTATAAAATTAATACAATGTTTGATTTGCAATTTAGAAATTCGCATAACTAATAATCTAATACATGTATAAATTATGAGGGAATCTATGTATTATCTTATGCAGGATAAAAGGTGGAATAAGTAATACATGAATATGTAATTCCTGCATAAATAATACATAAATTTTCTCATAATTAATCCTTATATTATTCATATCTGTATAACTCTTACTAGCTATTAAACGACTCCTAACTTTATTTCGGGACTATTTTCCTTATCAAGTGTACCAAACGACCCTCAAGTGTGCAGCCATTTCATTATCTCAGTTTCACACAGAGAATTTTGTCTTAATCCCTATAGTGGGGTCTTATACTTCATTACTACATTGTTGGTTGGCCCCCCACACTTATAGCACCTCATTAATGGCTGCACCAACTTTTACCCTGCACTTCACAGTGCTCTTTCTTCTAATTTCAGTTTCCTTTCTCTCACATTGCTGTAGATTACACACATTTCTGATCAGATAATTCCAAGATTTGCTGCTAATTCTTGACCCTTTGGGGCCTTCTTGCATTTGCTGTTTTTGGGTCTTCAAGAAAAGGAAGGGATGAGAGGAGGGGTCAGTGAAAGTTTCAGACTTGACCTTCTACTGGTTGTATTTATACTGCTTCTTTGTAAGTATTAATCCCTTTTTTTTTCTGCACTTGGTATCTTTGGTTAATTTACTTGTTTCTTGGATGATTTGTGAATAAAGTCTTGAAATTGACAAAATTTTGGTAAAAAGCCAGCTGGGGTTTAATAAAGATTCATGCTTTATGGTGATCAAGTGGCTTCCAGTATCTGGAAATGTTGTCTGGTTGCTCAGCCTATGTGAATGAGTAACTGAAAATTTATTGTGAATGAGTAACTGAAACTGTTTCGTAGGATCATTTAAATTGGAATTAAGATGGGGCAGTCGAGGCTTGAGAAAATGCATTTTGTTAGAGAATTTGGCATATTACTTTCATCTTTCCAATATTTTCCTAGGGGGTTACACACACATATAAGCATTCTCTAGTAGTTTTGTATTATGTTAATCTTATTTTAGCCTCTGCATTAGCTGGACAAACAATTTATGCTCCGAGAGACCGAGACCTTATTCGAGTGATGTTCTCTTTCCCTTGCATCTCCTGCTGCTTGAATCAGTTGTACTGTTGTGTATTGCTTTGATCATAGGGGAGGGAAATGTATCTATGGGAATTCGTAATCTAACTCTGAATATGGTGCTCTAAAGAAGGGGAGAGCAATGTACAGTTCTATGAAATGGTTTCGTGAGCTAATACTTAACGAAGTGTGTCAGATAATCTGCTAGTTTTAGTGGTTATAATTCATGTGGATTCATGGTTGAACACTTAATGTGGTACATGCACCTATGATGCTTGCACCGTCGTCCTGTATATGTCTGTCTATGTATATTTGCTGGCAGTTCATTAGGAACCAGTGCTATTTCGAATCTCTGATGGATTTGCTACTTTTATAGGCCTCCAAGACTCCAGTTGCAGCTCACTGAATCATCTAAAAGGCTCCTTAATCAAGGACATAAAGGAGGCTACTCTTTTGCTAGAGACCTCCCCAACTGCTGCTCCACGGCCCCTTCTTCCCCTTCTCGCACCTTCTCCATTGGCACCTTTTACAAACAGCACTTCACCTAAACTATCTGGTTTGTTTCAGAAACTAATTATGTTAAACTCTTGGTCCTTAGCGTTGAATAAGTTTTATGTATACCAACCTTCCAATTTTGGAGCAACTTGGAGTAGTTAAAAGTATACACAAACCAGTATGCCAATATTATCTTTTTTTCTGATCTAGAACAGTATGGAAGGGGAGCCTTGGCGTAATTGGTAAAGTTGCTGCCACGTGACCTGGAGGTTAGGGGTTCGAACTGTGGAATCAGCCTCTTGCAGAAATGCAGGGTAACTATGTACAAGGGTAAGGCTGCGTACAATAGATCCTTGTGGTCCGGCCCTTCCCGGACCCCGTGCATAGCGGGAGCTTAGTGCACCGGGCCCTAGAATAGTATGCCAATATTTTTTATAAAGAACCAGCTTGGGCAAAGCAGTATAACAATATGATATAGTTTGCTAATTGCTTTCACAAGCTAACTAAACTTTTAAGTAGTTGTATACCTATGTTATATGTTTTGTTTCAGACACTACTTTTGTCAAACTACGACTTAGCAAGAATTATATCTTAAAAGTTTAAAATGCCAAGGTCGAAATATAAAGCAGCATAGATTGGATACCCGAGTTCAAATCCTAGTGGAGACAAAAAACACTAGGTGAGTTCTTCCCATCTGCCTAAGCATGCTGGGGCAGAGTTTTCGGTACCTGTGGTGGTGGAAGGTAGTAGGTACTCAATAAAATAGTCGAGGTGCATGCAGCTGTCTCGGACACCACAATTATAAAACAAAATATATAGCAACATAGATTTAGAGAAGGAAATAGACTTCAGAAGGATCTAAGGTTTTCAATATCCTCTGTCTTCTCTTACTTTTCCTCTCACCCTCTCCAGGACTCTGTACGCTGAACTTTGATGCTGTGAAAAGTATGATGGCCGTGACATCAATAGATTGTGTAGCACCATTTGCAGAGTATCTGGCTAATGTCATGTGTTGCCCTCAACTGGAAACAACTCTTGTTATTCTTATTGGGCGGTCTAGTAAAAACTCAAATATGCTTGCTTTAAATGGGACTCTCGCAAAGCATTGCCTTTCAGATTTTCAGCAACTCCTGGTCAGCCAGGGCGCCAATGATACTCTGCAGCAGATATGCTCTCTTCATCCGGAAAACCTTACTGAAGGTTCTTGCCCAGTCAAAGATGTTCGTGAGTTTGAGACCATTGTGGACTCATCTAGCCTACTTGCTGCCTGTGGCAAGATCGATCTTGTGAATGAATGCTGTGTGCAAATTTGCGGAAATGCTATAACAGAAGCTGCTAAAAAACTTGCACTTAAAGCATATGATATTTCAAGGATGGATGGCTCTCATGTGCTGTCTGATCACACAACTAGAGTTAACGACTGTAAAATGATTGTACACCGATGGCTGGCAAGTAAACTTGAACCTGCTGGAGCAAAACATGTTCTTAGAGGACTTTCTAATTGCAAAAACAATAAAGGTGAGAAGTACATACAAATTCTCTTGCATAACAACCTTGGATTGCTTATGGCATAGTCATTATTTGTTAGATATGTGCTTAAATTGATAATATAAAAGCCTTCATGCCATGAAGCGTAGACATGGATCTGGAAATGAACAGTTACGGGCATCCCAAATAAAATAAAAAAGTTTAATGTTTGAAATCCAAAATACTGATGAGATATTATATCCCTTGGACTCAACTGGATTAATTTGTTAAAGGAATCATCCTCCCTTCAATTAAGGAGCTCTTTTAGTGATTCACATATTTGCAGTTTTGCATTACAGTGGTCTTACAATATACCGCTTTGATAATGTTGTGAACGCATGACTGCTAGACTGTATGAAGTAAGAATTTAGATTTTTATGTAATGTGGGAGGTTAAAATGAAGAACTTGTTGGGCTTTTTGTCTTTAACCCTTTAGATTTGAGCTTCTTTGTGGCAAATGTGCTTCTCAAGCTTTATATGGTAAATAATGGAAGTGATCTCTGATTGATACATCATAGATATATCCTATTACGCTTATTTGGTAATAAATTTTATTGCGATACATCTTATTAGCTAGTGTTGGTGAGTAATGTTAAAGTTTTTGTTCTAGGAAGGAAAGGATAAGATGGTTGATTGAGTACTTCCCCTTGGTTAAGGGCTCATTGGCCCCTCGTATTCCTTGTTACAATTGAAACGGAAAAAAGAAAATCACATTACCATCATTACTAGGAGAAATTCCAAAGTGTATTCTTGCTCGCTTTTGTTTCATGACCTGGTGAAAGTACCATTTCTTTTAATTACTCCCTCTGTTACAATTTGTTTGTCCTACTTTCCTTTTTAGTCCTTTTCAAAAAGAATGCCTCTTCCCGTTTTTGGCAACTCTCATGTTTAAGACCACAAGATTAAAGGATATCTTGGTACATTTTACATATCTTTAATTTAAGACCACAAGATTCAAGAGTCTTTTTTATTTTCTTAAACTTCGTGCCAAGTCAAAACCAGACATACAAATTGAAATGGAGGGAGCACTATCTTACACTTCCACTTGTTGCCCCAAACCAAATATAGTCTTGGTTATTTGATTATCCTTGATGCTATTGGCTCCACAAACTTACCAAAATGCTTGCTAACGATATTAGAATCTGGCTTCCATTCTCACCTTCTATCGTGCATTTCTGTATTATTATAAATCTACTGATCCGTTTTATCTTCCCCTTAGTGTGCCCTTTGGTTTTTCCTAACATGAAAAATATTACAAAGGCTTGTGGAGGTGGGATGAATAACCAAACAACATGCTGTAATACCGTTGAGAGATATGTGTCTCACTTACAGAGGCAGAGCTTTGTCACCAACTTGCAAGCTATGGATTGTGCTGCCTCGCTTGGACTTAAGCTACAGAAAGACAATGTTAGCAAAAATGTCTACAATCTCTGTCGCATTAGCCTCAAGGATTTTTCTGTACAAGGTCAGTTTTTTATTTAAATTCCCTTTGGAGCATTGTACAACATACAAATAAGTTGAGCTAACGTCAAATTTCCATTTTGTCATGTTTGTGGCATCTGGTTATTTTCAAATGACTATACTGCACCAGTTACACCAGAAGGTAAAGTACCTACTTTACGTGTTCGCAAGTCCATTCCCATACCCCTTTGCTTTTTTACTTTTTCGTTCTGTTCCTTCCTTGTATCATATTACCTGCTTTGACAAGTAATACTCCTGATTATGAGGTGTTAAATTTTTTATTAGGATACACTGGAAGATGTTGATCGAGATGCTTTGATAGATATGATAAATTATGATACAGAACTTTTCAAAAAAAAAACCAACAAGAACATTGAATTAATGATGACTGTACAGAAGAACAATTTATTGGATAAAGGTGGATAACTTTGAACCTAGACTAGTGAAGTTTGAACCACTTATGAATTGCTTATGGGAAGAGAACTGTGTATTTACTCTTTGAATATGTATTACATGTTAATTTCCGTTTGCTTGATTAGCCGCTTTGTATATGATAAGCTTATCTCACATCTTTACCTGCCTCATATTTCCCGCATAGTTTGGGATTGAGGCCTAGTTGTTATTGTTGTTGAAGTAGTTATAATTATTTGTTGTTCTTTTCGTTGGAGTAGTTTCAGGGTGTCTTTTGTCTAGTTTACCATCAGATGCAATACTGGACAAAACTATGGGGATCAGCTTTGTGTGCGACTTAAATGACAACATTCCGGCTCCTTGGCCATCTATGTCTCAGTTACCAGCTTCGTCATGCAATAAGCGTATGTTGTACCTATTCCTTCTTATAATGTTCAATTTGCAAAAATTATCTTCTTATGTGACTGGTCGCTAATGTATATCGAAACTTCCTGCTTTTGCAGCTGTGAGAATTCCTGCACTTCCTGCTGTAGCATCGGGGCAAATCAGTAAGAATATTTACTTACTCATTTGTAGTTTTTAATACTCCCTCAGTTTCAATTTGTTTGTCTTACTTTCCGTGTGTCTGTTTCAAAAAGAATGTCTCTTTCCTTTTTTGACAACTCTTTAATTTCAACTTTCCACGTGACATCTTTACGACCACAAGAGTTAAAGACATTTTGATACATTCTACATATCTTTAGTTTAGGACTACAAGATTCAAAAGTCTTCTTTACTTTCTTAAACTCCGCGTCATGTCAAAACCAGACAAACAAACTGAAACAGAGGGAGTGTATTGTAAACATGACAGGTTCTTTTCTTTTATCAGTATCAAGTTCAACCTCTCTAAATAAGGGCAATATACAAAAAATGAAAAACAGATTGTAAATAGCTTAAATTTCAAGTCTAGATGTTCAGCTTCATTTTTGACGTCATATCTCCTAACGGAGAAGGTAAATCATAATTGATAAAAAAGAATGGCATTTATTATTTGCATGACATAAACCCAGTCGGGTAGAGTGGACGAAGAAGGTAAAGCTGTATCCAAAATTTTGGACTTCTTTTATGTGAACAATATAGCCAAACTTCCTTCATCTGAATCTCAGTTATTAGGGAATTAATGAATGAGTCACAGATTCTTGAGCCGATGGTCCATCGAAAACAACCTCTCTACCTCACAGAAGGTAGGGGTAAGGTCTGCGTACACCCACCCTCCCCAGACACCACTTGTGAGATCACACTGAGTATGTTGTTGTTGTTGATGATGATGAATGAGTCACGAAGGGAATCAGAGCTATGGGACTATGCTATCTTTGTAGTGGTTTATGCAGCTATAGTATATAGCTATGAACGGGTAGCTGGATTCATCACCCAATTTCAGTCACATTTTCGATGTGCTAAAATAACATCAGGCACTAGTGGGGAGCAAAATGCTACCATATTTGGTAATTCAAGAAGTTAGGTTGGCGTTTCTTTTACTATTTAGCGAAAAGATAGGTTTCACAATGCCATCTTAAGTTGTTCAAGTATTCGACTCTTGTCTGAACCACGTCCCTAGATTTTGCAGCTTGAAATTGACTAAAGATAGATAATCTCTTTTCTGTTATAAGGTTAAAGGGCTGTTCATTGACACTGATTTCTTGTTAAATTCGTCAGGTTTTAATGGATTAAATATACGATCACACCTTCTGTTGGCGGCCTTGATGATACTGGAAGTCTGCTGTATATATAATGCTGCCATTCTTTCCTACTAGCCGTATTTCGTGGAAGCGTACATCTTGACCAGAAAGGAAAATGTCTGTATGTTACAGCTCTCTGAAGTTTTCTGATTGACATCAAAATGTACAAATGCAGGACAATCATGCACCTGACTGAAAAATATCCACTCAGAGATGATTCCAAAGTCATTTTTGTGACATTTTTTTTTACTATGTTTTTGCATGTTTTGGTAATAAGAATTGTAAATAATTACACAGTAGGTAGACTTTTATGTAAATATTTCCAGTTGACAAAAACTTTGCCTTTGTATATTTGGAAATCCTGATGAAGCATTCTTAACCAAAATGCACATTAGGTAGGTTTCTATGAGTTAGTTTTCAAGGTTGCATAATGTTATTTTTCTTTTGTATCTTTCTGTTCTTTTGTGTGATGGTCTATTGCAAGGCATGAGACTTGAGTTCCACGTCAGTATAGAAATGTGTTGGTATAGCCTTGGGCTCTCCCACCTCAGTAGCTAGCTTTTGGGGTGTGATTCTCACGCCGGTATTGCGGTGTCTAGCGCACAGTCGTCAAGGACGACAGATGCAGAGCGTGGTGGTTTGTTATGGTCCATTGTAAGGTATAAGACTTGAGTATCACACCGGTATAGAAATGTATTGACGTGGGGTTTATATAGCCTTGGGCTATTTCATCTCTATAGAGCTCTTGGATGGCAATACCAAAAATGGCCAAACATGCTACTAAGTATTGTTTTACTCCCTTTGGATTACTTTACTTGTCGTCCTTACTAAAAATAGATGGTTCAAAAATATTTCTTTAGTTTCATTTTACTTTACCCCTATACTAAAAATAGAAGTTTCATTTTATTTGTTAATTTTAGCAAATCAAGAGAGTTTTATTACTTTCTTTCCCATACTATCTTTAGTAAATGACTATAAATTAGTAGTAGTCAAATTAAGCATATATTAATAAAGTTAATTTAGTAAAATATACATCTAATTATAGTTTTAGTAAGGGGTGTTCCCAAGTCAATAGGTGCCAAGTAATACGAAATTTCATTAAAAATAAAAATATATATGTAATGTAAGAAAAAGGTAACTTCATTCATAATGATTTCCTTGACAAACCAAAACTTCAGAGAAAGCCACATCTATACATTCTGAACCTTCATGTTCTGCACTTCCTGCACCATTTGGACTAACGGGCTATGCCTCGTCTCCAACTCCGATGAATATTATACCAATACCGTCATCTCAAGCACCAGCAGATTCGCGAAAACCAAACCTCTAATGGCTAATACCGCGTCCAATATTCACTACCATAACCAATGTTCATATCCTGTTGTCCCAGTGTCTCCACCAAATTCTGTCATGCCTTTTGTATATTGGCATCAACCTAATGCATTCACACCATTCCTACCCCTCTTCAACAACAACAACAACAACAACATTCCCAGTATATTCCCACACAGTGGGGTCTGGAGAGGGTAGAGTGTACGCAGTCCATACCACTACCTCAGAAGTGAGGTAGAGAGGCTGTTTCAGATAGACCCCCGGCTCAAAGCAAAAACAGACTAGAAACTGACATAGTACAAGAGCATTCCTACCCCTCTTCTTATAGATATATTGCACCTGGAAGCTGCATTTCAGTACAGCCATATTCTTCTTATTACAGCCATATCCTTTGATTCCAGAAACATTAGGCACTGAGAAGCAAAATGGGAGCATCAAATGAGGCTAAAAGGGAGTTTAATAGCAGTTCAAGCAGTACAGATTCAAGAGAGAAGTAAACAGAATTTTTCTACTTGCTGGTACTTGCATAACAAGAGAAAATTAGTACACAGTTTGGAACATAACGGCAATAACAGAAATCCAAGTAGATATGCTTGCCTTTGATCAACGAGCAGAACAGTCGTAAGTCATATGATATAGACTTGACATGAAACACAGGTTACTGTGATTATGATCAGTTGAGTCTTAATAGAAAGACGTAAAGCTAAACATACCTGTAATAAGATAATCATTTCGCGAACACTTCAGGATGATGCCTTCTACAAGTGAAATCGCCTTAGACCAATGCACCTCTCTGATGACAATTTGATACCAAAAAAATCCCAATTTTGACTGATTTTCACTTTTGGAATGTGGGCAATCTTATACCAGTCTTCTCCTTGTCCCGGCTTGCAACGCTTCTCCAATATTGCACAGCCCAAAATGTTCAAGGACTGGAGGTTCATTCTCTCCATACAATCTGGCAGTGAGGCAAGATTATCACACTGTACTATGTTCAGTTCCTTGAGAGACGTAAGTTCTCCTAACCACTCAGGCAATAAAGTCACACTTGGGAATCTACGTACAGAAAGAGATTGGAGATTGTGGGCATGCCGTAAAGCCTCAGGCAATTGCCACAAAGTCAACTCCTCAGGGTGAATAACAGTTTCTTCCCCCGAGTGGAACATTGTCAGGCCATCAAGGTGAACACGATGAAGGGAGTTCAGGTGTTTAATCTCGTGTGGAAAAGAAACTAACCCTGGACACCCAAGAATTTCCAGTTCCTCCAGGGAAGCTAGTGGCCCGAATCCTTTAGACAATTTACGGGCTGAGGTGAGGCCTTGAAATCCCTGCTCTGGTAGAGACTTTAGTTGGTTGCAGTTACCAATACGCAGGGACTTCAATGCAGTGAGGCTTTCCAGGCTGTTTGGCAGTACTTCCAGCTTTGAGAAATTCAGAATCGACAATATTTCAAGATCGGTGAGGTTTGTTAGCACCTCTTCAGGGAAAGAAGTTAGTTCCTTGTTGTTAGCAATGTCTAAACAGGTGAGACCGCAAAGATTAGAGATGGAGGCTAGAGTCGTGTTCGAGCATTTCTTATTTCTCAATTGTCTGACTGATAAAAGACGCGGAAATGTCAGCAAAGGGCAGTCTTCAATCCACATTTCATGAAGACATGGAAATTGTTCTTCTCCTTCTTTGATTGAAACTCCTTTTAAATTTGGGAGGTTGCACATCTCAAGTGATTCCAATGACGGGAACTTTCTTAATTGGGATATTTCGTTTTCAAGGTCACTGTCAATGTACTCCACATGAATTCCCCTCAGCGAAAGAGATTTCAGACAAGGAAGCTGAGCTAGTGGAGGGAGATGCAAGCAGTATTTACAATCATGAAGATAAAGGGTAACGATACTTCTCAAAACTGAATCCCTCATCCAACTTGCCAAGCGTGTACTTCTGAAACCGGATACCTTCAAATGCTTAAGGTTGGAATGAGGTTCTAGTGCTTCGAGCACCTGCAGATCAACACCCTTTGATGACTCACACTCAGCGGAATGGTTCCAGTACAAAGCTAAACTTTGGAGGTTTTGCTTTGAACTTAGAGCTTCTTTCGCCTCCATATGATTTTCAACTCTCTCAAGGTGTTCAATAACTAGTTCTCCCCGAAGATTCAAGTATCTCAATTCACTAAGCTTGGAACATCCTCTTTTCCCTACGACAAACTTGTTTAAAGTCTTGAGGTGTGTCAATTGTCCTATATTAGGAGGCATGTGAGTCAATGGACAGCCTCTTAGCCTAAGATGTCGAAGATTTCTTAGATATCTCAGATGTTTTGGTAAAACACGAAGTAAGCAACAATCTTCTACACTAAGCATCTGCAGGTTCTGAAGAAAACATATACTGTGAGGAAGACTCTGAATACATGTACTGAAAAGGTCTAAATACCGTAAATGTATCAGATTTCCGATTGCAGATGGCAATTCCTTTAACTGAACAGAGCAAAAAATCAACACCCTTAAAGAACCATACATTGTTATTGTTGAAGGGTTGTAAGGCATCGTACTTCTAGGAAAAGCAAGAAATGACTTATCTTCTGCATGTATTGTTGCATGGCGAATTCTGCTTGCCGATATCATTTCCCCTCCTTCAAGTTTTGTTGCATGAATTCCATCATGCATTATAGATTGGGCCAGGTCATGAACAAGATCATGTATCTTAAACAACATCCTCCCATCTGAATTCTGTTGCACTTCTTGGAACAAAGATCTCCAGTATAATTCATTCCATACTTCATTACCCCTATCCTCGGGTTCCAAGTTTCCATCGGATGAGATAAATCCGTTGGCCATCCAGAAATAAACTAGCTCTTCTTTGTCAATTTTGGAGCCCTTCTCAAATATAGCACAATAAGCAAAACAGTTTCTCAAATCTTGAGGAAGGTGAAAATAGCTCAACCTTAGAGCAGGCAAGATTGAACTTTCGTCTTGTGGCAAATTCCAAAAATCGCTATCTCTGACAAACAACCAATCTTTTTCATCACTCTTAAAGCGCAAAAGACTTCCTAGAGCTTTAGCAGCCAGAGGAACCCCACAACATCTTCTTACAATCTCTTTTCCAATATCCACAAGTTTGGGGCTTTCTTTTCTGTCGAGGCCAAATGCACGTTGCTTGAACAACAACCAACAGTCATACTCTGACAAGCAGGATAAACGATGTGGCTTTACCGTTCCCATGATTGAAGCAACCTTTTCTAGACGAGTAGTGGTAATAACTGAAGTACCGCTAGAACCAAATGTTAGTAAGGCTTTAAGTTTATCCCACTTCTCCTGATCTTCATTCCAAACATCATCCAAAACGAGTATATATCGTTTCCCTCTCAACAAGGTTATGAGGTGACTTTGTAAAGAAGCTAACTCAGAAACATTTATATCTTTCCCAACTATGGCTTCTACGATTGCTCTTATCAACCTCTTCTCGTCAAAATTATGTGACACAGAAACCCAAATTTTCAAATCGAAATGTTCATGTACCCACACATCATTGTAAATTAATTGAGCAAGAGTCGTCTTTCCAAGACCCCCCATTCCAACTACAGGGAGAACCAAAAGCTCTTGAAAATCATCAACATGCTTCATTAAGATTTCAACAATCTTCCTTTTGTCATCGTCCCTTCCATAGACTTCTGCCGGAGTTAAAACAAAGCCAGTTTCACGTACTTCCTCTGTTGTGGATAATCGTTTCCTTGAAGTCACTTCGGACAAATGGAACTTAATACGTTCCTCAGCAATTCCATCTAGTTTCCCAATGGCATCTTTAACCTTTTTCCCTATCTGACGACGAAACAAAAGATTCTCCAATGAAAAACCAGATGGCATGGAAATGCATCCAATTTTTCGAGCTTTTTCCTGCAACCTGATCGCTTTTGCTGCACATTCATCCAAGACATCATCAACTTCATACGTAGCATTGTTTAACTTCCGCAACCAGTTTTTTATTGCCTTTTCTTTCAGTTGTTCCTGGTCTGCATCCTGAAGGACAGCCTTGATTGTCGATAACGAGCTTGAAAGCTTTCTTAATTCTTCATCAACACCATAAAGCAATCCTAGCTCCTTTTGAATAAAAGAGCTCAGATTTTGTAACAAAACTTCGATGAACGCTTCTGCCATGTTGCCTTGCAAATCAAACCAAGGAAAATTATGATTAGTTAAAATATCAGTAGGAAAGCTTTCAGAATTGTTCAATTTAACCTACGTTGCTCGGATTTTTCAAAAATACCTCCATGTGCGTGTTGGATCCTCCAAAGTAGTGCATTTTAGGATGATCCGACACGGGTGTGGCAGCAGTTTTGAAGATTCCAACAACATAGTAAAGTTATTCTGTTTTATCTTTCTTTCAGCATAATTTGAAACATTTAATTACTTGATCTGATAGAAGCAAACTTGACTAGTTATTTATCTGTGAACTACTTCTAACAATCTTGTTATAAAATGTTGTTAGGGAAGTTCAATGATCATAGCCAGGGGAAGAGCCAGGTAGGGCCGAGGGGGTTCATCCGAACTCCCTTCAATGAAAAGTTACACTACTTACACATGGTTAAAATTACTGTTTATGTATATATAGTAAATGTTGAACCCCTTTGGCTCCTTCGTATGTTTACTTCTTCATAACGTGAACCCCCTACGTAAAAATTCTGGCTCCGCCAATAACGCTCTAAATGCAACACATCTAAGAGAGTGCATGCCATTTTATTAGGTTGAACATAATTCTCTAGCATCACTCTGCATAAAACACTTCTTTTTTTATGACCAAGAAATAGTTTGGGGTTGACCATTAGGATCAACCGCGGCCTTCGAAACTCGGGGATAACGGGCCATTCCCTGTACCCTTCTCTACTTAAATACCAACTTAGTTCTAATGGTGCAAGGCTCAAACCTCTAACTAAGTGATAAGTCCCTCAACCTATATAGGTTTTTTTTAACCAAATCCACTAGAGTACGAGCAAGGGGGTTAGATCTTACCTTACTAATCCTAATGAAGTAACAAGTTCAATTTTGACATTAACACTAGAAATTTTGACCAAACAGCTTGCACGTACCTCGATTAATCTACCACACAGCCTACTACTATGACTCACAAGCACAGTACTTGATGAGGTCACAACAACAGAGTACTTTATAAGATATTAACACAATTTAATAAGAAATCAGAATTGGAAAAAGTAAAGAACTAAATCACACATAAACCCCTTTTAGTAAAATTTCAATATTTGTGAATTGTGAAGTAAATTTCTTGAACTTACCAGAGAAATTAATTACCTATTTTTATGCTTCAGATATAGCAAATATGTTAGGTTCTGGAATTGAATTTCTCAAAGTGTAGTATACTAACAAAGAGACTCCTTTTTTCCCCCTCCACCTATAATAAATTATGATTTATTTGCTCAAAAGTCAAACAAATATAGTACTATTTTGGATTGATCTTGGTTCTTCTGCCAAGTATTCTATGATAATTTTTAGATGATTTGGAATATGGTTTGATTGGTCAATTTTGGATTAAGACATAATGGTACCTAGTAGTTGGGATATTTTTGTAAATAAAATTGAGATAATGGTCAAAAACACAACTTACGTAGCACTTTTTTGCGAGTTTCATACCTAAAGTATGAGGTGTTTGTGTTTTCTAGCTTAATTATTACTAATTGTTTATCAAAATAGACTTTGAAGGTGACTAGACAAGTGTTTGAATGACTAATTAATTTCAAGGCGTGTTTCGATAAACAATTGGTAATAGTACAGGTAGGAAACACAAACACCTAATAATTCAGGTAGTAAGTTTACAGAAAAGTGATATTTCGAGTGTATTTTTTGACCATTATCTCTTAATTATTATTTTTATTATGGTTGAAATTCTTTCAAAATTGTCAATAAAGGCCATTTTCCGCAGCAAGAGTGTTTGCAAGCGCTGGTATTATCCCTCTATACTTTTCAACCTTTTTAAGAGAAATAAGTTCTTCAATTAACACGTAAGAGACTTTAAGAAGACCTAAACAGAAAAATATTTTACCCTTTCATCTCTTGAAATGGGTATCGTTAAATTAAATCGAAATATTTTTTAAGATCTCTCATCTCGACATCTGTGATTTTTCAATTGTTGCCAAAATTTCATCAGTGAGTTTAAGAAGATTCACATGATTTAACACAATCAATATTAATTGTATATCATTGATCAATATAATTTCACAGTACTGTATTTTTCTACTTATGGATCTGAATTTACCATTACAAGATTGAAAAAAGAACACTTTTAACCTTAAAGAAGTTTGATCAAACAAGCTATAAGTCAATTTTATCATTATGTCTCATAGTGGTAGATATTGTCTATATTCACTCAAATCAACTGAATTTCATATTTTTCACATAAAAATCATTGTCAAAAATCACTATAATTTTAACAAGTCACGAATTTTTAATTTCAAAAGTACAATATGTTCAATCTTAAAAACCTTAATGATTGAACCCGACTAATTTAAATTCTGAATCTGTTGATCCATCACGAATACAATGTTTAAATATATTGTACCGTTTGTCATCGTTACATAATGCCATACATAAGCAATTTAAAGGATAAACCTGCCAAAAAAGTAAGGTACATACAAGGTACTAGAGCTACTATAAAAAAAATAGAGTAAAAAATTAAAATAAGATATACTATATAATAATGTAAACACAAAATGCGAAGATCAAAAAGATAACAACAATATTACACCAAATTGATCATTACACAAAATAAAACTTTCCATCATTATCTAGCTATAAATTTAATGATATAATATAATAACATTTACAAATGACAACACAATAGCATACAATAGGTAAGAACCATCCAAAACTTTGATACAAGTTGAAATGATACTCAAATAATTAGAGTGAAAAGGAAAGATAGATTTATACTCCACTTTTTATCCTTTTTCATTTTAAACTTCAAGTAATCATCTCTAAATGAAACTGGTAAAGCTGACAACAATAATATTGCAAAAAAATTACTGACAGAACATGTTTCTTTAAACAGAACTAGAGATTGTTTAATCGATACAAGAAGTAGACCTTCAAACTTTACTTCTAAAGTAAAAAATGTAAACAAAATTCTCTTTCTCATTACCTAGCAACATATTTAATAATACGATATAATAAAATTTAAGTAAAAAGACAATATACTAGGTAACAATCATTCAAAACTTTGACACTAGTTAAAATGATACTCAAATAAATAGAGTGAAAAAGAAAGATAGATATATACTCCACTTTTTATCCTTTTTCACCATAAATTTCAAATAAACATCTCTAAATGGAATTGGTAAAGCTGACAACACTAACACTGTACGAAAATTGCTGAGAGAATCTGTTCCTTTAAACAGAACTAGAGATTGTTTGATCGATACAAGAAGTATACCTTCAAACTGTATTTCTAGAAGTAGAAGATGTAAACAATATTCTCTTTCTCAACCTCTTTAATTTCCTTCCAATCTTGATTTTCAACTTAAAGAATTTCACTTTCAATTATTTTGTGTTATTGTATCATATTGTATTATTTTGATGAATGCATTTTTGAATAGATAGTATCGTTTGACGTTATTACATAGTGTTACACATAAGCAATTTGAAGGTATATCTACCAGAAAAAGTAATGTATATACAGGATAGAACTATTATAATAAAGGTAAGAAAAAATAAAATTAGATTATTAAATAATAAGTAAAGACAAAATGAAAAAAGAAGAAGATAACAACGCATTCATACCAAATCGACCATTACACAAAATAAGACGTTTCATCATGAAATTAATAATACAATACAACAAAATCTAAGTAACAATACACTACAATAGCAACCATCCAAAATTTCTCACTCGGTGTTCAATATTCGCATCGAAGCCCTTCAAACTTTCCTTTTGGAAGTAGAACATGTAAACAATATTCTCTTTCTCAACCTCTTTAATTTCCTCCCAATCTTGATTTTCAACTTACAAAATTTCACTTTCAACCAATATGATGAATTCTTTCTCTTAGACCCAATAGAATCTGCTTTTTTTAGTGTCTTGTAAATCAAGAATTGTGCTTTTCTATGTTGCATCTCTTCTTTGTCTTCATTTTCAATTTTTGAATACATATATGGTCCATTGAGAAAAAAATTCATTTTCTCTTTTGGAAAAAAAAGAAGAAGAAAATAATAATTGTAATGGCAAGAAAAAAGTGAAAAGAAATGAGAAATTTGGATAGTTTGAGAAAATGTGAATGGATGAAATATTTATAGTGAAAAAAATATAAAAGATTTCGAATGTTCAAATGAAAAAATAATAATTAATTAACTCTAAAAGAAAGGCATACATTAAGGAAGAAATAAAGGCAGATGAAAAGTGCATGCCCTTTTTTAGAGTTTAATTAAATTTTGAAACACTAGAGGATCTTTGATTAAGACCTCGCATTAACTGATTGTAAATAATTGATAAATTTAATTATTTGAAAAATATTTTTAATTTATTAAAATTGATTTTATAAATAAGCAATTACTTGTTTGCATAAAAATGTTGAATAAACAGTTGATGTGTTTGGTAAAAATATAGCTAATAAGTTGATCTTTTGTTAGAATGACTAAAATACTCTTAAATTTTTTGTTAAAAAAGTTATAAATTTAAAAGTTATCATTGTAAAAATAAAACAAAGGAACGACCAATATAGAGTGAAAAGGAAGTTAGGAGTTTTGTTTTGAAAAAAAATAAGGATAAAATAGTAGTAAAATACTTAGTCAAGTTAAAAATGATTATAAGCTGAAAAATTCTAAGTTGAAAATGATCGACTTGTAAATTTTGGCTTATAAACACTTTGATACTTGCCAAACGAGTAAATAAGCTATAAAAAAATATACTTATAAGTCAGTTTAACCAAAGACTTTTTTTAAAACAAATTAGGCAGAAATTATAATGTAGGGATTGAAAAAGACTTCAAAAAGAGTTTGAGGAGATTTGTAGGGGTAGTTTTGTCATTTTGAATGTCACATTCATATATCATTAATCATGATATTATTTATCACATTGACACATGAATGCTTACACAAAATTACATTAATTTATCATAATTTAATGAGGTAAAGATATACATAATTAGCTATGATTGAATGAGATAACTCTATGTTCAATCATATATATGCCATATATCTATTGGAAAATAAATCTCAATGAAATCTTGAATGATTTTTGTCCAAAATACAAATACATGAAAGAATTATTTAATAGTTGGTAATTTTGGCAAATCTTGAATGATATATATTTTCTATAAAAGATTTATCACTTAATCATTGATTTATTCATACATATTTCCATCTTTATTACAACTTAATCATATTAATTGACATGATTTGGTATGTTATATGAAAATTAATATCTAGTTATTAAATTTTGATTGGTGAAACGAGAATATTACTTCATAATTTTAGGCATAATAGTAGAGGACAATTAGAGATCAAGATTATCTTCCATGTTTAATATTATTTGTTTAAAATTTCTTATATATAATTTCTTTTTCTAAAAAAAATCTCTATGTTTTTGCTTAGTTAGATCCATTTTTTTGATTGTATGTTTGATTACGGCTTGTCTGTCTATCCGAGAAGGATGGTGTACGCAATCTTACCCCTACATTAACGAACTCATGGGATAACGTAAGCTTGGTGAATTAGCAGCGTCTGAAAACATATTCAGATTTTAAAATTTAGCCAGTTTGGACAAACTTTAGGACGAACCTACTATTGTGGTTGCTTCTTCTTTGTCTTCTTTCTCAAAACTTCAGGTGTAAAGTTGGCCACTGTCAACTCTTAACTTCGTACGTGAAGGTCTAAAACTTAAAACGCCAAAGTTCACATTCTGACTTGAGTTCTAAAGTTAGGCTCGACAAAATCCAATTTCAAACTCATAATCGAAAAGCTAAATTTGGAAACTTCAAACTCGCATATGTCAATTCTACTACAACTTTAACTTTAAAAACCTAAGTTTCGGCTATTCTTTAAATAAGGGCCTAAAAGTGGCTATTTGTGCAATTTACCAACAAATGTATGCAATGTTTTGTATTTGCAATCAATCCTCTAACAACTTACTGTACCCTATTCATTTTCCTTTCTTTTTTTGTGAAATACATCCATTACGTGTATATTGGAAACACGAGAGGATGTAACATAGAGGTGGCAAACAGACGGGATGAGTCAAATTTGGACGGGTCAAAACGGGTTAAATCAATAAACGGGTCAACACCCAACACGCCCATAGTTAGGCGTCTATCAAAATATAAAATGCAAACAGGAAGATGTTCAACTACACAAACCTCAGAATAATAACAGCCAATTCATGGACTACAACTATATTTAGAAGGGGCAGCACGTGCACAAAGCATCCCCTATTAGCAAGGGGTCCAGGGAAGGGCCGCACCCCAAGGACTGTAACTATATTACCAGTTGATAAGAGCCATACTTTTTTTTCATCACAAAATACTAGCAGTAGGAAATCATTCTTCTGATGTTACCAGGAATAAAGATCATAACACTGCACACTAGGTTTCTACACCCCAACATATATAGAGCTCTCGGTCCATGGTTTCCGTTATTATAAATCTCAGTTATAATTTTTTGTAGCAACGCGATTCATCACGTGCCAGTAGCTTAGCTTATAAATATGCCTCGCGTTTTAAGTTAAAATCTTGGGTTATTACCATTTTTGTTTTACATCAAACCTTCCTTATGAGAAGGAAAATCTTCTGATCAAGCTCAAACTTAGCTGCAATGGATGGATCTCCTCTCAGCTGCATCAGAAGTCCTCCAAATGAAACAAAAATGTCTCTGAAGATCAATAAAAACCGGTAAATCCGTTGTTATATTAGTAAAAATCCGTGATAGCTAATCACGGAAACCAACAAATCGAGTAGTCCCAACAACCAGAACATAGACAACTCTCAAACAATATACATTTAAAAGATAAAAACTGAAAGAGAATATACATTAAGCAAAAACGACATCTTCTAGCCCAAAAACAAAAACGGAGAAAAACCAGGTACAGGAAAGTACATTTATATTCCACAATTAAACAACAACAAACAATAACATACCTAATGTAATCCCACAGGAAAGTACATTAATATTCCACAATTAAACAACAACAACAACAAACAATAACATACCTAATGTAATCCCACAAGTGAGGTCTGGGAAGGGTAGGATGTACGCAGATCTTACCTCTACCTTTCTGGGGTAGAGAAGCCGTTTTTTCTTTTCTTTTGATAAGGTAGACATTGGTAGATAGACCCTTGGCTCAAAAGAAAAGTTTTCGAAGCAAGGTTGCAAGAAAACAAATTATATTCCACAAATACACGCAATAGAAAAAAAAAACTCCTACTAGAAAATAAGTCGGAGAAATCAAATGGAAATCCAATCTTAGCCTAAGTTGCTCGGCCTCTTCAAAAATATCGACGGTGCGTGTCGGATACTCCAAAAGTAGTGCATTTTTGGAGAATCCGATAAAGGTGCAACAACATTTTTGGACAGTCCGAGGAACATAGATCTTAGCATATGGGAGACCTAAGAAGTCAATCTAAGCCAATTCCATATCAAACCCTTCGAAACAAGAAGCAAAGCAGATATTGCTAAGGTGTGACAGTATTGCACCAATGATAAGGAAAGAACATGTCAGAAATATAAATTGATGTTCATGGAATTGAATATGAGATAAGTTGTCCAAACGTACGCTTTTACGTGCTTCCCTGAACCTTCCTCTGAGATCCTATATAGCTTCCCATGCATGACGTATTCGAACTTGTCAGCAAGCGATTTCTTGTTACCCTGTCATCAGGTTGCAATACCATTAAGTACCATCAGGATTTCTAAGAGTTTGACCACCACAGATAGAACAAGAATCAGCAGGTAGTCAAACAAAAAAGGAAGAAGGAAATTAAACACAGAAAAAGAAGGAAGTTTGTACAAGCATTTGCCTAACAGTTTGCGTTAGGCATTATCTTTAAGCATTAATGTTTTATCAAATAGAAGAATGAAGTATCTTCTCAAGCTTGTCGGCATCATTTTTTGTATGGGAAAGTTACTCGGCGTATTTCATTTATCTTGTTTGCATGGGAGAATATTTGGCATATTAAAGACTTCCATGAAAAGTAGTTTCTTAAAAACACACTTTTAGAGCAACAAGTACGCCTCAATCCCAAGCTAATTGGGGTCAACTATTATGAATCCCCACGAGAGGCTCATTCTACTGACACCAAGATCTCCTACAAAAACTACTAGCAAACACTAGGCTATGTAAGGGTATCATCATGACTAAACCTTAACCCCAACTGGTTGTTATAGCCTAGCCGAATTGACATTTCCAATTCATTCTACTTGTGTTTTTGGCATATTCACCCATTGTGTTTTCCAAGCTAGAATCATGCCAAACCCAGTTAAGCTAACTTCAGGCAAGACATGTTGAGAAAAAACCTACTTCAAAATATATCCCAAAGTCATCTTTTTATCGGTGTTTATTAGAAAAAATAAGGAACAAAGGAGAAAAAAAATGAAAGAGGACAGAAGGACCTGACTTAGTACCATTCGAGTTTCCAGAAAAGATTAACAATAAGTAACCAAACAAAAATTATCTCTAAAAAGGAAAGAAGGTAAAAGGGAAAAGAAGAGAATCATAAACATAGGGGCTCATTCCTCGTTGGCCTGTGAAACTAAATCATACTAAGGTATACCTGCATAGAACGAATATTGCAGGCATCTGCAGAACAGTGTTTTCGTGGAAAGTAAAAGCAATGGAGCCATGTAGCTCAAGGTACCATTTGACATAACAAATGTTCTAGCGAGGATGATGACATCTTGAAGCATAATGAACATACAATGAAAAAGCATAAAATCAAAGACCATCTTACATACAAGGAATGCAAAGCAAATTTTCTTTCTCTAGATGCTCAGAATTTAATTCATTGTATCATCTGATATCTATCATTGTCCTATATATGACAGAAATTCTTGCTTCATACAACACAGTTGTTTCTTCGCATTCTTTTTTTTATCACCGAGAAATCCCGGAGAGCCAATGGAGCACGTCTCGGAACTCGGTGGATACTGGGTCCGCTCCTCTACTCTTCTCCACTTAAATAAAAGCTTTTTTATTTTTAAAAAAAAAATACCAAGCTTTTGTCTACGGTAGGGTTCGAGCCCATGTCGTGTGCCTAACCCACACATCATGCACTATGCTCGTACCACTAGACCAAGGCCCTGGGGAATATGTTGTTTCTTCACATTCGTAACTCATTCTTTGCTCCTTTTCCTTGATTTCGCATTCCTCTGACTTTGAGTCTTTCTTAAATGTAAAGGAAATCCTAAGAATAGTTCAAGGACCAAGAAACATTTCACTATCCTCCAAACAGCACAATAGATGGATCCTTCTGTGCTGATAGGCGATTGGATACATGCCAATACCAAATGATTTAGCCTTCACTAGCAGATACAATTTGTTTGTCCTGCCCATTATTTTAGAACCCAATTGAACAGCCATCACAAGGCTATATCATAAGGAATCACACCTCTGTTGAACAAAAAATGTGCCTATGACACGTCAAAACAGACACCACAGAAAAGTTGATATATTCTCTAGTTTCTAGTTCTAGTTAACAGTTGAACTATGTAATAGATGAGATTTCATCATTTCCAAACAATCCAGATAGACAAGGTCACAGAACCAAATATTTATTTAAAGGGGCACACTTGTTCGAGATGAATATTTTTTTTCTTTTGAAAACAAAAAGGGTACATTCTAAATGCCTGTATATATAGCAAGTTAGTTTTTTAATGAGAATACATATATTTTCACATCATCAAAAGGCACTTGATGTTTCTTACTTTGATGAAAGTGATTCGGTATGGTAAGTTGAACACCCTCAAATTTGACTGGATTATATTGTTTTCAGTTTTCTTTTCTGAATCTTTCTGATGCATTTTGACTAGCAAGGCCTACTCTATCGGAAAATCTTGGAGACTTCAAGTAGCTTCAAGTACGATCTTTAATATTTTTATACAAATCACAAAACTAAAATTAAATCAGACAGGCTAAACTTGCAAATCTACAAGGGTAGACATAAAACACTACAGCAAATTACCTGAATGAAATAACCGGTATCTGGAGTCCCATCCAAGTTCAAAGTAGATGCTAAAACCATCATAAATTTCTCCTTCACGCGCACGGGATATATTTCAGTGTTTATATCCAGTAGCATGAACATATCAAACTGCTCACTCCGTGCTTCAATGCGATTAACTACAAAATGCACGATATATTCAATCACATTATTTGCAACAAAACAAAAAGTGTTACTGCAGTTTGATAATTCACCGTAACAATAATAAACAAAACATAGTCCATCATACGCCACAAGTCATGGTTTTGCCAAGAAAACCACGAACTCTATATTTTATTACTCCCTCGTATGCTCAATGCTCCCAATAGTTATTTGGTCAGTCCACGGCCTGCAGAACCCCCACACAACCCCATACTCCTTCCTAAGCCCCTTATTGATCATGAGAAAGAAGCTAGAAGGTACAATTATATAAACGTTAGGTTGAATCACCTATAGTGGAAACTATTGCAAGGAAGGTCACAAACAACCGTACCTTGTCTCACAGGCAGTTCTCGCTGTAAAACAGATGATGTTGTTTGAACAAAATAAGAATAAAAAAGAAAACGAGTACTTACTGCAGCAAATATGAATAGATTAAGAAATCCATTACAGATGCACAAAACTTTATCACAGTTCATCTGGATTATTCCGGTCAACAACAACAACATACCCAATGTATTCCCACAACGTGGAGTCTGGGGAGGGTAGAGTGTACGCAGTCCGTACCTCTACCTCAGAGGTGAGGTAGAGAGGTTGTTTCCGATAGACCCCCAGCTCAAGACAAAAACAGTCTAAAAATCTGGATTATTCCGGTCAACTACATGAATACTACTCTTTTCTTTTTTTTTCTTTTTTTTTTGATAACCGTGGTGTCTGAGCCAGCTTTCGCACACCTCGACTAATTCCACGGGATATCTATCACCTCCCACCAGCATCAGGTATCAGGTAACTCTGTCCATCAAGGCTAGAACAGATGGGAAGAAATTACCTAGTGTTTTTTGTCTCTGCTGGGAATTGAACCTGAGACCTCATGGTGCTCAACCCTTAGGTGCTCTTTTCTTTTTCTTATTAAAGGCCACCATCTTTTTTTAAAACCTTTTATTTCTCCTAATTGCATTAGTCCATGAGGAGAATGTCATCCCAGGTCTACTGTGAACAAACAATTTTAGCTAATCCCCTTCAACTAATCATTCAAGTAGTGTACCACGACCATCTTATCATTTCCCCTTGAAATAAATTTGCATTGATAAAGGTTTCAGGTTCAAACTCCAACAGAAACAAAAACACTAGGGGGCTGTTTGGTAGGATGTATTAGAGAAACTAATACATGTATTAGTCATTGTATTATTAATCCTTTGTTTGGTAGGATTTTCAGCCTGTGTATAACTAATATACATCCAATTCAGTATTACAGGGTATATAACTATGATATTAGTAATACAATGATTATTAATACATGGATAAGCATAGTTAAAGATAGAATTGCGCTTAATACACCAAATCAAACAATTGATAAGAAATAATCTCAGGACAATTAATCCCAGCATTACTAACACACTCTTACCAAAAGACCCTAGGTGATTTCTTCCCACGTGTCCTAACCTTGGTGGACAGGTTACCTAATACCTGTTCTTGGGGGGAAGTGACAGGTAACACATGGAATTAGTCAGGTTCGCGCAAGATGACCCGAACACCACGGTTATCAAAATTGATAAAAAATTATCTAGATGATTAATTCAACGCTACGTATTAATCCTATTCAGTGTTATAGCGTGTATAACTATGGTATTAGTAATACAATGGTTATTAATACATGGATAAGCATAGTTAAAAGACATAACTACTCTTAATACACCAAACGAAATAGATAAGAAATAATCTCAGCATTACTAATACAGTGCACCCTATACAGTACTATTCTTATACACTCTACCAAACGACCCTAGGTGATTTCTTTCCATCCGTCCTAGCCTGTTGGACCCGTTACCTGATAGCTATTGCCAGTGGGAGGTAGCAAGTATCGCGTGGAATTAGTCAAGTGCACGCAAGCTGACCCGAACACCACGGTTATCAAAATTGATAAAAAGTATCTAGATTTGTTAATTACAGATAAATCATAAATTAATTAGTTAATTACATAGGGGAAGAATGATAATTTTTGCATACCTCGATCAAATTTTTTGCCATCAGGATCTTTCTGAGTGACTGTAAATATATCTTCGAAAAGGGTTTCAACCATCTTTAACAAACCTTCAAAAAATTCATAACCATAATAAAGCTAAAAATATACAGAATCTACTCTCTAATAAACTAAAATTTTGGTAGAAAAAAGTGTCTAAAAAATATCAAAAACATATATTTTACCTTAAATTTGTGAATTTTGTTTCTAGAAAAAATCAGTTGAAGAAAAAATGGATTAGGGTTTAGGGTTTAAGAGTTCGGGAACTTACCACCAGTGTTGCAGTAATGAACACTAGAGGAGCTGAGGAGAGTGCCGATTTCTTCCTGTTTCTCCTTTTATTTTATTTTTCTGAATCAAGGTTAAATGACCAAAATACCCTTTTGGATCGGGCTAAGGGGTGTCAAATTGACGGGTTAAATTGAATTTGGTTCGGTGTAGGGCTGTCAAAATATCTCCTTTTTAACTCTCTCGGTTCAAGATTTTGACATAATACAACAAACAACATACTCAGTATATTCCCACAAAGTGGGTCTGAAAAGGGTAGAATGTACGCAGTCCGTATCACTACCTTAGAAGTAAGGTAGAGAGGTTGTTTCGATAGACCTCTGGTTCAAGACAAAAATAGTCTACAAAAGGACATAATATAAGAACAAGAAACAATAGGTAGTAACAAAACAATAGGTAGTAACAAAACAACAGAAAGTACAGAAATAAGACTATCATAAAATAATAATATAATCGATCTACTCGGAACAACAAACATTACCAAAACTCCAAGAATCAAATACTACGAGTACTAACACGGAACCCAAAACAAAGCACATCTATCTACTAGCATGGACAAATCCCTTTCTATTAAGCTACTACCCAAATTCTCATCCTACACAGTTTCCTATCTACGGTCATGCCCTCAATAAGGTGTAATACATAAATAAATACTTAAATTTGTTCTTAACTGACATACAAGCACTCTATTTTTAAGAGTGCATGTTGAGACATCTCAACTTATAATTAAACACTCAAATTTATTTTTATTGTGTTTTGTGAACACTCGACAGTAATATGGTACATAAATCTTGAAAGTGTCTGAATAATCATTTTATAAATTGAAGTATTCAACTTTGTGAATGTCCATATGCCTATAATATAAAGTAAGTATTGAGTTACTACCAATCATATAATGGATACTTTGATCAATGAATTTGTATGTTAATTCTGATTTTCTAATACAAAAATATAGTACTTGAGCCAAAATCATTGAGTGCTTAAGCATTTATTTGTCCTTCAGTAATTGCGTCATTGATCAGAGATATCGTGTTTGAATCCTAAAAAAAATAATCGTCTCCAATAAGGATTACTTTACATCAAAATGAAATTTTTCAATGTGAATTTAAATTAATCACATTTCAAAATGAATACAAACACCGAAAAATCAAAGAAAAAGTCCCTTTTCAAATCTTTTTTTTTCTTTTTCTTTTTTTCAATTTCTTCATTTGCATTAAAAAGCTTTAGTTTCACAAAGGGGTGAATAGTAAAAAACTAAAAACAAAGATGAAAAAAAAGAAAGGCAAATTAGAACTCTTTCTCCCCACCTCTACTCTGACACTTATTACTTCTCCTTTTGTCTTGCGGTAATGACTCCTCTAATATTACGGACCTTTATCACAATAATGCTATTCATAAATCATTATTTCGTGTATTGAATTTCACTTTACTGTCTTCGATTTTTCATTGCATGTACTCGAGATATAGTGGAAGACTAACCATACTCCCTTTACCATAACAAAACTAATACTATTTATAGATCAAATTATTTCGTGAATTGAATTTCACTTCTTTGTCTTCAATTTCATTGTGTGTGCTCGAGATAGAAGTGGTCAGCAAGAACTTGAAGTGAAAACAGGTGGAAGACTAACCATAGTCTCTTTACCTCCATTTATAATCAACCTCTTCAAATATTTCATATGACAAATAAATTGCTTGTAAATTCCAATTTTTGAAGAAGAAAATGTATACAATATGCTTTTTTTCACCATCTTTAATTTCCTCCCAATCTTGATTTTCAACTTAAAAAATGAATTCTTTCTCATAGACACAACATGATGAGAATAATGATCTGCTTTCTTTAATGACTTGTAAATCAAGAATTGTGCTTTTCTATGTTTTATATCTTCAGGGGCTTCTTTGTCAATCTTGAAATAATTAGTAGTCATTTTGGTATTTATGAAATAGTGGAGTTTTTTTTTTTTTTTTGGGGGGGGGGGGGGGGGGGGGGGGGGGTAATGAAAAGGAAGAAGTAGAAGGCAATTGAGGAAGAATTAATGAAAACATTTGTATTTATAGTGTGGAATGAAGAGTTTTGTAGGGTCAAGAAAGGAAAAAAAATGGTCAAGAAAGAGGGGTGGGGGTGGGGGTGGGGGTGATGTAAATGGTGCATGTGTCACTCTAAAGAAAATTCTGAATTATGACTTGTCTTTAGTTCTCAAAGTCAAAGAGTTTAATATGTAACTTACATTCAGAATTTAAATTCGATGAGTACTGATATCTAAGATCGTTTGGTACGCGAGATAAGGTGAGATATCATAAGATTAAGTTTGGTACTAAATTTAATCATCTTTGATTAATGGTATAAATTTTATCTCGAGATTAATTATACCATCAATCAAATATAATATAAATCTAATATCAAACCTAGTCTTGGGATATCTCATCTTATCCCATCTAACATGAAATTAATATAGTATAAATTATAATCTCAAAATTATAATCTCGAGATAATTTAATTTGCATACCAAACGACAACAGTTTTAATTTGTAGGGTCAAGAAAAAAAAAGGTCAAGAAAGAGAAGGGGGAGGGGTGTAAATGGTGCATGTGTCACTCTAAAGAAAATTATGAATATTCTGTATTATGACTTGTCTTAGTTCTCAAAAGTCAAAGAGTTTAATATGAAACATATTCAAAATTTAAATTTGATGATTTTGACATTTAGAGTATTTGGTATAAAGGAAAATATTTTTAAAAGTTTACACATTTTCTAGAAAAAATACTTTAATCGAAAAAAATTAAAATTACTTTCTAAAAAAATCAAGAAAATAACTTTGTTAGTATTAATGAAAAATAAATTTCATAATTGGCGTTCCATATTGATTATCTCTGTCATCTCAACACTCCATGTACCCACCTTCGTCCGCCCTCTGCCTCCTCCAGCACCCCCCACTCCCACTCCCACTCCCGGCCACGCCCAACATTCCACTCCCCAAACCGCCGACTCCTAGCACTCCGTCCCCAATGCACGCCACCACTCAACCCCCATCACTATCGTTATAGTATTAAATATATATAAATGCTATTGGAATATAATATTTCTATTTACTTATCAAATGCGAGTTCGCGGATACCAAACACATTAGCTCTTAGGTTCTTACTTAGCCCATAACCTTTTTAAGATTATGAATTCAAAATTTGATATATATATATTTTTTTTCAAATTTATAGTGATTTTCACATATATATTTATGCCCTGTGTCAAAAAAATACTAGATTAGATTAAATTCAGTATTTTTACACTATTGTATGAAGAAATGTGTTATTTGTTGGATAACCACTCTATCCCACAAAGATACGCGTAAAATCTGCATATACTCTAACTTCCCCCCATTCCATTAATGAAATTCTAGGTATATATTGTTGTTGTAATACTGTATGAAGTTTGGATTATTAAAAACATCAAATAATAATTGTTACAAAAAGAGACAAAAATGTCTGGCAATTAACTGGTAGGAAGCTATTACAACTCTTAGAGGGACACATAATTATTTTTATTTTATTTTAATAAAAGAAGTGCAAATAATTGCAGTAATATAATTATGTAGTGGCAGCTAGAAGTATCAGCAGAAAGTCAGGAGCCAATTATAAGACAATTAATACTTTATACTAAAAATACAATAAGGTTGCCACATATGTCTATTAAGTAGCAGTTAAAGCCTAATTAGTTTAATTTATATCAATGTCAACTACCATGTCTGCCGGCTTCTTTTTTCTCCACTCGTCATGGATATTCGTATTGAGATTTGATTAAATCTTTTTTTCTCGACTTGTCATTAATATTCGCATTGAGATTCAATTAAATTTAAATTTATCGCGTTGCAAGGCTTATTATGGAGGCATCGTTTCCAATAAAAAAAATTCTCATTCCTAGGGGCTCAAACTCGAGACCTCCAATTAAGAATGAAGGGGACCTAATCATTTCGTCATAACTCATATTGTTCCCTTTCGAATATATATATCTATATGTATATCTACGCATATATTTAGAGGTGACAAATGGATAGATTAGGCTGAATGAACCTTCTATTACATCATAAGTTTAGAAGATTTGAGAAGTTTGCCTTGATCATGTCTAAGAGGTCATATTTTTGGATGTCGTATTGCATTTGCTCGAACTCAAAAAACACTTTCCTAAATTGGCTTCTAAAACTATTCTTAGGTGTCTTCTTCACCTTTTGACTTTTAGAAAATTAAAGGTACGTACCTATATATATACACTCATTTAAGTTATCAAGAATTATTTTAGTTTATTTAAGTCAATTAACGTGAATATGACTACTTTTATATTCTCTTGTCATCTATTTCAAGAACATTAAGAGATAATTGGGAAAAAACACTCATTTAATTGTTTTTCTTATGTAATATGAGTATCATTGCAATAATGTTAACAAGTTCTTTTAAACAATTGTGTTTAAGTAATACTTAATTAAGAACTATCTTTTTTATAGGATTAATTATAAATGTTAATGATTTCATAGTTTAATTAAAAGTTTTGAGTCTATTATAGAGTTAAACAATTTAGATGTAGCTTCACCAGTCACCAAGTATACACAAAAGCTTGCCAAAGAGAATCTGTGTCACAGATAACAAGGTATCGATATGTGGCGAATTTAGAATTTCTAGAACGTAACTTCAAATTCTAATATGTTGATGACTACATTAAGAAGTATTTCTTTCTTTTGGTTCCTTACCTGGCGTTTAGCGTCGAAAATACTGAATTCAGATGAATTTGGTGTCATAATGCGACATTCACCTCTACTCATTATATTTCTTTACCTTTCTTATAATGTATGAATATATCAGTTGTTATAACATGACATGTTAACTAATCAATTACGATAAATTGGATCGAATTTTGCTGTTTTTATTTTTTTTGCAATACCTCGACATGAATATGAACGTGAAAGAGGTATCATGTTTCTGCATATGCATAAGAGATATTTTTCCTTTATATTCGATGAAAATCACATGTTATACTATATTCCAATAAATAAAAGCGCGGGGATGTCTCTTAGTAATGTCTAATGGCTTCTCGAGTGATTTAGATACCTACGCAGCCAGAGATAAGGAAGAGCGTGGTAATATAATCGATGAAATGCTTCGAGGAGTTGAAAATAAGCATAAATTCGGAGATTCTCGATACATAGATGAGGAAAAATCATATCGTATTTTACCATCTTTTATACCAACTGAAACACAAAAAAGACTTATGAGCTGTACACTTTACACCTCTAAGTACTAATAATGCTCAAAAGCTTGATTTCTTTGGTCTCTAATACAATCAATTTGGAATCTATCCTCAAAAAAGTTTTGGGATGAATTACAAAGATAACAACAACATATCCCGTGTAATTCCACAAGTGGGATCTGGGGAAGGTAGAGTGTACGCAGACCTTGAGAGGTTGTTTCCGATAGACCCTCGGCTCAAGGAAAAGCGGGATGAATTACAAAGATATTAGAAGATAATGCCTTGATGCATTATTTACAATGTGTATTGATGATGCAAAGTTTCTTGTTATACAACTGATTACAACTTTACAGATTACAAAACTATTAGGCTACTAGCAATTAGCTTTTATTGACTAAATTGAAAGAGTGCTTTAACCAACAGATCCTTCAAGTTTCAAGCTCATTAGCTGGTTCACTTCAGCACCAAATTCGTCAGGAAGTTCATTGAAAACATCCCTGCAGAAGCCCGATATCATCGCAGCCATTGCTTTCTCATAGTCGATTCCCCTCTGCTGGAAATAAAATAACTGGTCCTCACCGATCTTTGACGTGGTCGCTTCATGTTCGATGCGTGCAGTTGGGTTTTTTGACTGTTCAAGTGATGATAACATCAGTAGAAGCAGTAGAGCAGAGCAAAATTTATGCTTACCTCATACTCACAACAGAGAACGGAAAGAAGTCGTTTTTCGATTCAAATTAGAGCAGGAAGGTGACATAGTTAACATGCAGAACAATCTTCCATGGAAATTCTTGACCTAGCTTACATCTAACATAAGGTTCTTAATGTACTCCCATCTATGTTGCTCGGACTCTTCAAAAGTGTTGCGGATCCTTCATAAATGCACTACTTTTGGAGGATCCAACACGCACCAGACGGCATTTTTGAAGAATCCGAGCAACATAGATTTTAAGGGAATGATGAAGGGTGTACAACTTAAACGCCCCCCACCCCCACCCCCACCCCCAAACCACCACCAGCATAACAAAAAGAAAATAATAGAAAGACAAACTCTTCTTTCATCATAAGCCATGGACACTTTCTCACATATCCTAAAAACATAATTCCAACTAAAGAGTACTCTGAACCTGAATCTCCACTAGTGGGGTGTCTTCTGTGGTATTTCCAAGCAAGATATCTGAATCCCTAGCCTAATCAAGATGATTCGCGGAAGATTAAAGTATGTTTCCACCAACAATACATAAATACAGTTCAAGCAATTCTTTTTAATGACCGAGAAATCCATCTGGAGCCAACTGTTTGGGCCAACTGCAGCTTTCGGAACTCGGGGTTGATGAGCCTGCTCCTCTGCCTTTCTCCATTTAAAATACTGGACTTAGTTTGTTCTGAGTATTAAATATATTAATTTGTACAGCAACAGCATGGCGATAACTTTTGATCTTACAGGTCTACAGACATATAATAACAACACATCTTCCTATCGCCAAGCACTTCGACCCCACAAGCAATCCAGCTAAAATAACTATGCAACCCAAGACCAATTAGGTAAACATTCTCTGAAAGCTAAGAGGAATAAATGGTGATGCTCAAAACAAAAGGGGCCACAATTGGCTGCACCTAACAGCCACACGACAAGTCTAACAAACTTGAACACTGAAGTTTCCCTTGGAAACTAACAAAAGATTCTCTGCAACTTGCAAACATAAATGACATCCTCGGATAAGCTAGTATAGCTTGAAGAAACTAAATCATAGGCCCTATAAGTCAAGAAGGACTATAAAAAGGCTAAGAGCCTGTTTGGATTGGCTTATTTTAAGTGCTTTTAAGCCAAAATAGCTTTTAAGCACTTTTGCAGTGTTTGGGTAAATTAAAAAAGTGCTTATAAGCACTTGATTTTAATCTAAAATGATAAAAATAAGCCAAAAGTCAAAAGCCAATCCAAACACGTTCTAATAAGACCTACAGTCCAACCTGAAATATCTAAGCTGTCTGTCCCAATATGAAATCCTGTGTAACCTCTTCTAACAGATAATTTTCCCAAGAGGAAATAGCAATAGTCCCTATGAACCTTTTCTTTCCCTCCTTTCTTGATCTTGCGGATGATTTCTAACTTCATAAGGAAGACTTTTCTCTTCTTTTTTTTGTAACTCTCTAAAAGAAGAAGTCTTAGATGTTAACTGGTGAAAACATATTGTCTATTCTATGAAAAAGGTCATGTAAAAGCTTAAACGCACCAGCATCACGCATAACAAACGTCACCATAAAACGGAGAAAAGAAAAGCATAAGTCTGATTGCATAAATAGCAAGCCTACCATGCTGTGGCTACAAAACAAAAATGAAACAAGACACATTGCTATCAAGCTAAGACAGAAAGCAAAGGCATAATACATAAACAAACACTTAAACTTGGCCTGAGCTGGCAAGTAAGCACTCCAACTTTGAGTATGCACATCTAGACACCTCAACTTGTCTCCATTGTGTCAATTAAACACTCCAACTTACAAAATGATCATCTAGACACCTCCAGAATTATGTGTCTCGTCAGCGTCGGGTGTCCACAAGATACAGCAGGGACGAGTTGGAGTGTTTAATTGCCAATTGAGACCAAGTTGAGGTGTCTAAATGTGCACTCTCAAAGTTGGAGTGCTTACTTGGCAGCCAAGGCCAAGTTAGAGTGTTTGTTTATGTATTATGCCAAAAATTAAAGTTGACAGAGAGCAAACTACCTGAATGTATGGATAAGTGTTGGCAGCAGCAGTATCACCAATGAGCATTGAATCACACTGAGAGGAGTTCTTGGCATTGTCTGCATTGGACAACACCTGAACTAGTCCTCGATAACAGTTTCTAGAATGTCCTGCTGAAATACCCTTTGAAATTATCCTACTTCTTGTATTCTTCCCTTTGTGTATCATCTTTGTCCCTGTATCTGCCTGCTGATAATTATTGGTTAACGCCACGGAATAGAACTCACCAACTGATTCATCACCCTCTAACACAACACTCGGATACTTCCAGGTAATAGCTGACCCTGTCTCCACTTGTGTCCATGAAATCTTCGACCTAGCCCCAGCACAAAGTCCCCTCTTCGTAACAAAATTATAAATCCCTCCTCTACCTTCCTCATCTCCCGCATACCAATTCTGCACCGTGGAATACTTAATCTCCGCGCCTTCATGGCAATACAACTCCACCACAGCAGCATGTAACTGATTAGTATCATACGAAGGTGCGGTACACCCTTCTAAATACTCCACAAAACTCCCTTCCTCCGCAATTATCACAGTCCTCTCAAACTGTCCAGTTTCCATTGCATTTATCCTAAAATAAGTCGATATCTGCATCGGACACCTAGTGTTCTTGGGTACATACACAAAAGATCCATCACTAAACACAGCTGAATTTAGAGCCGCGTAAAAGTTATCTTCCGGAGGCACAACTCTCCCTAAATACTTCTTAACTAAATCAGGATACTCCCTAACTGCCTCAGATATTGAACAAAAGATCACACCAGCTTTCTCTAAAGTCTTCCTATGTGTTGTAGCAATAGAAACACTATCAAGAACAGCATCAACCGCGACATTAGCCAAACGATTCCTTTCGTTTAAAGGAACACCCAATTTATCAAAATACATAATAAGCTCAGGATCAGCTTCATCAAGACTATTCAAAGTTGGTTTCTTTTTAGGTTCAGAATAATAACAAATATCTTGAAAACTAATTTCTGGGTACTTATTATCAGACCATTTAGGTTCATTCATTTTAAGAAACTTCTCATATGATTTCAATCTAAACTCAAGCATCCAATTAGGCTCATTTTTTCTAGCAGAAATAAGCTTAACAGTTTCTAAAGAAAGCCCTTTTGGTAATGAAAAAGAATCTATTTCCTGATTAAACCCCCATTTATAGTCTCTTTTCAAGAATTTCTGAAGTGGGTCATTTTCATTTGTTGAAAAAGAGGAATCTTTACCTTCATTAATAGTGGTTTCATAGCTTAATTCTGCAGATTTGACCTTCAAGATTCTTGAATTAGGGTTTCTGGGGTTTGATGATTTTAGCAGAAATTGAGACCCTTTTGGGATTTTAGGTTGTTCATTGATGGGTTGGGGAGAAAAACATGAGATTCCATTGGTAAGAAGAGAAGCCATAGTTGAATTGTGAGGTCTTGGGAGATAGAAAAATTGGAGCTTTATTTCTTTTTTTTGGATGTTTTTTGGTGGATTCTAGGGGTTGTTTGGAGTGAGGTATAATAGTCTCAGGATAAAACGCAGGATTATTTTATTTTGTGTTTGGTTAGAGGTATTAGTTAGTCAGGGAATTATTTATTCCATTATTTATATCATAGTGATAGGATAAGTTATTCTATATATATATATATATAATAGGATAGCTAATTTCGAGATTAATTATTTCGGGATAACTTTTTTCCAACCAAACGAGCCCTTATAGATTAGTGTTTTTATTTTATTTTAACTATTTTTGTGGTCTTTGATTTTTAGAAGGGACTTGTGCTGGCCACATACCTTCTTTTTCAGCCATAATTTCTTTTTGGATATTGCTATAAAATATTACTCCGTCCGTCTTAAATTATTTATATAATACTTATTGCTGGTGAAAAGTTAATAAATATCTCATAAAATTAATTGAGATATGCACAAATTAACTCGATCACCACAATTATATCATAGAAAAACACTAAGAGATACTTAGATAAAATTAAGTAACTTTTTTATTAAGCATAATACATAAACGCATTATTTAACTTGGTCTCAACTGATATTTTTGCTCTCTAACTTTGAGTGTGCACAAGTAGACACTTAAACTTATATAAAGTTGAACAAGTAGACACATGCGTTTTATGTGACGTCCTATATGGCAATTTTGCATCCTGCGTGGCGTTCTACCTGTATTATGTCACATAGGACGTGTGTGTCTACTTATTCAACTTTATATAAGTTTAAGTGTCTACTTGTTCACACACAAAGATGAAAGGCATAAATATCAGTTGAGACTAAGTTAAAAAATATGTTTATGTATTATGATTTATGCCTTTATATTATTATAAAAAATAGTTTAGTGGCTTTAGTATTGTAAAATGAAAATTGAGATCATTTCATGAAATTGACCCTAAAAAATAGGTGAAAAGGTAATTCATTAGGAAAGTAAAAAGGAGATCTCTTTTTTTTTTTCTTCTTATATGCAATTTGATCAAATCTCAATTCTTGTGGAGCACAGTAGCAGGTATTATACATGCATGTGAAAAACATGGCAGATCTGCTGCAATTGTTTCTTTGCATGTGAATTTTTGTGGGGCTGATTTCTCATATGGTCACTCAATTAATAGTTATGCTATCAGAAAGTTATCTTTCTTCTTGATTCCGAGTTCTTTCAACAAAGAAAATAATTTTTTGAGATAATAGTTATTAATTGAGTGACCATACGACAAATCTAACTCAATTTCTGTCCTTGTATACCTAGATGGAACCTTTTTTCTGTTTTTTTTCACTTATGGAAATCTTATGAGTTATGATGATTTATTTATATCTTCTCCTATCAAGATCTAAAGCCATTACTGTCAAAAACTCGATATCTACTAGATGAATTGATTTTTCGTATAGTCACTCAGTTAATAGTTATTATTTTGGTACTGGCTAACTGTTGAAGTATTGTTCGCTTTGGGTCGAGGCCTGCATGGATTTATCCCTTGAGTTTTAACCCAAAAGGTGCCTTAACAATTGATTTTGAATCCATTCTTATAAGATTCATAACTTTCTTCTCCCATTCTGTTGTGGGATTCGCCTAAGTGTGAGGTGCACCCCTTCTTCGGAAGCTTGCCTTCCGCCGTGGCCGTCATATACAACCCTTATTAGGACTCAGGCGTTCTCGTTGAGGTTTGCCCCACCACCATACCGAGGGAGAGTCCTGCTTTGAGGTGCCTTTTGAGTTAAAACTCAAGGGAAAAATCTGTGCGAGCCTAGGTCCAACTGTTAAGATATTGTCTGTTTTGGGCCTAACCCCGCACAAATTTGTCCCTTGAGTTTTAACTCAAAAGGCGTCACAAAGCAAGACTTTCCCTCAGCATTGGCGCCCATGACGGAGGGCAAGCCTCTGAAGAAGGAGTGCACATTACATCTTAGGCGAATCCTACAATTGAATAAGAGAAGAAAGTAAGGGACCTTACAAGAATGAGTTAAGACTGTTGAGGTGCCTTTTGGATTAAAACTCAAGAAACAAATCTGTGTAGACCTAGGCCCAAAGCGGACAATACTTTAGTTGTTGGACTAGGGCCGTAAAATTCAGATAGTCACTTTCTTTGTTGAAAAAAATTAAAATTAAAAAAAATGTGACTTTCTGTGATAATAACTATTAGTTAAGTGATCATATCAGAAATCAAACCCCTATTAGATAATTAGAAATTTTAGAAGTGAAAATTTTAGATTCTCTAGTTGATGCTCAAATGAATTCAAGAACACCAACTAGGCACAATAAAATCATAGAGAACTCCAAAATAGTCCTTTAAATTTGAAGTTTCACTCAAATGGTCCCTATTGTATAAGATAGTGTATGGGTGGTCCTCCGAGTTATCGGAATCAGGGGCTGAGCCAGGTAGGGCCAAGGGGGCTCTTCGTTGAAAAATTACACTGTTTATTCATGGTTAAAATTATTTTTCATGTATATATAGTAGATGTTGAATTCCCTTTGGTTTCTTCGTGTGTTTTACTTTTTTCATATTTTGAACCCCCTTAATGAAAATCTTGGTTCCGCATGCACATTACTTGTGTGTCGATAGAGGCATATATACCGAACTAGAAGCAAATTCAAGATTTGAAGTTTATGAGTTTGAATTCGGGATTCTACCGTAATTCGATTTGTGATACTAGTCCTGATACAAAATTATTGCCTTCTATCAAATGTAGCTTGTGAAGTTCCTGAAAGGAGTTATTCCAATGAATGAGCAAAATAAACAAGAAATGCCCATTGCTCCATCAGTTCTTCCAGCAAAACGAAGGCGCGGACGCCCTCGGAGAGATGAAGGTCCAGCTAAAAGAATGATCTTGCAGACTCCAACAACTCCAGCACCAGAAATGAGCCAAAAAGATAGCACTGATGGTGAAAACATGTTGGGACAAATAGTTTCTGGTGTCATTGATGGTTCTTTTGATGCAGGCTACTTCCTTTCTGTTAACCTCGGTAACAGTGCCACCACGCTCCGCGGATTAATCTTCGAGCCCGGGCGATTTTCTCCCATCACAGCAGCAAATGACATTGCCCCACAAGTTAAAATGCACCACAGGAGTCAAGTAATAACTCTACAAGATCAGCTGAATGTATCTCCAGGACAAGTTTTTCCTTCTCATGAGCCAATGCCTAGTGCTGCATTAGTACGTAATGATCGACATGATAATCCAGATGAAATGCTCAAAACTCAATCTCAGTTTACCCCTTTATCGGAGAACCTTAGAATGGTTGAACAAGACGAGGTGATGGAGGTATTTGAAGTCGCGGACCAATCAGAAGGTCCCGAGTTAAATGCAGAACAAGGTAAATGTAGCAAAGGTCAGAACCAACTTATGGACTCAACAATTCAGCCAAGACTCAACTTATGCTCAAACTACGAGATTGATCATAGTAATGTTGTCGATGGATCTCAAGAAATGGGCTCGGATCAAAAACAGGTTGAATTTGAAGCGGAGAAGAACAAGTCCAATCTTGAAACTTTACTTCAGCCAGAAGAGTTTGTTCATTGTGAACTAAAGAAACTCGAGATCCATCGTGCTCCTACTGATGCTCAAAATCAACTCATTCCAACAATCAATCTGGAGCTTCAACCGAAAGATTTGTCACATTGTGGACAAGGGAATCAAGATTTTCAACCCCACCAAACTCCGCCATTCGTTGAGCTTAACTCAGTAGCACAAGAATCAGTAGCAGCAGAAAGTGAAGTCCAGCCAAGTGATCCAATTCACAATGAGCTAAAAAGTTCATCTTTTGAACTACATTATGTTACTAGTGACACTCAAGTTCTGCCTCAAGAATCAATCAGTGAATCAGTGGACTTTACGATGGAGACGCGAAATTCTCCAAATATGAAGGAACAACAAAGTACTGATGTTGGAGCAGAAGTTAAGGTTGTAGAAAAGGAAGAAACTTCACATGAAATGGAACAAGCAAGTGATTTTTAGTGATCAACTTGTGTTAGGCTCACAATGTGCAGCACATCCAGAAGATGCTGACACTAAAAAATCTGATTTATGCAGCAAATCTTGAAACTCAAAACTTATAATAGCTGTCCTTGAAACTGATCAGCATAAGAACTAGGAAAACAGTTTATCTGGTACCTGTTGCTAGTGGGAGGTGGAAGGTATCTCGTAGAATTAGTCCAGGTGAGCGAAAGCTGGCCCGGACACGGTCATCACCAAAAAAAAAAAATTGAGTTTAGCATGTAATGTTCCAAAGTTTTTGACTTGGTCTCTCTCTCTCTTTTTTGACAATGGTAAGTCTCTCTTTCTCTGTGTTTTGAAAAAAAGAGTGAAACTGCAACATTGATATTCCAATTATGTTTGATTTTCCTTTCACTTTACTTGCAGACTTCAGTAGTCGTAGCATTACTCTTGTAGTTTCTAAAAACCTCCACCTTCAAGGTAGGGGATAAGGTCTATGTACACTTTATCCTACTCAAACTCCTCTTTGTGAAATTATATTGAATATATAGTTGTTTTGCTTGCACACTTTGCTGGCTAAGCAAATTTTGCATCATTCATGATTTGTTTAGGCAGAAAATACAATTTCTCTTTCAACATATATAAATGGTGATGATCCATTTGTTGCAGATACTAGAAGCACGTCTGGTCAAGCCACAAAATCAACTTATTTTGAAATGTGCTTCGAGTGAGTAGCAGTTTGTGTTTGAACGTTATAGCAAAGTGACTCAAAAAAATTGGTTAAGCACAGCTCTATAAATAAATTAATGGTATAATTAAAAATACATGAACATATATTAACGTAATATAAATAGATAATGAGCCTGCATATTATTGAAATGTAACTTCTAATACACTATCACCTCTTAAATTTAACTACTTAATGAAATAACAAGAAACTCTTCACAAAAATAAGTGCATTTGTTTCTTAAAACAAAATTAACTATAAATTCATAATAACTTCTCCATAATTTGACACTTAAAAGCATTTGTTTGAAAATATAAGTCGAAAGCAAATAACTAACAACAAACTACTACTATCCCAAAAACACTTTTTGGTAATTACTTCTCAAAAAAAAAAATTATAGCAGATTACAATGTATGTAAAGTTTACCCCTTTACGTATAACCTTGAGACTTAAAACACAACTAGAACAAATATCCAAGTACCAAGTTGGACACATGAAATAACCATGAAAGAGCAAAAAAACCAAAAAGATCAAACAGAAAACCATTAAGAAATAGCAGGAAAAAAAACTAATGAAAAATAAGTGACGGTTGAGCACAACCATAATATTGATCTTCAAGAACCAGCCTACAGTAGTTATCTTGTACTAAATCTGTGATGCAAACTCAGAATCCATGCCTATATCGTTGCATTACCGTGGTGCTGGGAAGCTATCAGCGACTCCTTTAACCAGCAGATCACTGCACACAACCACATTACAATAGCAACAAGTTATTAACAATATGTATTCATAGGTGAATTAATCAGTCACTTAAATACATTTCATCCATTAAGGGGTGTGTTCATTATGGAGGAAAATGTTCTCCAGAAAACAAGTGGTTTCTCACTTATTTTCTTGTGTTAGGTATGCAAGTAAAAAATATTATCCTAAAAGCATTTGTGTATATATCTTAACAGAAAACTATGAGGATGGGTGATGGGTGTTGTGGTGAGGGAGAGGGAGAGGGGTGGTGGTGTGGGGGTGGGTGATTGTGAAGGTGGGAGGAGACAATACCGCTTGTTTTCCCTACTTTAATTAAGGAAGTCATTTTCCTTACTTGCAAGGAGCTTGTTTCCCCGAAGAAAACATTTTCCAAAATTTTTAACCAAACGAACACGAGAAAATAGGAAAACATTTTCATCCGTACCAAACACAACCTAAGTCTAACTTCTAAGTAAGACTGCAAGCTAAGATTAGTAGTTAATAAGTTGCTGAAAGGGTATGGCAAAACCTGTGGTTGCTGCTGTTGTGGAGGGTAATTTCCATACCCAGCATAGCCTCCATAATATAGATTTGGATCCTGAGCAGGTTGAGCATAACCATAGGCAGCGGCGGCATCATATCCAGCTGTATACCCATAATAACCACCATACTGGCTTGGGTCAGCCTGAGGCTGCACAACCCAAAGATGACAACATAATGTATTTCAGATTTGTGCACTAAGGACATCTGAAACCAAAAAGTAACATTTAGGCACTACTATTAACCTGCTGCTTGTTGGAAGGACTACGACCCCATGAAAGGCGGATAGTTTGTCCACCCAGCTGAGTTCCACTCAGTGCTCGTAGAGCTTCCTCAGCGCAACTTCTGCAATTAATAAACAAAGCTTCACCATGTTAGTTATCATTGAAGTCAAATTAACATATGAACTTCAGAAAGGTACCTGTCAGCAAATTGAACAAAGCCACAACGTTTGCCTACTGGTATTTTCACATGAAGCAACTGTCCGTAACCTCCGAAAACCTGCCTCAGGTGGTCATCTGCTACATTGGCATCCAAATTCCCAACGAATATCTGCAATCAATGTCAATTTCATATGAGTAGAAGTCAACAGAAAATTATAGTACTTCCATAAAAAAAGGTACTGACAGTTGTATTAGTAGGGTCATCCTCATTTTGAGTTCCATTGGTACTTTGATATGAAGCTGCAAATAAAAAAGGCATAGGTGAGGGTAGAAGCGGATTAACTTTTTTTAATCCATTTAAAAGAAATACTCCTAGTATTTATCAAGAAAACGGAAAGAGGTGGAAATGAAAATCACAAGCACGTGTACAATAAACCTTTAAACCAATAAGAGCAGGCAAAAAATCAAATAGATTAGCACAGCTAAACGCATAAAAAATAATTTTTCTATGTTAATACAAACAAGTTTAAGGATTTGTTACACCTTCCATCTGAAAAGAACACTATATAGTATTGGATTCAAGAGATAAGAAAGACACACTGAGCCATTATTTCTTCATAGATCATATGGGTCTCAACGAACCAAAAGAAAAGCATCAGATACGATTATTCAAGCATCCATAAAAAAAATTGTTCGACCTCCAACAATGTGCACACAAGGTAAATTAATACCTCGTATTAAATAAATTTTAGGTTCAAAGTTGACAAAAAAAAAAGATGGAAAAATGTCAATACAAAAGAGTGAAAGAGCAGTTGATTAACAATAAAAATACTTATCAATAGGATTCGAGCTTGTGGCATCACCAACCACATCCCATGGTGTATTACCTTTACCATTGAAGCAAAGCCCTTTATGCTTATCAACTATTACCAAAATTTATCTCAGTATCACTAACATAAATATGCAAATCAAATTAACATTATAACCCCATCCAACACCATCATATAAATCGGGCAAATGCAAGATCATGTGGGAGAGACTCCTCTAAAGCAGCCTTAAGATCCCTTAATAACTTGTGAAAACTCTCAGTGAACTTTAGCAATCAGAGAAAAGAATGAAAAGAAAGAGATTCACATATTAGTGATAAAATAAACAATATGAACTTCAAGAAGAAAATGAAACAAAACTATTGTTGACAAGAATCTGAAAATAGACACAAGCAGAATGAACAATGACATGGTATACCTAAAGGGGCATGTTATGGCTGCATTAGCATATGAAGGTGAGTGGGAACAACCCACGCCTCTGTTGCGGATTTTTTGTACAAGATATGAAGAATAATGGCTGATAAGTTAAGATGGATGGATACAGGACCCGGTTAACTTTTTTGAAACTAGTAACTTTATGGCCCGGTTAACTTTATTTAGGGCAAAAAGCTTAGAGGAAAACTGAAGATCAAAGTGACACTCGTGGCAGGCTAACTAGATATGAAGAATAAAATGGCTGATAAATAAAGGTAAATAAACTGATAGAAAAGCGTAACGGAAAAAGGAAGAAACTGGAAAAATAAAAAATAAATGCCACGAGGATCCGAAATAATGGAAATTTAACCACATTTAAATGAACTGACCTACACAACACCACGTTCTAAAAGGTACTCATTTCAGCTGAAACAAGCTCCAGGCTCCAAAATGATAGAGCCTCCGACCATTCACCCTGCTTCGAGACAACCGGAGTTTTATGAGATTTAATATTTCAAGGGATGTCTTTAATGAATGGAAGGAAAAGATGTTGAAAGCTGGTGCTAATCTTCCAGGAACGAGAGCAAACATAACAGCACTGTTTAACCCAGTGAGGTTAGAACAAAACCAGCACTTGCCCCCAAAATAAACCAATATGATCCCTCAAGCCAACAAAAATCAAATCATCAAAGCACTTAATGACAAATTTACAAGAGCACAGGTTCAAAACCTAGGAATGCGTAGGTACTCAACTGCAAGCTAGATGCATTTCTTAACAGCTCTAAAAGATATCTATGTAGACCAGTCCAAGTAACAACGAGGTCGGAACATACCTTGCACCTGACCAGGTACACTCTTTTTGTTAGCTGCAGGACCTATCCGCATTGGCCTAGTGGAGCAGAACTTGCCATTCATCTCAGTCATAGCATGCAATTGCTCACTTTCATCAGCGAATTTAACAAACCCATAACCCTTTGTGCGCCCAGTGACCCTATCAGTCACAACCTTTGCACCCTTCACTGAGGGGTAGTTGGCCCTGAATGTCTCCTGAAGCATATAGTCAGTGACATCAGCTGCCAAGTCTCCAACAAAAATTGTGTATTCAGGACCATTATCTGAACGTTTTTCACCCGAACCGAGTGATGCCCAGTTGAGCCTAAAGGGTTGCTCACTATTAGGCATCATGGTGCCATTATATGCTTGTAGGTTTCTTTCTGCAGCCGCATGACTAATAAACTCAACAAATCCATAACCCTCGGATTGCCCAGATTGCTTGTTACGGATAACTTTAGCAGAGGCCACCTGCATAAACAACAGTTAAAACACTCACGACATCACCAGAAAATTGAAGGGAAAAAAGGAAAGAATATTAAAATAGCAGAAACACTACAATTCATACATCATGCACAGCAAAAGGCAAGAATAAGAATATTTTGGCATCTGTCTACAATCATGTAACTGAAGGAAACATTTACAAAATCACAGAGCAAGCAAAAATTTGCAATTTTCCGTGGTAGGAGAGGCAGATGAAGCAAAAGACAAGAAAACCTTACAACTAGCAATTACAGGACTTCAAAATTTTCCATTAATCAGCCCTGACATGGTGTGCTAAGCATTGCGTTCCATTACCAAATCAGATGCATGGTTGTCAATTTGTAATAGTAATAGTAAATTCATATTGAAAAGAAAACAATAGTTAGTGTATGGAAGGGCTGGCTCCTCTCATAGTCGCTCAAACACACTGCGGGTATTCACCAAAATGCTTTTTGCTTAAATACAACATTCAGTTCCTGTAGATAACCAATAAATTATATGTTTCAGGATATCTGCCTAACATCTCAAATTTACCATTTTCAAGAAAAAAATATCTGCCTAACATCTCCCAAGCTCCCTAAAACCTATGGACTGGTTTTCTCGCAAAGTTGAGATCATAACCAGTGACATATAACCTTTAAGTATATGGGCTCAAGCAAGAACCATGTTTCAGCCATGAGCCATAGGCACTCTAAGTATAGATCAAAAAAATCTTATCTAAACACCGAGTTGGTTGAGACCAAAGTCCCAAAGTCTACACTCTACAAACCCCACTTAATATGAACTCAAGGCAAGAACACATGATAGGCAGTTCAGACTTATACCACCTAACCCAAGCAATTTCTTTCTACAAGCTAATTTTATCATCAGAGCAGTTATTTTAACACACTACCCAGAGAAATCAACTAATATGTCTCCGGCACACATATATGGACAACTATCCATAAATGTGATACAACTGAATGAATACAAACTACACCTTGGTGCAACAAGTTACTCGAATTAACATTTAGAGCATTGGGACAAAATACATCTATAGAAAATGAAAGAAAAACAACCACAACAAATTCTGAAAATTAAAAATATCCCATCTTTCCAGTTGACACCTCATAATTCTTAACGCAAAACCTAAACAGCCACATATAAACATATCTAGATATCAGCAATCGATGTGATTTCCTGCCGCCTAATTTCAGGAAATATAACCTGGAGACCTGGAGAATTTTTTTCAAAATATTCAAAAAACTTAAATGAAGCAAAACAGATACAGATTTTTCACAAGAGACGGTTGGGATAGAGACCTAGTAATTGTTATAGAACACGAAAAAATGGGAAGCTTTACACAAAGATTAGTAATTCTTAACGCAAAACCTCAACAGCCACATATAAACATATCTAGATATCAACATCGATGTGATTTCCTGGCGCCTAATTTCAAACAATATAACCTGAAGAATTTTTTCCAAATATTCTAAGAACTTGAAGGAAGCAGAACGGATACAGAGTATTCATATAGCATGGTTACGATAGAGGCCTAGTAATTGTTATAGAACACGAAAAAACGTGAAGCTTTACACAAAATTAGTAATTCTTAACACAAAACCTCAACAGCCACATATAAGCCTATCTAGATATCAGCATCTATGTGATTTCCTTCCACTTAATTTCAGGCAATATAATTCTCGAAGAACTCGAAGGAACCGGAACGGATACATTAGGATAGAAGCCTATTATTGTTGCAAAACGCGAAAAACTTGAAGTCGTAACAGAATAATTAGTAAGTACTTAATTCTTAACACAAAACCTCAACAGCCACATATAAACATATCTAGATACAAGGATCAATGCAATTTCCTGGTGTCTAATTTCAAGCAATATAACCTGAAGAAACTTTTTTCCAAATATTCGAAGAACTAGAAGGAAACGTAACGGATAAAACGCGAAAAACTTGAAAACATAGAATGGATACCTCTCCAGTATGAGCGAAGCAGTTTTGGATGTACTGTTCATCCATCCAAAACTGTAGATCTCCGATCCACAAGCTCCGGATCTCATCGGAACTAGTCGGTTGAGCTGCCGCAGCGTTGTACTGCGGTTGTTGTTGTTGCTGCTGCTGCTGGTAGTAATACCCCGATTGCTGCGGCGGCGGAACCTGGTACGGTGCCGGCTGCTGCTGAGCCATCCAATGTTGTGGCTGCTGCTGGTGTTGGTACTGTTGTTGTTGCGGTGGAGCCGCCATGGAATTCGCTGGTTGCATCTTAGGGTTTCGTTGAGAAGAAGAAGAAGGAGGTTGACGGCGGCGGCAGCAAACCCTAGAGGGATTTGGTGAGAGAGAGAGGGAGAGAAGTATTATTACGTGTTGTTATTTATATGTAGGTAGTGCGATGCCACCAAAAAAGGATAGTAGTAGTACAATTTATTTATGAGTTGTTTTTTTTTGCCTTTTTAGCAAAAGAAAATCTTATAAAACCTTAAACCATATAGGATTCAACTTGTACCGTAAAAGAATGTGGTGTAGCGAATAATATTTTAATTTTTTCGTAATTAGAGATGTCAATTTTGAATCTTGGGAATGAAAAACTTTTTGGTAAGAAGTGCTTGTTTCGACGCTGCGCGAATCCAAATTAGTCGTGTGCTCCAATACGAATATCGAACACAAGACGAGAAATACAAAAAAAAAAAGGATTCAACTTGTACCTTCAAAGGATGTGGTGCATCGAATGGGGTTGTTCTTTCTATAATCAGAAATGTCGAGTTTCGAATTTTGGGTATGAATTTTTTTTTGGGTAAGAAGCACTTCTTTCGAATGACTCTTACGTGGCGCGAATCTAAATTAGGCGTGTGTTGCAATATGAATATCGAACACAAGATGGGAAATAAAAAAGAAAAGGATTCAACTTATATATATTTGTGTCTATAAGAATCTTTATGTTATGATTTTCTTGATTTTTTATATTTCCCTCTTTTTAATTTATGTGACATCATTTGATTTGACAGAAAGTTTTTTCTTGGGTTGTTTGATAGTTTATTTGGAGGTGAGTTATGCAGGTATTAAATCATGCATAAGTAATACTATGATGGATAGCTGATTAATTAGGAGGTAAATTATTCATGTATAAAATTAATACGGTGTTTGATTTGCAATTTAGAAACCCGCATAACTAATATGTATAAGATATGTGTGAATCTATATATTATTTTATGTATGATAGAAAGTAGAATAACTAATACAATCAAACCTCTTTATAGTGGCAGCGTTTTTCTGAAGGTTTCATGGTTGTTATCGCAAGGTGCTATCATATATCTATAGTGGCATTTGAAGTTTAGATTTCATTTAGCCATTATATACAAAAATATACAAAATTAGAAAAAGCATGAACTTACAAAAGGCAAATATCAATAGTCTTTTTCTTTATGAAGTTTTGACCATAATTGATGGACATCGTATAAATTATTATTTTTTCCTTTTAAATATTTTTACTTGAAATTTGCTATGTGAATGACATTAATGATGACTAACATAAATATTTAATATTTTATTTTATACATAATATATTTCATACAAAATATTATTACACAATATTTGAATATAATTGTTATAAAGGGATAGTTTTACAAAGAGTATTGTTAATGAATGTCATTGTTGTTATAGGTAGAGTGTTGTTATAGAGAAGTATAATGTAACATGAAAAATTAGTTCCAGAGAAAATCAGATTATTATAACGAGGGATCGTTATAGAGAGATCTGACTGTACATAAATAACTACTATCTACATACTCCCTCCATTCATTTTTACTTGTCATTTTTTAACTTGGCACACACATTAAAAAAAATATTAACATAGCTATTTTACCATAATACCCCTATTAATTGATGATTACTATTGTGTCTTGAAATTAGTTTGGAGAATTAACAATTAATGCTAAAGGTAAAATAGGAAAAAAGAAGTTGTTCTTTCTTAATATGTCAAAAATGACAAGTAAAAATGGAAATCTAATTAGGAAATAAATAACAAATAATCTTGAACGGAGGAAGTAACTCTAACTAGCTACCAAACGACTCCTAAAGTTATTAAGTGTGTGTATTTATATGAGGAAGTGGTGGAATATAGTCAATAAAGTGAATTTCTTGTTTAATAGTACTAAGAGCATAGATATGCTACTTAAGAGGGGACATCTGAATCGGTTCTTGCTAGACTCTTTATAAGAAGGACGACGAAACTTGATCGAAGATCTACTAAGGCATAAAACGCATCTAACAATGCGATTTACTCATTCGCTTTATACACAAATTACAATTTATAAAAATGCATTGGCGGAACATGATTTATGAATAAAATTTTAAATTTCTAAAGATATATAAATCAACATTTTGTTGGTATATGTGTTCAACAAGTATGCCAGAATAATAACAGTAACTAAAACTGGAAAAAACAGTAAGTATAAAAATATCCGAGACCACAGAATTCACTGTGTGTCCTTAAGGAATTTAATCCCCTCACTGTACCCGAGGTTGTGGATTATTTCCTCCCAGGATAAAATGAATATACCTGGTATTGACGTAGCGGTACCTCAATACCTTCAGCGAACTCAAAGAGTCAGTCTTCTATCACACTTAGACTCGATTTACTTTTGTAAGAAAATATATGTAGGATGCAGATTTTCGACGTTGAAAAAATGAGGTAATCCTCTATATTTATAGCCAAGAGTTTGGATTGAAATGGTGCGAAAAATACCTTTTCGGAACAGGTATGGTGCCTGTTCAGAAGAAACATCTGTTCTGAACATGTCTGGTGTCTATTCGGAGAAGACACCTATTCGGAACAGGTTTGGTGTCTGTTAGGAAGGACCAGTTCCTTTTCGAATTTCTGTTGGAAATTATTCCGTGAATTTTAAAATAATATTTCGCGCGAATTAAATTAATGTCTAAGAAAAGGGAAATTATTTGTGAGTTAAATAAATTTTATCCAAAAAATTTATTAATTAAATCATTTGCCAAAGCCAAAGCCAAAGCCGTAGCCGTAGCCGTAGCCAAGCCGAGCGAGCGACGACGATGACGGCGTGAGGGGGCACTCTCTTCTTAACTCTTTAAGAGCTAAAGGGAGTGTTTCTTAATATAAGAACAAAACGTTTCCTCTATTCTACCAATGAGGGAGAAATGACTTTTCCTTTCATTTTTCCTTCACTTGGTTCCCCCATATTTTTCAATTCACATTACTCCCACATTTTCCAATTCACACCTTATCTTTAAAGCTCATTCTTTAAAGAACACAAACCCAACAATCCCCCACATGAATGGGGAATGGCTATATCATGAAAACATATGCATGAAAAACTGTGTGATTCGAAAGTAAGGATTAATTGTATCTGGATAAGTAGGTTTCCCTTTGAACTTTACGTAGTGAACATATATCGGATATACTCGGTCAATCGGTAGACTTGATGTCTTTGAACCGTCGAGCTTTGGTGTATCCCTAGACAACATAAGTCACACAATCAACCATTTAATTGTCTTTGGTTCTCATTGTTTTGTTCGTTTCAGCCATGAACACTGTCTGATTCATAAGTGCGTAGAGAACTGGCCTTACCGTATTCTCCTTGAAGCGGCTTCCACTTCACACTTATATAGGTGATTCCTAAATGTGTTATCCCGTAGATACACCATTTGATATACCCTGTATCAAACTTAAAAATCATTAAAAAGCCTTAATGCCTTATCCTTGTTATTGAACATTGTCTCATCACGAGAATGGACCTTTAAAAGTTATTTTGACAATGTTGAACCATCATCAATGACTTTGTTTGATCTCCTTGAACCTAGATCTTGGGATCTCCAATCTTCTAGGTAGAGTTACCGCCACGATGATTTCTCCTCGGCCATAGTCCCATTCCCTTTGCTAATCTTTTAACTACCTCTCTAGTTAGGCCTTTTGTAAGTGGATCCGACATATTATCTCTTGACTTTACATAGTCGATTGTGATAATCACACTAGAGAGTAGTTCTCTAATGGTGTTATGTCTTCGTCGCATGTGATGAGACTTTCTGTTATACATAACGCTCACATCCCTTCCTATTGCCGCTTGGAAATCGAAATGTATGCATATAGGAGCCAATGGCTTAGGCCAAAATGGAATGTCTTCTAGGAAATTCCGGAGCCATTCAGCTTCTTCACCGGCCTTGTCCAAAGCTATGAACTCAGACTCCATTGTAGAGCGAGCGATGCAGGTTTGTTTGGATGATATCCAAGATACTGCTCCTCCACCAATGGTAAAAATATATCCACTTGTGGACTTAGTTTCAGTTGACCCGGTGATCCAATTTGCATCACTATATCCTTCAATAACCGCTGGATATTTGTTGTAATGCAAGGTAAAGTATTGAGTATGTTCCAAATACCCCAAAACTCGTTTCATAGCCATCCAATGAGTCTGATTGGGATTACTTGTGTATCGACTCAATTTACTTATAGCGCAGGCTATATCTGGTCGTGTACAATTCATGATGTACATCAAACTTCCCAACACTCTAGCATAGTCCAATTGAGAATGACTTTCACCTTTATTCTTAGCAAGAGCAAGGTTCACATCAATTGGTGTTTTTGCGACTTTGAAGTCCAAATACTTGAATTTTTCAAGTACCATTTGGATATAATGAGATTGAGACAATGCTAGACCGTGAGGAGTTTTGTGAATCTTAATACCCAATATCACATCGGCAACTCTTAAGTCTTTCATATCAAATTTACTAGCAAGCATGTGCTTTGTAGCATTTATGTTAGCAATATCGTTACTCATTATCAACATATCATCCACATACAGACAAACAATGACTACTTGATTTGGAGTGTTCTTAATATAAACGCATTTATCACACTCGTTAATTTTGAAGCCATTTGACAACATTGTATGGTCAAATTTTGCATGCCATTGTTTGGGTGCTTGTTTTAGTTCATACAAGGATTTAACAAGCCGACATACCTTCTTTTCATTTTCTGGAACCACGAACTCTTCGGGTTATTCCATGTAGATTTCTTCCTCTAAATCTCCATTTAAGAAGGCTGTTTTTACATCCATTTGATGAATTTGAAGACCGTACACAGCGGCTAAAGCTATTAACACTCGAATTGATGTAATTCTTATTACCGGTGAGTACGTATCAAAATAATCGAGACCTTCACATTGTCTAAATCCTTTGACTACAAGTCTTGCTTTATATTTGTCAATAGTGCCATCATCTTTTATTTTCCTTTTGAAAATCCATTTAGAACCTAAAGGTTTATTTCCTGGAGGAAGATCAACCAATTCCCACGTATAATTGCTCATTATGGATTCAATCTCACTATTGACTGCCTCTTTCCAATATTGAGCTTCCGAAGAAGTCATTGCTTCTTTAAAAGTTCGAGGCTCATTTTCTAACAAGAATGTCAGAAATTCTGGTCCAAAGGAAGTAGAGGTCCTTTGACGTTTGCTACGTCTTGGATTTTCCTCATCAAGATCATTTTCTGTTGTTTCTTCCCGAGGTCGTTTAGATCCTTCGTTAGACAACTCACATTCCCTTTTATACGGATATATGATTTTAAAAAATTCAGCATTATCTGATTCAATTACCGTATTCACATGAATGTCGGGATTTTTAATTTATGGACCATAAATCGATATGCTTTACTATTTGTAGCATATCCTATGAAAATACAATCAATTATTTTTTGTCTTATTTTTACCCTTTTAGGTTTAGAAACTTGCACCTTAGCCAAACACCCCCACACTTTCAAGTATTCAAGGTTAGGCTTTCTTCCTTTCCATTTTTCATATGGAATAGATTGTGTTTTACTATGGGGAACTCTATTAAGTATTCTGCTAGCCGTAAGGATAGCTTCCCCTCACAAGTTCTGGGGTAAACCAGAACTTATTAACGAGGCATTCATCATCTCCTTAAGTATTCTGTTTTTCCTTTCCGCAATTTCATTTGATTGTGGCGAGTAAGGAGCAGTTGTTTGATGAATAATGCCATATTCCAAACATATTTCTTCAAAAGGAGATTCATATTCGCCGCCTCTATCACTCCTTATCATTTTGATCTTTTTGTTAAGTTGTGTTTCAACTTCGCTTTTGTATTGTTTGAATGCTTCAATTGCCCCATCTTTACTATTAAGTAAATAGACATAACAGTATCGCGTACTATCGTCAATGAAGGTTATGAAATACCTTTTTCCATCGCGAGATGGTATTGACTTCATGTCACAAATATCTGTGTGAATTAAGTCTAAGGGATTTGAATTCCTTTCAACGGACTTATAAGGATGCTTAACATACTTAGATTCAACACATATTCGATATTTGGATTGATTACATTCAAACTTAGGCAATATATTCAAGTTGATCATTTTGCGCAAGGTTTTATAATTGACATGTCCTAAACGTGAATGCCATAGATCATTTGACTCAAGTAAGTAAGAAGAAGCTGAAACTTTATTATTATCAACAACCATTACATTCAGTTTGAAAAGGCCCTCAGTAAGGTAAACTTTTCCTACATACATCTCGTTCTTACTTATTACAACTTTGTCAGAAACAAAAACGCACTTAAATTAATTTTTGACTAGAAGACTAGTAGAAACTAAGTTCTTCCTAATTTCAGGAACATGACAAACGTTGTTCAGAGTCACCACCTTGCTAGAGGTCATCTTCAGAAATACTTTTCCATAACCTTCAATCTTGGTTGTTGCAGAATTTCCCATAAAAATGGTTTCATCGGGTCCAGCAGGAGCATATGTTGCAAATGCTTCTTTAACAGCACAGACATGTAGGGTGGCTCCAGAATCAATCCACCACTCCTTGGGACTTCTTACTAAGTTGCATTCAGACAACATAGCACATAAGTCATCAATGTCTACATTTGTTTCAACCATATTGACTTGACCCTTCTTCTTGTCTTTCTTTAGAGCACGACATTCCACATCCTTGTGTCCAGCTTTTCCACAGTTGTGGCAGTCTCCTTTAAACTTTTTCTTGCTAGGATAGTTTTTCGGTCCAGATGGCTTTTTCCTCTTTTTCGGATTAGTTGGACCAGTCTCAACAATATTTGCTCACATAATTGATGAGTTTTCTCTAGCCTTCTTTTCGGCAGTCTTGTTATCTTTCTCGATCCTCAATCGAACAATGAGATCTTCGAGTGTCATCTCCTTGCGTTTGTGTTTCAAATAATTTTTGAAGTCCTTCCATAAGGGAGGCAACTTCTCAATCATTGTTGCCACTTGAAACGCATCATTTACAACCAAACCTACATAACAGGTTATGTAAGTATTCATAATATATTTAATACTTATGACAGAAGTATTAATGAAGTTTATACCTTCAGCAAGGAGATCGTGATATTTGTGAATACTTGCAATTCCTGAACTTGGGTAACAACAGATTTGCTATCCACCATCTTGAAGTCCAGAAACTTAGCAACTATAAACTTCTTCAACCCAGCATCTTCCGTTTTGTACTTTTTCTCTAAAGCATCCCACAGTTCTCTTGAAGTCTTCATGTTGCTGTACACACTGTACAGATCATCCTCCAGCCCGCTTAGTATATAGTTTTTGCATAGAAAGTCTGAGTGCGTCCAAGCCTCAGTCACTAAGAAACGTTCATTATCCGGGGTTGATTCCGACATAACTGGAACATCTTCCTTAATGAACCTTTGCAGACTCAAAGTAGTCAAGTAAAAGAACATTTTCTGTTGCCAGCGCTTAAAGTCAATTCCAGAGAACTTTTTGAGCTATTTTGCTGGAGTCGGTGCTTGTGCAAAACGACTGGAGGAGGCTGCGTTACTAGCAGTGCCAACCATTGGGGTACTTTCTGTTCCTGTCATGTTTGTTACTGGTAACAACACAAACGAATATATTAGTTGGTGAAGATTTTATTTCTTCGAACCAATAAAAATTTTCAGAAACAAATTTAATATTCGATGAAATTTTTATATTCTTCGAATCGAATATTAAAACGGAGTAGAAAAATCAAAAAGGTTTTTAGTCTCAAAATTCAGAAAATAGATGAACACAGAAATAAATAAATAATATAAAGTCCTTAAGCTTGTTGGTATCTATGTTCAACAAGTCTGCCAGAATAATAACAGTAATTAAAACTGAAAAAAACAGTAAGTATAAAATATCCGAGATCACAGAATTCACTGTGTGTCCTTAAGGAATTTAATCCCCTCATGTACCCGAGGTTGTGGATTATTTCCTCCCAGAATAAAATGGATATACCTGATATTGACGTAGCGGTACCTCAAACCTCAATACTTTCAGCGAACTCAAAGAGTCAGTCTTCTATCACACTTAGACTCGATTTATTTTTGTAAGAAAATATATGTAGGATGCAGATTTTCGACGTTGGAAAAATGGGGTAATCCTCTATATTTATAGCCAAGAGTTTGGGTTGAAATGGTGCGAATAGGTATGGTGCCTGTTCAGAAGAAACATCTGTTCTGAACAGGTTTGGTGTCTCTTCCAAAAAAAATTATCAATCAAATCATTTGCCGTAGCCGAGGGAGCGATGACGACGACGGCGCGAGGGGGCACTCTCTTCTTAACCCTTTAAGAGATAAAGGGAGTGTTTCTTAATATAAGGACAAAATTTTTCCTCTATTCTACCAATGAGGGAGAAATGACTTTTCCTTTCATTTTCCTTTCACTTGGTTCCCCCATATTTTCCAATTCACATTACACCCACATTTCCCAATTCACACCTTATCTTTAAAGCTCATTCTTTAAAGAACACAAACCCAACACATTTAATATTACATCATGTATACCAATATATAATACTATAATATCTTGTTGGATTACATATGAATTCTCTTGAAACAACATTTTTTTAACCAAACCATCCTTTAGGTATAACATGTGTATAGGCGTATACAACAAGTATATGATATTTATATACTAGTTAAGAAAAGTAAATAGTGAATCTGACAAGTTTTTTATGTAAAAATTCCTTTTATATTGCACAACAACCCGGTGATTTTTATTTTTTTGGGGGACAAATTGATTATAAAAAAAGTATGTCACCTAAATCGGAACACATAAATTATATGATTATATTTGATTGAGTACCAAAACGAAAAGAAAATACTTTATCTCACATGATAAAGTGCGCGTAAGGATAAAATGGGGTTGTATATATCTCTTCACGTCGAATACGAGTCTTTTTTCTACAAAATTTAAAGTAATAATTTTTTTCTTTTACAAAATATAAACTTATACGTTAAATTTTACATTTTAAAAAAATAAAATCTCAAGTAATGCTTTTTGAAAAATTTAAGATTTGAAATCATAAAATGAAATCGAATGTATAAACGCTAGCTAAATATCACAAGAAGCCATTCAACTTTACTTAGGTATCATATAAACTGAATTTTTTGTTTCCTCCCAATACTTTAGGTAAAGTTGACACTTTTTTATTATTTTGAAATCAGTTTAGCATCTTTTATGATACTTAGATAAAGTTGATTAATCTTTTCTTTGCAAGAAATAATTATCCTATAGATTACATAGAAATATACAGACCTTAGACTCACTTGGTATACATAGTTCATCATATTAAACCATAAACTAAAAAGAAAGAGAAAGAAAGAAATGGAACATAATAAAGGGTGTGTTTGGTACGAAGGAGAATATTTTTCATGAAAATTGTTTTTCCTAGAAGATATTTTCTTAGAAACTAACTTATTTTCTAATATTTGATAAGTAAGGAAAAAAATGTTATATCAAGAGCATTTATAGATAATCTAGTAAAACACTATAAGGGTGAGAGGGTGGGGAATGGGGACTCGAGGGTGGCGGGGGTGGGATGGTCAAGGGGTAGGGTTGGGGGCGTTGGCTGGGTTGAGAGGATTCAATAAACATAAAATATCACTTATAGAACTTGTTTTACCTACTTACGTTAAAAAAGTCATTTTCCTCATTTTCAAGAAATTAACTTGTTTTGTTAGAGAAATGTTTTCCAAAAATTTTGTCCAACCAAACATGGAAAATGAGAAAAAATTTCCACTCCATACCAAACACACCCTAAGCTCTAACTTACAGTTTCTTTATATTATAATTATACGCATCAATTAATATAAAAAAAGATTTTAGCTTGAATAATTATTCTAATTGCACACTAAACTCCCTTGCTTTAGATTAAAAAAAAAGAAGCAAAATCTTGTTGAAGGATTTCCACAAAGGCATATAGTGCTATTGAGTTCTGTCGAATCAGTAATCATCATTATGGCTCTGCCTTTAACTTCAGATCATGATGTATATGTTGCTAGCTGGCTTTGAAAGTTAGAAATGAGCTGCTTATATCGAGTGGCTGATAATTTTGGGGTTCGCTGAAGATCTGTAAAATTGACATAATGCAATCCAAATCTTTTTGTATACCCTTCTAACCATTCAAAGTTGTCTAGCAATGACCAAGCAAAATACCCCCTCACATCTCCACCTTCCCTAATTTACAAAACAACCAAACATTTATGTTAATATATATGCTAATTAACATCTAATGTGATCAGAAATAGATAGATAGATCGATAGATAGATAGAGTACAAACAGACAAATAAATAGAGATAGATAGACAAATAGATAGATAGATAGATAAATAGATAGATAGAAAGAAGATCTGTTGAGAATATGTTGGTAGTCAAGTATCCTCTTTGACTTGGTAAAAAGAGGCTTGTAGCCGGTGGACAAACTATCTTGTTCAAGGGGAGTTAATTGACACCGTTATATAAAAAAATTACATTGTTTAACTAGATTAATTTTCTTCAATGCACATGTACTATATATTGAATTAATTCCTCATAAGGTGTAAATTATATTTTAACTCCGATGAAAATCTTAGTGCGTACTGCTTGTAGCGCTATTAGTTCATGGACTGGACAAGCAAGTAACAACAGGTCGTGATTGTGGCCCACTGACCCATAAAGATGAGATAGTAGGAGCATATTAATATAAGTGAGTAGAAATAACATTTACTGGCCACTTTTCAGCCCTGTCTTTGGAACAATAGTCACTGTCATGGAGTTTCACCTGAATTTCAATTTCGGGGATTGAAAAAATAACTATTTGTGAATTTTATCCATCAATGACCTAAACCTAATTGGACAACATGTGTTCGGAATTTACTTGCTACCGTGCCCTGAGGTGGCTCATATAGACTATGCAAGTTCGTGATAAAACTTGTGTTGCTAAATTTCATCCTGAAATGAGTTAATCGTTCGTTTTACAAGCACGTGCTAGCTAGTTTCGATCACTTCGAAAAATTTGTAATAAATATATATGTGTTAGAGAGATTTGTTGTGCGCCGGCTACTTGCTAGTGCCTTGTGTAGTTAGATTTTTATATTATTTTGTTGTAGTATAGTTTTGTGTTTATCTGTTGTTTTGTTTATTGGTTTTATCTCCTGGATTGCTTTGAGCCGAGGGTCTATCGGAAACAGCCTCTTTACTTCATTCTGGGGTAAAGGTATGGTCTGCGTACATCCTACCCTCCCCAGACCCCACTTTGTGGGAATATACTGGGTATGTTGTTGTTGTGTTAGAGAGATTTGTAATAAATATGTGTGTTAGAGAGTGGAGAGGGAGAAGGAGGAAAGTACCTCATTGCATTTGCCAAGGAATTCAAGTAGCTATTCATGTACTCTACTCTTTGAGTGTCATTAAGGGCATCTTCTAGGGAAGAATTTTGATTGTCACTCTCAGCAATGCCTGCAAGATTGCCCAATTCAATAAGAAAATATCCAAATTTACTCCTTCATTATATAAAAATATTTTAATTTTATTCGTCGTTATAATTTGAATTCATTCATACTCTTAGCATTAGCAAATTGTCTCACATTTGCCCTTGACTTCAACGATGAACTCCAATGTGAATTAGGTGATATTACATGTCAAAGTTTGAGAGAATGATTCAAACTTACGACTATGTATGGTCTTAAATTACCCTTCGATATACTTCAAGTTGGAATTCGTTAAGGTCAAGGACAAACGCGAAACGATCTGTTGACATTTAAGAGTATGCATAACCTCAAAGTATGACGAATGATAAAATTAAAATATTTCATATAGAGAAGCAATTTAAACCACTATCCCTTAATCAATGCCACAATTTTGTTTCTAAAAATTGCACCAAGGTAAAACTTTACTCCCTCTGTCTTAATTTATGTGGCACAGTTCGAATGTCGAGAGTCAAACTGTTTAATTTTGACCGTGAATTCGGGTATAGAGTATTTAAATTTTTTGATATAAATTTTATATATTTGAAAACTATGTAAAAGTACTATAAATCACAATAATTGACAATTCAAAATGTTTAAAAGATATATCAAAAAATTATGGTCAAAGAAAGAAACTTGTTTGAATCTCGAGATTCGAAAGATGTCACGTAATTTAAAACGGAGGGAATAACTATTTTGTTACCATTTTCAGTGATGATGATTGGAGTATTATTGAATCTGTCCTTCATGTACATCACAAGCTTTTCCATCCCTTGAGGGTACACAAATAGCCAATCCATTGTAGTCTGAATCATTTTAAAAGTAAAAAAAAAATCAACTAATGTTGAAGTATCAAGAGTTAACTCCTCTGCTTCAATTTATGTATTTTACTTTGACTTTTTATAATTAGTGACTCATTAATTTTAATATCCCACGCGACATATTTAAAATCATAAAGTGCAAAAATCTCCATCAATTTCTTGAATTTCTTGTTCAATCATACTAAGACATATAAAATAAAACGGAGGAAGTAGCTAATTAGGTTCTCACTACTAAAAGTAATACCAAAAATCGATCACAAATTAGAGGTCAGTGAAGTTCAGGTTAAATCGATTCTATCCAAGTTTGAATCCCATTTTTATTGTGGTGGAATACATTTCTATCACTAGACCATTAATTTACTACTTTGTTTTTAAAATTCATACTCTTCAAATATTTATTTTTTCATTAAAAAGAATTGGATGTCGATCTTTGCAAAAAAAATAATAAGAAATCAACGTCTGGAGGTCGATTTGGATTTTTCCAATTTTTGTGCATGGATTCTTTTCTAAGACTTCAAGAAATTTCTATCGAAATTCGAAAATTTTCTTCGATTACTACGCCAAAAAAATCAACCTCCAAAAGTCGATTTTGTTAAAAAAAGAGATTTTTTTTGGAAAGACGTTTTTTCCAACCCTCGTGAGATCTATTTTTGATTGTTTTTAGCAGTGCCTACATAAATAAATTAGCACTGATCCAAATATACTTTTACAGGTTCCCTAATAGACACAACATTCAAAAGTCTTCTTTACTTTCTTAAACTTCGTATCAAGTCAAAATCAGACAAACAAATTGAAATGAAAGAATTATATACTTACAGGTTCCCCAATAGACACAAGATTCAAAAGTCATTTTTATTTTCTTAAACTCCGTATCAAGTCAAAATCAGACAAACATATTGAAACGAAGGAAGTATATGCTTACAGGTTCCCCAATAGACACAAAATTCAAAAGCTTTTTTTACTTTCTTAAACTCCGTATCAAGTTAAAATCAGACAAACAAATTGAAACGTAGAGAGTATATACTTACAGGTTCCCAATAGACACAAAATTCAAAGAGTCTTCTTTACTTTCTTATCAAAATCAGACAAACAAATTGAAACAGAGGGAGTATTATACTTACAGGTTCCCAATAGACACAAAATTTAAAAACCTTCTTTACTTTCTTAAACTCCGTATCAGATCAAAATCAGATAAACAAATTGAAACGTAAAGAGTATATACTTACAGGTTCCCCTATGGACATGAAATTCAAAAGTCTTTTTTTACTTTCTTAAATTCTGTGTCAAGTCATTGAAACGAAGGAAGTATATACTTACAGGTTCCCCAATAGACACAAGATTCAAAAGTCTTCTTTTACTTTTTCAAAATACATGTCAAGTCAAAATCAGATAAACAAATTGAAACGAAGGAAGTATATACTTACAGGTTCCCCAATATACAAAAGATTCAAAAGTCTTCTTTATTTTTTTAAATTACGTGTCAAGTCAAAATCAATCAAACAAATTAAAACGGATGGAGTATATATACTTACAGGTTCTCCAATGGACACACCATCTTTTTCTATAGCACGAAAATATGAACCTTCTGACCAAGAATATCCTCCATGTTCACAGGCAGAGTAAAAACAATCTTTAATATAAGCTGCTGTATAATGATTTAGGCCAATGAAATCTAGGCCATTTTTCAATTTCTTCATATCATTTCTTGAAAATATAGGCAAGTTGTTTCCAAGAATTTGTTGCATTTCTTCTGGATATTTTCCAAATATAATAGGGTCTAAGAACCTGCAGTGGCATAGCCGCATGTAGTGAAGGGTGGTCAGTCGAACATTATTTATCAAAAAATTATATTATGTATATAGAAAATTGCACCTAATATATAAGTCAAAAATTATTTTTCATAACGTATACATTAAATCTTGAACACTCTTAACATAGTTTTTGGCTTCGCCACTAAAAATCTGCATACAATAATTTTATATTCCATCAAAATAGCCGTTCACTACTAGAAACAAAGGTTCTTTTCACCGTGAGAAATTTGTGCTATAGAACATGATTTTTCCCTCTTTTTTCACCGAATCAGTTCATTGAGAATATGCATGGTGGAAAACATATTCTCACTGAAATAGTGGAAATTTTCCTAATTTTTCATATGAAAACATTATTATTTTTTCTTTTCCCACCGATTCAATCAAAATATCCGTGGTAATCGCCAATGAACATTTTTCAATAGAAAAATAGTGACGTTTTAGTAGTGATTAACTTTTTGAATCTCGAGCTTTAATTGATGAACGGTTTGAAGCGTTGTAAACTAGATTTCAAGGGCTATAACTTTTGGATGTGCTTAGTATGAAAGAAATCTTTTTCTAAAGATGTTTTTCAATTTTCTCGTATTTAGTTGATCAAAATATTTTTAAAAAAATGAAAACAAACTCCTTATAAATCAAGAAAACAACTTTATTTTAAGGTAAAAATATAATATAAGTTTTATAAGTAACATTTCACACTGATAATCTCCTTCTTACCACCACTATTCTACTCCACCCCAAATCATTCCACCACTCACTCATTCCACTTCAGCAGTGGAGTCAAAATTTTTATTAAAAGGGTTCAAAAATATAAAGAAGTCAAGAAAATTTAATATCTATTATATATACATAAAAAAATAATTTTAACCTTGTATATATAGTGTAATTTTCCTCCAAAGAGGGTTCGTCCAAACTTCCTTGTTTCTATCTGGCTCCGCCCCTGTTCCACGCTACCCTACCCTCTCTTAATCCACCCCACCTCATCCTCGCCCACCTTCTTTTACATTATGCTCTCTTTTATCACCGATAATGTTTGCCAAAATTATACATAAATGCTTTCATAATTTACTTGCGTAACACTAAAAAAATAAGTAAGAAAATCACATAAAAAAGGCTTACCAATTGTAAACAAAAGATCTAGCTCTCTGAGTTGCAAAATTGTCTTCTGATGAATTGCTAAATGGTTCATACCACTGAGTATTCAAAGATATTCCAACCATACCTCCTTGCCTTTCCTGCTTGCCATCATAAAATAAACTAAGAGGGTGTTTGACTAAATTTATAATTAGTCGATCAAATTAATTTATAAGCATTCTTTTTGTTTATCTAAATGTTTGGTAAATATAAAAAATATTTACAAACTGAGTGCTTATAACATAAGCTATTAGGTGTTTGTATTTTTTATCTGAACAATTATTAATTATTGTATTTATTAAAATACGTTTCAAAACTTACTAGCTAGATTAAGTGTTTGAATACAATTGCTAAAATGCGCATGACAATCTAATTTGCCCAAAAATTTCGTCTACATGGCAGATGACTCATTAATTTCGAGACGTGCTTTGATAAATTGTTGGTGATAATTCAGGTAGGAAACATAAAAACCTAATAGTTCAAGAAGAAAAATTACAAAAAAAGTGATACTTCAAGTGCATTTTTTACCATTATCTCTTTAAAATTTAAAACTTCACCCATAAGTTTATATATATTTTGCGATAAAAAAATTGCATTTTAAATTTTACAAAAAGGACCTATGCTCGACGGGAAGAAATTGTTCATACCTTGTGGACAGATTATATAAAAGAATAACTATTATTACTATTATTGATTTATTGGATCATTAGATTTTTGTAAAATTATGTGTATATTAAAGTTTGTAATAACATGTAATCAAAATTATTTATTTATAAAAGGAACATAGGTATATACAATTTACTAATGGCTTCCTTAAAATATTCCGATCTAAATTGCATATTCATACAAAATTTTAACTTCAAAAATCTGAAATTATGGCCACACACTAAAACAATAAAGACTTTTAGCAGCAATGAATATGCACTTTAACAAAAATTGCTAAAGCTTTTACCGACATTAGTTAATTGACATCGAATCCAATGTCGCTCTAGAATGTAAATTGTCTCTAAAACATAATTTAGCGGCAATTAAGCTATTGTCATTAACTAATTGCTGCTAAATATCTTTTTTGGTGTGGTGAAATGGACTCTAGAAGGAAAACAAAATGAAAAGATTTAGGGTATATTCGGTATGAACGAAGAAAAATATTTTCTTGAAAAATAAGTGGATTAATTTCTTTCTTATTTTCTTGTGTTCGATACCTGATATTTAGTTCTGTAAATGGTGACAGCAGCTGCATGTGATAAAATCATATTATGTGCTGCTATAAAAGGCTCTTTTTCTGAATTGCCAACACTGCAATTACCAAATGAACCGGAGCATCGAACCGGAGGGAAAATACCCAATCTATATCCACGAACCGCTATCACATTCGGTTCATTGATAGTCACCCAATATTTCACTCTGTCCCCAAAATATTTGAAACATATGTTTGCATAATAACCAAAATCACTCCTGAAAAAACAAAAACAAAATATTTGGACGGGTTAATGACTCACTTATTTATTAACTTACCTTATTTTGGTCCGTTGAAATATTCCAACAAATCCGTTTTTGATACTTAACTCGCTAGTCCATTTTGAGCTATCCGAATTTAGTTTAATCCACCCATTTGTAAAACTAGGTCAAATTACTCGGGCTCCGGGTCGGAATCAGATTTCGGGTCCTGGCTGAGTGTCGGTCATCGAGTCTCGAGTTAGGGTCGAGTCACGGGTCAAGGTCGAGGGATGAGGCTCACGTCTTGGGTTTCGAGTCAAGGTCGGGTCTCGAGTCTTGTGCCGAGGGCTGGGGTTAGAGTTGTGGGTCGGATTCGAAGGCTCGAGTCTCGGGTGAAGGTCGAGGTTTGAGGCTCACGTCTTGGGTTTCGTGTTAGGGTCAAGTTGAGGTCAGGTCTTGGGTCTCGTGCTGAGGTTGGATCAGACTGAGGTCGAGGTTGTGAGTCGGATCTGAAGGCTCGAGTTTCGATGGATGATAGGGGAGGGATGGACCTAAGTAAGGAGCGGGGTAGGGGAAGATGGACCATTCGAAAAAATTGTGTCAAATTGAGCGGGTCATAACCTAGTCCATTTCAAAATAATTTTGAGATTGATTTTAGCCTAACCCATTTATTATCCCAATTCAATTTAACTTATTCAATTTCAGTCATCTATTTTACACCCCTAAATGAGACCAACAAAATATATAGCAAAGCTAGTACTGTAAAAGGTCAAATCTTGCTTACTGTATTTTGGGGCTCAGCCAACCTCCATATCTGTCTTCAAGTTCTTGAGGTATGTCATAATGTGCTAAGGTCACAAATGGTTGGATACCTGTATTTTCACCAATCATTAAACACATGATTAATAGTATATATTTTAACGATAAAAAAAAATGATCTACTTTCTTTTTTAGTTCATTTAAAAAAGAATGATCTTTTTTTTTTTTGGTAGCACTTTAATTTCAACTTTCCACGTGGCATGTTTAAGACCACAAAATTAAAGGGTATTTTGGTATATTTGACATAAATTTAATTTAAGACCACAAGATTTCTTTATTTTTTTAAACTCCGTGTCAAATCAAAATAGGTCAATTCTTTTTGAAACAGATTGAATAACACTTTTTAGTTACATTTTGGTTTTATATTGTCAAGAGATCAAAACTTTGGGGTTTGAGTTGTGGAAGTAGCCACTAATGTTTGTATTAGAATAAACTGTTTACGTCACACCTTTTAATTTAAGGTACGACTTTTTCCTGAGCTCTGCTAACTAGCACGGGATGCTTTGTGCACTGAATTGCCATGGTGAGATCAAAACTTTTATCAATTATATTAGAGAAGAAGTAATTATTACCTTTATGTAGGAGTGCATCAATCAGCTCATTGTAGTGTTGAATTCCAGCCCAATTGACACCTCCATATATCCCCTCTAATCCAATTTTGGGACAAGAAAAAAAAATTATCAAGGAGAAACAATGACAAGTAATTAAAGACGATTTAATAATGTAAAATTTATTTATACTAACGATGTATATAATTTAAATTTATCGAAAAAATGAGAGAGAAATGTATAGTTGTATAACTTACTAGGTAGAATTCTTGCCCATGAGATAGAGAAACGAAAGCTATTCACTCCCATATCTTCCATAAGCTTGATGTCCTCCTGTTTACGTAGGGGTGTCAAATAGGCGGGTACTCAGATTGAATTTGAGTGAACTAAAATGGGCGGTCAAAAGTTATTTAAGTTGAAATAGACTAAAAACTGAGTCATAACCCGACCCTCTATATATGTCGTAATTCCGGACAACAAGTCGTTGTTTTTGCACCACTACTACAATAATAAAGGCTTTTAACGATAATAAATATGTACTTTAATAAAGAATACTAAAGTTTTTATCGACATTAGTTAATTTCATTAGATCATATGTCGCTACAGACTTTAGGGGCATTTACAAAGAGTGCTAAAACATAAATTATCACTAAAAACCTAATTTAATGATAATTAAACTATTACCGTCAACTAATTGCCTCTAATTTTTTTTTGGTTGCAGTGCACTTTTATTTGGTGTCACATCAGTGCATATTGTGGGACAAAAATCCAGCAAACACCACATTTTTTTGTTCAGACAGAGGAACCCTCACTGGTCCACAACAAAAAAAAATTAGCCGGTGCATAAATCATTTTGCGTTAACAGAAAGGGCCAAATTTCAAGAAATATTGTTGTAGATAGTCTATTTTAATATAAACATTAATGATTGCTTACACGATTCAAACCCGTGATTTATAGGTTATGAAGATAACTTTACAATTACTCTAAAGCTTCCTTCCGAGACAAACTACTTAAAATTAAATATCTAGTGAATAGTGAAATTTTAGCATGTGCAAAAAAGCAAATAGCCATCACTATTAGTTATGGTGGAATGATAAATATTTTTCACCTTTTAACTAAATTCTCTTTTAGTAGTTATCGAAGCAGTTCGGTTGTTAGAATCCTTTTTTAAAGAAGCTAATGATCGAGTAAGAAAAAAGAGTAGTCGGATGTGTCACTTTGAGTAAAGGGAAAAAGGGGTTTGGGTGAATGCCAGCTCAGAACTATTGAAAATAGAATAATTATGTCATCCGTTTATTTTTTTGATATAAAAATGCCGTTACAATTAGTGAAGTGGAGCATATATGCCCTTGAACTACTGAAAATAAAGCAATTATGCTTTCTATCTGCTTCAGAATTTTGTTAGTGGAGAGCGTAACGACAAGGACATTTTTGTGCCAAAAAGAAAATAATTTTAATTAATCAAACTAGTAAATTTCGAATCATTGATGAATTAATCCGAAAAAGCAAATAAAAAATAAAAATGGATGCATCAATATGGTACCTGATATCGATTATAGTGATCAAGAGCAATATCTCCATTACTTCCATCTGCTATGTGACCTGCAACAAAATCCCACTAATAAATATTACAATTGGGCGTAAAATTAGCTATGAAATTCATCGCTATATGTCACTAGATAATTATCGCTAATACGTTTTTAAATAAGATTATTTGTGGATTTTTCTTTGT